>CAMXCT020000950.1:168100-193263 GCA_947184155.2 Cladocopium goreaui
GTTGTTGGTTGTTGGTTGTGGTTGTGGTTGTGGTTGTGGTTGTGGTTGTTGTTGTTGTAGTTGTAGTTGGTTGCTGTTGCTGTTGCTGTTGCTGTTGCTGTTGCTGTTGCTGTTGCTGTTGCTGTTGCTGTTGCTGTTGCTGTTGCTGTTGCTGGTTGCTGTTGCTGGTGCTGGTTGCTGTGCTGTGCTGTTGCTGTTGCTGTTGCTGTTGCTGTTGCTGTTGCTGTTGCTGTTGCTGTTGCTGTTGCTGTTGCTGTTGCTGTTGCTGTTGTTGTTGTTGTTGTTCAATTTCCCTGTTTTCCACTAGATCAATCCCCTGTTGATTGGTGAAATCCACCTGCGAAACGGAGGATCTTCTGCGCGTGTCACGGAGGACACGTTTCTTCGAGATCGAGATCGATCACCTGCTCCAATTTGGTGATCGGTCAACCAATTGTGGGGGAAGTACTTAACCAAAATAAAAGGGGGATGGAAAAGAAAGACTGGATTATGATGATGATAACGGGAACTGGGGATTGATTAATTAATCGTGTTGATTCCAGTTGATTTCACAATCTATTGTAACTGGTGTGCTGCACTGAAGGGCTTCAGCACCCACGTTGTTCTCACAGAGTTTCACCTCAATCATTGGGCTGTCCATTTTTCAAAGGGTCCTTCTGAAAAAACATGGCGTCAACGATTGCCAAATGAAACTGCTGCTGGAGTGCACATCCCAACTTGTCCTGATTGATATATATATATATATACATATACATATCCATATGTTTATGCGTATGTATATGCATATATTATCCGATCGTTTTTGACCTGTTGACGAATATGCATTTCCCGGTTTGCCGTTTGCACCAAATTGAGTACAACTCGCGCTGCAAAATCCTCACCCTGAGTATCCACGGCAACCATCATCCAAAATGTGTGAGAAAAATTATTGGGAACACATTGAATGATTATTATTGGGAAAATATTGGAATAATTGTGGAAAATCTGGTGATAATCTACTGGTAGCCTCAAAATGGTTTTCATCATTGGGGATAGAAAACATGGCAAACCCTCTGGTAATCACAGTTTTTAATGGGTAAATCAACGCCATTTTCAACAGCTATTTTCACATCACCAGAGGGCAGATCCCGCGTTACAGGCTGTCACCCGCATTACCATAGCCGACTCTAGCCATCTCCCGTTCCCCCGTGGGGCCCCCCCGAAAAAGACGTCTTTTCGCACAAGCGTTCCTCACAGCACTGTACAGATTGGAGGAACAGCACTGATGCAACATGGGCCTGTCTCAGCTCTGGGAACCCGAAGCTAATGGAGCTAATGGATCATGCGTCCTGTCCCGAAAGTAGGATTGGATGAAGCAAAACTGGCTGAAAAGATTAATGCAAAAATAGCAAATACGGAGCCATTCCCGAAGAATTTCAAGTTTTTAATTTTAATCGCCCAAGCTCTAGTGATGTTCCTATTGATAGAATGAACTTTATTGGGCAGAAACAACTTTCTACAGGTTATCTTCCTTTCCTGTTGATTTGGTTAAACTCGGACCCAAGCTAGGAATATATGGCCATGTGTGGCGAAGGCCTGGGGCGTAGCTTTGGTGGATTGTAAGAAAGACTATGCATCAACCAATCACGAAGTGGAAGGATCATACAAAACTTTCATCCAACCACCCTTCATGGTGGTTTGTTCGCCTTGTCTTCTGGCAAGCCTTCTCTTGCAGTATCTCATCTGATTAGAATCCTGGTACGTAGAATACCTCCAGAATTTCCAATGAGAGATGGGTATGTGTCAATTCTTCTCCAAGTGTCTCCAATTATGATCATGTCTCTCGGAAATAACCCATGCTTTTAATCATATCAATCTGTTTGATCTCTTCTGTTTTTTATTTATGATTCAAGAAAAACCCAACTTTTGAAATGATTCTGGATTCTTGAAGTCCCCAGTCGTCTGCTGTCAACAAGACCCGACTCTTTCTGCCAGCGCGGTCCACTGCAGAGTCCTCACTGGCACCTTGAATTTGGCAGGGTTGCTCCCACCCCAGATACTCGCGGATTCTTGGTCAAATCAAAAGGCAAAAGTACCCAATTTCCCACCCAAAGTGGCTATGATTCTATGACTTCCCTGAAGATTGAAAAATGTTCAGCCCATTTGAGGAGAAAATCATGTAGTATCAAATACAATTATCCCAGCCCCCTACTCTTAAATTCCCCTATGTTATGTGGGCCCAAAAAAAAATAGAAAAAGAACAATACCGGGGTTTCTTAGGGTGTATTCAATTTTAGGATTTGGAAACTCCAAAAAGGTCGAAAAATGTACAGTACCACTAACAAAACTGATCGGATGGGATATGAAGAATTCACAATAATCCAACCTGGCAAGGTGAAAACTCTTTGTTCAATGGGTAAATGATCCACAAATGGACATGTGCCAGCTAGATCATTCCAGTCCAATTCTTGTCTGCAACGGAATTTAATCGCAAATCACAAGTTTTCAAACCCAATTTGTTGGTTTCGAAACTCCGAAGATTAAAATGTTGTTACAGTGGTGCTGTGTTTATGCTGACCAACTTGTATGTGCATCCCAAGCATTGTTAGTGCTTTACAACCTGTGCATATAGATAGATAACCCACAATTCTATCTATATAACTGGGAGTATTCCATGAATCTACCATGGTCACGTTTAACAAAATCTATTCGAGATTCTATTCTTCCATGAATCTATATTGCTTAGAACCCCAGGTTACCAGGTTATTATCACGCATTAATCTAACAACCAAAAAAATGTGATTTTCTATGATAAATTCTATGATTTTCCATACTGTTCCATGACCCCCCCCTCTATTCCACCTTCGGAGCCGAGCCTTTGGAGCCGGAGCTCAGTATGGGGCACTGGACCTGGATGTTTGACCGTGCCGGAAGTCAACTGAACGCGACATGACCACTGAACGTGGGGTTTGGCGCCAACTTATAATATGTACAACTGGATTGACTTTTATTATGAGAAAATACTTACAATTATGTACTACACAATAACTAATACTATATACAGTATGCACATATATGTATTTATACATATATATATATATACGTGTATATATATACATATAGATATACATATATATATACATATATACATACATATATACATACATATATACATACATATATATATACATACATACATACAATACATTACATTACATTACATTTACATTTACATTTACATTTACATTTACATTTACATTACATTACATTACATACAATACATACAATACATAACATACATAACATACATAACATACACAACATACATACCATACATACCATACATACATACATAACATAACATTACATTACATTACATTACATACATTACATTACATTACATTACATTACATTACATTACATTACATTACATTACATACATTACATACATATATTACATACATACATTACATTACATTACAGTACATTACATTACATTACATACATACATAACATACATAACATACATAACATACACAACATACATACCATACATACCATACATACATACATACATACATACATACATACATACATACATACATACATACATACATTACATACATACATACATACATACATACATTATATATGTATTTGTTTATGCATAAAGACTTTAACTACTATAATGGGAATATTATCATGGGGATAAACTAGATCATGGGGATATACAGGCATTTAACTGCTATAATCGGATAAACACTGGGAATAGTATGATAGGGCTATTTTAGATCGTCTAATCGTCTACCATTTCTTCTTTATTCACAACCATAGCTAATTGGTGGTATACCTACCCCCCTGGAAAATGATGGAGTTCGTCAGATTCGATCATCATCCCAACTGGGGAAAATTAAAAATTCATGTTCCAAAGCACCAACCAGTATTGATACACTACGGGTTTGCCGAAAAAAAGGGGCAAAAACCATCCATTGGGCAAAAACCATGGATGATGAGATTCCCAATGGAAAAATACAAAATGTTCCAAACCAACCAAAACTAGTATATTAATCATTGATTATCACTATCAGCCACTATGAACCACTATTAACCACTATTAATATAGATTATCCCATGATTAACCATTATTCATGTTCCAAACCAACCAGCCATCTTCTGACAGGTCACTGCACGCATTGCTGGGCATAGGCTTGCTGCATCTGCATCCGACTGCCCACGTCCGGACATTGCTGCCTTGGTCCCAGCGATGTCGGGTGCCAGTAGCAGAGGGCCATAATCTTATGACCCCGTGTAGAACAGAGAAAGTGGATTTTAGCAAAAAATTAAAAAAAAACAGAATCACCAAAAAAAAATAAATCGACAGGAAGAATCACCAGAAGAAACAAAAAACAAGAAAAACAAAACAAAAACAAAAAAAAACAAAACCTGCATTTTCCGCAGTTTTTGTTTTGTTTGTTTTTATTCTGTTTTTTCTTGTTTTTTCCTTGGTTTTGGTTTTCTAGTTTGTTTTTTTTGTTTGCTCTGGTTTTGTTATTTTTTTGTTTTTTTATTTTTTTGTCAAACCCTATATTCTCTGTGTTGTTGGACTCATAACCATAATCTCAAACATATGTGTCAAACCCCGCTAGGTTGGACAACTTGTCAACCCCAAAATTGCCAGTAGCAGAGGGCCATAATCTCAAACATATATGTCAAACCCCGCTAGGTTGGACAACGGGTCTCAACCCCAAAACAGACGGCAACGTGCAAAACAGGGGGGAAACAAAAAAACAAAAAAACAAGCAAAGTAAACCCAAAGGCAAAACCCACACAAATTCCCGACTATGAGTCAACACAATTCGTTCGACACATTTGCCCAAACTATAGGTCCCGGTTTTGGTTTGAAGATCCGACTGATCCAATTGAAAAACCACAGCGTTCAACACCAACCGTGCCAACATAAATGAACCGTCATAAATTGAACGATTAGCAATAACCAACCGTGCCAACATAAACATTCCACAAGTAGCACAACTTCATCGTTTCAGGCTTCCCCGCCTCGAAGCTCGAGCTCGCAATGCTTTTTGCTGATGACTCGGACGCAAAATTCGGAGACGCAAAATAGGAGTGAAACACTTGCCAAAGTCAGAAGCATCGCCTTCAAACGCCTCGGCGCCAACCAACTGACTGAGGCAAGTCCCGGCAAAAGATTGACGAAGGTGAATTTTCATGAAAACACAGCATGGCTTTAGTTTAAGGCCAGCTTCATTCCACATTGTGCATCTCACAATGGTTCATCGCAGACATTCACCTTCGTCAGCTTTCACAAGTCGACACTCCCGATCCTGCAGGTGCTTCCAGCGCAACGTCCACGAACAACAGCTAAAACTTTGAATGAGCATAAACATTGAAAACCATGGTGATTCATCACTCCATCAAAAACTGATGATTAATCAAACCGATGATTTCTACTCATTGACTCTATTGGCTGGATCTTGGATGCTCAGGGCAGGCTAGAAGGCGCTCAACTTGTTTTTTGGTCAGAAAGCGACCGTATTCAAATGCAAGTTCGTGCCTTCTTTTAACATTCCAATCCTTATGCCACACCTCAGGATCGAGAGTTCGAATATCGGCTACCAGTGCTCTAAGCTTCCCTCGGTATTCACGAGGGTAAGCCTTGAGCAACTTCTTCGGGCTTCGCCGATAATCCTTGTCCATGCAAAATCTGCGCCAGCGCTTAACGGGCTTCAGGCGTCGAGCTAGCAAGAGCACTGGCAAGGGCAGATGATCGCCGAATTCCTTCAAAAAGACATTGCGCCTGTGCGCCATCCAGTTGTTACACCAGACTCTGTCGGCCCGCGTGCGACAACGGTGCTCAGAATCATCATGATAAACAAAAAACCGCCTTCGCGCTGTGCGAATCGCACGCTTGGGAAGACAATCTTGGTGCATGACACCGAAAATTTGCTCTACATTGGAGCGTGCACGAGCTTCACTCGGTCTCATTTGGGTGAATGATTCTCCCCATCTCGTCACGTGCGCTTTCCAAAGCAACCGACCTTCAGGGTTGAACGACGCGCCGTACTCGCCCTCACCTTGGACTTGGGTCTGCATGAGCTCATTAAGGCACCCGCACTGTTTGCAGAAGTGGATGCCTCCACCAGGTGCCCTCTTGTAGGTCGAGTCAAATTCAACGGTCCACTCGTGCTTCCCACGGCACGTATCATCCATGAACGACTCGACCAACTTCACATGAGGGTTCACCAGGTTTGAAGGAAGGGCGGTTGCCACGATCCGAACAGAGCTCCTCGTCTCGACTTACTTCACATCAAAGTGCACGCTGTTCAGAGGGGTTGATGGGGATATGATTGGGGAATATCTTGGGATATATACATGTATATATACATGTATATGTAAATGTACATGTATATGTAAATGTACATGTACATGTGTATGTGTATATATATATATGCATTTAACCACTATAGTGGGATAAACCATCGGAATATTATGGGGATATACCCTGCGGTTGTAATCAAACGTGGCAGTTGAAAATCGAACTCGCCATGGTGGATTTTCCATCAAGCCATGGCCGGGAAATCCCACGAGCCATGGTGGTAAGTAAAAATAGCGGGGAAAATCAGAAACGAACGCGCGATCGTCAGATAGTCTTAGCACCAACGCTTAGAGATATTAATTTTTTACCCCCTTCAAAATTCAAACTATGTGATTTCATCCCCTACTAAACCATGGTTTCTGGTGGCTGTTCAATATTAGCGGGGATTACAAATAGGATCTAACCAAGAACCATGTGGATTTGACCCACAACACATGATACTGGCCGTGATACTGCAGATGGACGAATTATTCAAACCCTTGTAATCCAATAACCCCCCGCACCCCCAATTACAATGTTGTTTTTTGGGTTTGGTTTGCTCCTTCGAATGGACGAAAAAAAATCCAGATCAGGAACAAAAATACGGAACCATAACGTTGAAATTTGGGGGACAGGGGGTAGCCCACAACTCATGGATGCGGGGTTCGAATAATTTGTTCATCTACTGTATCACAAACCGAAACGGGTATAGATTCATCAACTTGCTAAGCACAACATGTGGATTCGGTGGATGGTGGAATGGCTATGGGACCAGTTATAAGGATCGCTTGCTTTTCCTGGGGATTCACAGTTGATGTGCCTGATATGCCAACTGCCAATTAACATAAAGGGATATAAAGGGTAGGTTAATAACCACCATAATGATCAATGGACTGACCTAACTGACCTATTTTGAACCTGCAGTGGCAGTAAGTGGCCAACTGCGAAGCCATATCTTGACATCCATGGCTTTTTTTGTCACCTCGCTCAAATTCAAAGACTATGGATGTCACCGGGGCACGTTCCATTCCTGCGAAAATAAAGAATACCAGAAACCACCAGCAAATCGTTCAAAAAGTGCATGATAAATATGATCAAATCCGCTGAAAAAATCCCTTCTTGGAAATTGCCAAAAATCCTGCAGATTTATGGAAATCGAGAACGCTCATCCTTGGTGCCCATCTTATATTCGCCCACCAATGTTTCAGGTACACCCAGTGGAACCCATGGTAATAGCCATTATCAAATACTGAAAAAAAATCCTAGGTTCCATTTGAAAAAACTAGGGTCTTCTGTTTATAATGGAAAATGTCCCGTTTAAACATAGAAATGTCCCATTAAGTAAATGTAGCCAATGTTCAAAAGTGAGAATGGAAAATGTCCCATTTACCATCTGGTTATTTAACAGTTCGCCATGGAAAATCACCATGAAAATAATAGGTTTTTACCATCTATTTCGATTAGGGCCATCGAAAAACCATGGCTATGTTAGTCATAACCAGAGGGTATACTAATAAATTCCATTAAATCCCATTAAATCACCATTAAATCACCATTAAATCACCCTACTTCGAGGATTTTGCCGTGGAAAAAATGCCCATTTCGTGAGATTTCCCAGCTTGCCATGGCCAGCGTCAACTGCATCCCCAGATTGCTGCTGAACTCCTTGCCATAGTAACCTCGGCGAAACGCTGCGAAGCCAAATGCCCAGAAAATGACCAGGGATGGGTCATATTCACCAACAAAAACTACTAAAAATACGAAAAATGACCGCAGAGATCAACTCAAAATTGATAGCTAACCCACAATAAATACCCAAAGATTGCAGAGATCAACTCACAAGTGAGAGATTGAAGCATAGCACTTGGAAAAAACATCTTTTCTCGTGGAAAATATTGCCTTTTTCGAAACGCTCGCCATCCGAAACAAGGATTTTTCGTTTCGGCTGATCCCAGGATTCCCAGGTGAGGAACGTTCGGCCACTCGGAGCAAGGCATCCTCAGAGACACCACCCAGATGCACCAACTCCTTCCAATGCCCTGCAGAAGTCAACATCCGTCCTGCAGATGCAGATGGGATGCCTTAAAATAACGAAACGAACATCGTGGAGATTTTGTTGGAAAAAACCCAAAAAAAAATATGGGGGTTGGTAAAATCCCACTGAAACAGTTGGTAAATGACTCTTCTATGGATTTTTCAACGACCAAAATGCGCCAACAACGCCAACGAGCTGATCCAGAAAAAAACCAACACCAAATTCGCCAAGGGTTTCATCCTTAAACTTGCGCGTGAAAAAAAAATGTAAGGTGTTTCTAGGCCACCAAGAATCACCCATAACACAAAAACTGGTTTCAAAATGGAACATACCCTAATCTTATTGTAATTTTTATGGGGACCATGATGAGTAACCAATGGATTTGATACGTATTTTGTCCATTGATAAACCCAAATTCTCCAGTCGCTTGTTTGGGTTTGTCTGTAAATAGGCTACTTCCAAAATTGGATGGTCATGATTTTCCCTGCCACAAACAGCAAAAATACAGCATTTAATCAGCTACCACACCCACAATCGGTTGGCTGTACATATAAGATTGAATCATAGATGCACCCAATATCATCTCCCAAGTTTTAAGTTTGGAGACATTCTCTTACAGCCATTTTTAGGACCTGAAAATAACTTTAAACAAAAAAACACTCCTTTTTGAATTCCCAATCAAAAAAATATTCAAAATCGACCAGCAATATTTCGATAAAATCTTCCCATCCACAAACCTTCATTTTTCGATAAATCTGCAAACCTATCCGTTCTCCACTGGCATTCCCTGTTCATGGATTTGTGATACCGTTTGGTTGTTTAGCATAGCTATGGAAAATCACCATTTTGGATAGGTCAACCATGATGTTTATCCCCTATAAATGGACCATTTTCCATAGCTATGTTAAATAGCCAGAGGGTAATCTCCCATATATTTCTTTGGTTAGTACAATCCAACCTCACTAATCATCAACCAGGGTGTCGTTTAGCACTGCTCAATTCTCATCATCATATATTATTAATTGTGATCAAGCTGCACCGTTCTTTTTATCGCCAAGCACGATGGCTCTGAGAGTGAGACACGTCGTCTCGCCTGAGTTCAGCCTAGCTTCAACCCTTGCTAGGCTTAAAGACAGTTGTAAAACACCTCCTGGACGAGGTACATCTAAAAGAAACAACTTTCCTTCATAGAAAACCTCCTGGATGAGGCACAAGACAACTTCCCTCCTGGACAAGGGTGACAAAGCTTTGGAAAACCAGCGCGAAAAGAAATTTCAGCTGGACTCATCCGGACCCACTTACCCACATGGGTTGGGCGTGGAGGGCCCTTGGCTTAAGCCTAAACACAACGTCAGCGAAAAACTCACTAAAGCAACTTTCACACAAGCAGTTCGAGGAACTAACTTGTGATCAAGCTGCACCGTTCTTTTTATCGCCAAGCACGATGGCTCTGAGAGTGAGACACGTCGTCTCGCCTGAGTTTAGCCTAGCTTCAACCCTTGCTAGGCTTAAAGACAGTTGTAAAACACCTCCTGGACGAGGTACATCTAAAAGAAACAACTTTCCTTCATAGAAAACCTCCTGGATGAGGCACAAGACAACTTCCCTCCTGGACAAGGGTGACAAAGCTTTGGAAAACCAGCGCGAAAAGAAATTTCAGCTGGACTCATCCATGCACCCCAGCAACGCGTCCTCTCCAACTGGTTGGAGATCAAAAATGATATCTTTTCAACATTTTTGTGGTGGTTCTTGTACGGCGGATTGCAGGAAGGTAGGATAAGGCATCCATGATATACACCTTAGCCACTTTTGTTGATTCCCAGCGTCCACGAAGCAATGCCATTTCCATAGATTGAGAGGTTTGAAAGCAGTGCGTAGCTCCACCACGACGCAAGCTGTAAGGTCTAAAAGAATGACGTTGAAGTCCAAATGAAATGCACAAGTTTCGGAAACGAGTTCTGAACGCAGATCCACTAGCCGACCATAAAGGAAGCATCTCCTGTCCAAGTCCTTTGCGGACCTCACATAAAGTAGAAACCACGTCCAAAACCACTGGGTCAGTGATACTGATGGCTTCATTGGCACTATTGCGTCTTCCTGATTTAGTCTCCTTTAAGGAGCAAATTCCAAATTCTGAATTCAAGGTGAAATCAACAGCCCTAAGTTTGAGGGCTTCTCCCGTGCGAAGAAGGCAGTGAAAAGACAACAGTAAAAGAGTAGCCATCTCCAGGTGCTGCAAGCTAAGCTCAAAAGACGCCATAGATCGAACCAGCTCCAAGGTTAAAGGAGGAGCCCTTGAAGGGATTTCAATTCGCCTCCAAACTGAAAACAGCTTCCAGCTGTGCGGAAGCTTACGCTTTGACCAAGGTTCAAAGAAATGAAAAGCAGAAAGAGCATCTCCTACTGTCAACAGTGGTTCACCGTCTTTCCACATATGGTGAATCCAAGAGCAAACAATGCTATCTAACTGATTTTCATGAGTGGCTCTCTCTATCCAGGGAGTCAGCTTTCGAAGTGCACTGTAATAGCGTCGTTGGGTTTTATCTGACAATGCAGCATCTTCCAATACTATTGACTTTCGTTTCCGCCGTCTCTCTGCACGGGAAACTTTCCCAGCGAGGACATATCCAACCATTAGCGCCGCGACCCAAAGTCAGTTGGATTTTCAGTTGATTCAATATGACCCATGATTAATTGCAGTCCATGAGCAAGTAAGTGGGCGTTTAACTTTGAAAGGACCCGTTGAAGTTGCGCACTTGAGCTGCGCCGCTTTCCAACAACACTAATACAAACATAAGAGTCAGAAAGTTGGAAGATACGAGCATTAACAACTTTGAAACGTTCCAGTTGATATTTGACTCCCCAGAGAATGCTTTCCAATTCCAAAACATTGATGTGAGCTTTCTTCTGCCATCGCTGATTGAACCCGTCTTTCCAATGCCACCAAGCTGCAGACACTGATTGCCGAGGATAACTCTTAGCATTCATGATCTCCCCTGAAACAACCCGTATATCAGAACCAGTATGGTTAACCCGCCTAAGGAGCATGCGGTTGAGCAAATCCATTCCCAGATCAATCAAATCTTGTTGAAGGGGAGAAGAACCATACGCCAAATGTCGACACAAAGGGACAATACTGCGGAAGTGAGCACAAAACCCTGGTGCAGTGCCCATTCGTTTGCAAAGGAAACCATACGGCATTTGGGGTACAAAGTTCCTGCAGCAAGCTAAAGCCAGTAGAACAAAGGAGTAAATACTGAAAGAGTCCCCAAGATATGAGTTCTGTGCGTCACTGAATCCGATGGGATTTTGCTTCTGCTTTGAGGCTGACCATGCTATTTTTGTGTGTTCTGCTCCATAACCCAGGAGAATTTCTTTTTCCCGCGCATTGACAAGTCTCCAGGTAGAAGATGATGTGATCAAATATTGATCTTGGTATTGATATGGTGGGTACCTGTACTGATCTTCTGTCCAACGTTGACGGCAAGCTGGATCGCATTTCTGGAGTCCCGCTGGACGGGGAGGTGGAAAATCTCTTGGTATACTCTTTAAGCATGTTGGCAGAACGGAACCATCTGCGTACCCCTTCCAGTCGTAACCCGGGGTGAGCCATTGTGACAAATCTGGATATTCACAGTAAGCTTCAACTTCTTTGAAATAACCCCGCGGAATCACCTTCACATCAGGTGCAAGGGCTTCAAGTGTTTCAGTTGTCCAGGCGAACCTGGGTCGCCTCATGGGTACAGCCTGTACGCAATCAAGCTTGTATGGCACATGTCCTACCGCTTCTGTGATCTCCTCTGCCGCTGATTTGTCCATAGAAGCAACGTTCTCCAAAACTTCTTTAAGCAAAACCGCTTCTCCAAAATGCTCCCTCAGTAGCTTGCTTATGCGAGGGATCTCCCAAAACAGAGAGCTCTGACTGCCCAATAAATTCCAGCGTCCTACCTTAACAGCTGACAAATCCGTGCAAGGAAAGCCACCCCATAGATGTATCTCAGAGATGTCAGTGTAAGTCCTGCTCCATTCTTTCACCATAGCCTCATTGATAAGCTTCGCATCTTTGACGATGAGAGTCCCAGGCCAGCGGCGGGAAGTTATCCTGTTTGCGCCGTCATCCAACTCGGCCGCAATCCGATGAAGGGGCTGCACACCCAGGATGTCATAGGCACGAAACGCCCCGCCTATGCCGTTAAAAAGCGACAGCACTAAGACAGGGATAGTCATAGCATTCTGCAACCTTTCCTTTTTCCGGCATGCTTGGAGAAAATCATGACCTTCTGCACTCAGTTCTTCAGCAAAACCGACAGCACCCCCCTTTTCTGAGGCGTCAGTTGCCACAATTTGCTTGCAAATTCCTGCTCCAAGAAAACAGTGAAAAAGGGGTGCAGCTGAAACCAGAAAAAGGAGCTCTTTCCTTACCTCTTCACGCAATTTTGCAGTGATCCTTTGACTTCCCCCAGTGAACGCCCAGGTCTTCTGCAGAAAACTCATGCCTGGACGCCGAAATTGCAAAAAAAAGACCCACCTACCAGCGACTATCTGCAAATGCTTTCGATTTATAAAAGGCTGTCCCACCAGCCACAACGTACAAAGAATGGTGTCCAACAGCTTCTCGCATCCTACGCCCAAAGTTTGAGCCTCTCCATCAATCTCTGCGCCCAGCTCCAAAACTCTCTTGCTCGCAGATACGCGCTTCTTTTCCGAGCTCAAAACGCCCGCTTGCATCCATGCTTTCTCAGCAGCTTCATGACACAATCTTCCTTTCTCAGCAGGTTTCGAGGGTGACGTGCGCTCCCCTGCACAAAAATTGTCCAAGTACACATGCCACCAATAAGCTTCTGTTTTGTCAGCTTCCAAGAGTATGTCAGAAAACCAACATGGCAAGGGACTCCCGCGGCTAATCTGATTAAACGGGCCTACAGCAACATGTTTCAACAGCTTCTCAGAAATTTCCTGCATGATACTAACGCTTGACAACCAGCCCATCGGTAAAACTTGACAAGCGAGTGCCATTTCGCAATTCTCAGGGCCGCCCACAATACATGAAGGAAAAATAACATTGAAAGCCAGATGTCGAAGCCAGCAAACTGGAAGTCTAAAAAGATAAAAAGCACTGCACATATCAGATTGAAACATCGTGAGTTCTTCCAAATCACTCAGAGCCACACTCTGCCATGCCGTGATATTTGGAAGTGACCGAGTTCCACCCTCCAGTTGCCATTGAGTTGCATTAGACCCAGTTAAATTCATAATACACCGGAGAATAACCCTACCATCCGCCAGTTTTGTGGGTTTCTCCACTCCAAACAGGCCATTCAGCACTGGGGTTGTCCCCACGCGATAAACAGATTCCAGTGGGATCCAGCGACAAACCCCCCTTTTGACCAGCTCTTGGGCTATTCTCAGCTTGTCCCCCTCTTCAACATGAACCCTTCCAGGCATTCGCGGGAGTTCAACTTCATGATGTTCTTTAAGAAGAAGTTCAGGGTTTAACAAGAAACGTTGAGTTTGCGGTCCTACCCAATCCAAAGCAGAAATACAACCTCCATGAGCTTCAGGGGGTAAAGCAGGAATGACTTGATCCCAAGAAAGCTTATGGCAAATAGAAATTTCTTCCCCATTGTATCCAATCTGCCGCCCGCTCATCTCCTTTTGCCATGCTTCCAAAGTCATAGCAGGCCGGAGTTCATCAGTGCCCCGCTTTCGGCGCACCGAGGCTCGGATGCTGTTCACAGCAGAGCGTTCCATCTGAGTCCAGCGGCCCGGAAAAGGTCCAGCCACGGCCCCTGACAGCACATTCAAGCTGCGCACTATCAAAAACACCCAGCAATCAACCCAAAACCTGGCCAGCTGCGCGCACGTAACAGCGCTGGCTAGGCTAAGGGACTGAAAAGATTCCACCATCTCATGCAATTCTCCCTCTCTTATAGGGAATGTCGAACCACGCGAACGTGCGCGGTCCCGGTGTGCTTGGCGTGATCTCTTTTGAGTCCACTCCTCACACACCCGTTGGGTGATATCATCAAGCACGGGATCTTTCCACCCAGCGATGACCCACCAACATAATACCACTCCTGTACGTTGAAAGGAGGTGCAGTATGCCAGAGAGTCTGTAAAGGCCATCGCTTGATGTGCATTTCCCTCCATTAATTCAGCGGGCTCCAGCACGGCTTTCGCCAGCGAACCCTGAGAGACACTCATCTGCTTCACTTCTCGGGCACCTTTTCCTTTGTCTTGGTGCTCGCATCGCCTTCGCTTGCCTGGTGGCCCTGCCAAGAGTTCTTGTTCTTTCCTTTGCCTTTTCCCCCCTTCTTGCCACGACCTTTGTTTTCTCCACCTTGCCATGAGCTGTCGCCGCACTGCTGTCCTTTGCCGCGTCCACCTCTGCCACGGGCGCCGGCGTTGGTGGTCCAAAACTCCTGGTTGTGGAGACGCGATGCCAGACGAGCATGCTTGCGCACCTGGAGAATGATAGCATTCCCGGCTGCGCTCTCCTCCTCCAATGGCATCAACTCCAAGTGCTTGGCCGTAGTCCAGCTTCCGTCGATGATCGATTGATGCACCGACATAAAGCGACTGGCCAATAGGTCCCCCAAGATGTCGAGGTCCCCCTGTCGGAGTAGATCCATCGCTGAGGACAGCAAGTGGAGTTCCCGCACTGGTGCCGTCACTGCCCCCAAGCGGGGACGCACCACGATGGAGAAGTAACTGGTCAGCTTCACCCCCAACGTCGGATTGTCCTTGGACACTTGATGAAGGCTGACCTTGGCAGTTTGATCCAACTGCTGCCTGGCGTGCTCCACCAGAAGTCCCAAAACGCTGCCTGGCTTTTCTTTTGACCGGCGCTTTAAGGGAGCATCCAGTTCTTTGGACTCCGACTCGCTCTCCCCCGAGTGCTCGCTGGAGCCATCGTCCCAGCTGGGCGTCGGAGAGCTGCCTCCTCCTGAACTTCCTGAATCGCTGCTGCCTGGAGGTCCTCTCTTTTTGTCCTGGGACTTCCGCTTTTTCTTCTTCTTCTTCTTCTCTCCATCCTCCTCTTTCTTCTTGCGGGGTTTCTTGCCCATAAGGATCCTCAATAACTGTGCAGGAGCGTCCACCTTGTGGGACTTCTTCTTCTCGTGCTTTCTCTCTGCCTTTTTCCTCTGAGCGGCATCTGCTGCGCGAGCTACCAACTGGCGCTGCAAGTTGCTCGTAGTACCATCTTTTATGGCCAACAGGCCTGCGTCCTTCAGCCTCTGGGCTTCCCTGTCTCCTTTGTCTTTTGAAGCCTTCTTCTTCTTCTTTTTCTTCTTCTTCTTCTTCTTCTTCTTCTTCTTCTTCTCTCTCGTCTCCTTCGAGTGGTCCCCAGCGCACGGGCCATCCTCCCCCAGCGCTCGAAGATGGGTCCCACTCTGAAGGGGCACGGGCAGAGGTGAGGGAGAATAACCGCGCGAGGAAGATTCCCCGCTGCGAGCTTCCTCGTCCTCGCCACCATCCGGCTCCAGCCCAACTGGGATCCCAGAGGGCGCAGCTACGCCCCCCAGGAGCTTTGCACGAAGCCCTGCCAGCTTCTCCTTCAGGGCAGCTCGATCTATAGGTCCATCTCCTGGTGTTTTGCCATCTCCTCCAACGGCAGCTGGCGCTGCCTCTGCCTGTTTCTTCTTTCTTGGATCTTTCGGTTTTGCCTTGCGTTCTTTCGGCTTCTTTGCTTCCTCTTCTGACTTCTTCTTGTCTCCCACAGCAGACTCCTCGAGAGAATCTCCAGTGAGCTCCAACTCGTCTATCTGGTCTTCCACTTCTATCAGATCCTCGTCGAGCCACTTTGTCATAGCCCTCTTGGTGTAGGCAGTGATGAACGGTGCCTCGTAGTTGGTGTAGTTGTACAGCCTGAAATGACTCAAATGCAAAGTGTGAGCCTCTGGATAGATGCAACGGCCGCCACAAAGGTGCAAGGTGCCTCGCTTTCGGTTGAACGCCAGCGACATGTTTCGCTGAATTGAAGCCACATCTGACCCCAGGCTTTTGACCACCACTGCAAGATCGCCAGCCAACGTCACCTTGACCTTCTGCACCAAGAAAGCACAAATGCCTTCTCCCTCTGCGGGATCCGCCGACACCGGAATGTCTGTTTCCAAGATGTCTCCTCTCTGCAATGCGCAGGCAGTCCATTCTTCCCATCTTTCACTAGTGAAGAGCTGCCCAGGCTCAACGTCCATCTCGCCTGTCTCTGCGATGATCCCCAGGTCGCCAATCCTATCAGGTGTATCCCAGTAGTTGGCAGGAAGACGTCGATGCAGACGTGCGTTTGGGTTGTCAACAGCTCGGTACAGCCGGGGATGGTTCCTACCAGCCCTGTTTCCCCTTCTGTCTCGCTTGTCCTTGTTCTTCTTCTTCTTCTTTTTCACCTCTGGGGCCGCTAGCTCCTCCTCAGGCAAACTGCGCTTAGCTGAGCTCTCAGGGCGCCTGGGCAACGGAGGTAACTCCGGCTCTGGAGGCCTAAGTGCTGGATTGCTCTTGGGCGCTGTCCCAGGCCTTCCAGAAGACTCCTCTGAATCTTCTTGGCTGTCACCGGAAGAAGCTTCTTGCTCCTTTACCGGCTCTGGCCCCTTTGGGTGATCGCCTTCCCTGGGCCTAGGGAGAGGCGCCCTTTCAGCTGGCGCAGCCGCCTTCTCCTGGGATCCACTGGCTTTAGCGGCACGGGAATCCCCAGCGCTTTGAAGCCCAGTGGAAACAGATCTCAGCGCACGCACCGCCTTGACAGCGCTGATGATCTGGGAGTTTGCCAACTCCCTCAACCCAGGAGAGTGCCAGCGCGATGTCAGCTCCCACCCAAGGGCCTCCCAGCCAGAACAGCCAAGGCACCAAGTGTCTGGGTCAGACGCCGGACACTGGTGGCACTTGGCACAACTCATTACAAAACCCTTGGCTTAAGCCTAAACACAACGTCAGCGAAAAACTCACTAAAGCAACTTTCACACAAGCAGTTCGAGGAACTAACTCGGAATCATGAATCATCATACGAATTCCCTTAACACCAAAATGCCACTCAGATCCTTAATCCTAATATCATCATATGAATCATATATTATTACTTGGAATCATCATTTTAACATTATGAAAAAAGGACTCAGATCCATGATAAACTCCCAGACCCAATGACTCAATTCTCCTCCACTGAGATACGTCAACAGCACATGACCCATGGATTTCTGACTGCTGGGCGCTTGCGAAAATCCCGCCGCGTTGATGCCACCGTAGACCGCGCCATAACCCGCATGCGCCGCGGCGCTGGGGCAGGACACGGTGGTGAGCACCTCGCAAGGTTGAGGTGGAGCAAGTTTCCATCCAAAATTCTTTGGTGATGGAATCTTACCCACGAAAAATGCTGGTTTTTCTGTGGCTTTAAGCATCAAAAACCATAGGATTTCCCTGGATTGGTTTTTTAGGGAAGATCGAAACTGAAAACCATAGTTACTGCAAAACCTAGGGGCTTCCTGTTGTCCATTCAAGCAGGATCCCCTCAATGGGGCTCTAAGCCAGGTTTAACCATCAAAAAATTTGACTTAGCCGAGGACTGATAAAATGGATGCCTTCCCAGTCATGGGAACCCCAAATGATCATCCAAAATTAAACTTAAGTCATGTTTATGGGGAAATCAACGGTGAAAAGCTGCCCAAATTAGCAGAAACACTGGAAACACCCAAATCATGATATCCATCTTGGATAACTAGTGGTTCAACCGCAAGGCATATCAAAGAATTAACTCGATGCAACCAACCTTGCAATCGTGGATACCCTACATTTATAGCTGGATATCTTCACACTTTAAAATAGTTCTGTGATCCCCTAAAATCTTCTGTTGTGTCTTGTTGACCCTTGAGAAATATATGTTTTGTCTTGGACTCTTTAAAAAATCAGTCCTTGATTTTGAATCCCTTATCCCTATGTGTTTATGGTGGTTATTTTGACCACTTAGTTTCTTGCTGCCTAGCACATCCTCAAACGTTTGCTCTTTATTTGCACATGTTAAACTAGTTTCTAAAACACCTGGTTGATCATTGTGACACCCTGCAAAAAGGTCCTTGAAAAAAACAAGTCATTTGCGTCAAGTTTAGCTATCATACATCACCCATACATCACCCATACCCTCTGGTAATTTAACATAGCTATTGAAAATGGCCCAGTCGAAATAGTGAGTTTTCCCATTAATAGCATGGTGGATCTTTCCATCGTTTTTTGTATGTTTACCAGAGGGTAAATCCCATGAAATTCCCATGAAATTCCCATGAAATTCCCATGAAATTCCCATGTTTCTTGGTGAAATCACCATGTTCCCAGAGGTTTTTGGGACCCTTTCAGCATCCTCACCTCTATGCGATACGCTTTGGTGCGTTCCGCCTCCTGTGCTGCGCTGGGCAGCAGCTGGTAGACGATGGTGTTGCTGGCGGCATGGATCACCTGCTGGGCTGTTTGGGATGTCTGGATGGTAGGATAGGATAGGATAGGATAGGATGGGATGGGATGGGATGGGATGGGATGGGATGGGATGGGATGGGATGGGATGGGATAGATAGATAGATAGATTAGATAGAATTCATCGAATTTATCGAATTCATGGAATTCATGGAATTCATATAATATAGAAACCAAAGGAAACCTATATAAGTGTTTGAATGTTTTCAGAGCCACAATCCATGTGAAGTCCTCACGGTTTACTTGAGAACCGATCTCCGTCTGACGAGTTACTGCCATGGTTTCACCATGAACAAAAAACCAGCAGCTTTCCATGCGTTGAAAACTCGCTGCCTTTCCGTTTCAGAGCTGCCTCCTTCCCTTCTGTTCACATAAAAAAAAAAAACTAGAACATGGAGTTTTCCATGATCTTGCGATGCTCCTTAAAATCACCACCTCAGCTTGTTATCTTCATCTCCAAATCCACAAGAAACCCAACATCTGGGGATCAACAAACATCAAAAAAAAAAACACCAGTCTGGTGATCCAACATGTCCAAAATCCGCCACAGTGGCAGCTTTCCCTTCTTCACAAAGTTCACCCACTTTGGCCAACTGTTTCGAGGAACATTTCTTCCTCACATGGCCAGGTGAAATCACCAATCTGGGTCTTGTTTTAAAAAAAACAACGGTAGTTTGTGACAGAAAATCGATTTGATATGGGTTTGTCTGAAAATAGGGTATATTCCCAATTATAGCCATTTAATAGGGATAATGATCAGCAAAACCATTGGGTTTAGGGGTACACTATTTTCAGACACACCCATATGATTGATTGATCTTGGGAACATGGGAATAACATGGAATATCCCCCAAGAATGGGGCATGTGTACGATATTCCAATGGTGGAGAGTCTAAGATTGGGTCAGCGCCATGGACCAACGGTCCATGAATTTTCTGCAAAAAAAAGATGGGGGCAGTTTTAATGTGGTTTTTTTTACCAACTATCATTGGTTGGTGACATTAAATGGTTGGTAAAAATGGGTAAATCAATGGGGTTGGTTTTTACCAACAGGAATGGGCTTCAAATATCCGTGACATGAGTTTCGTAGCGGGATGACGTGGGTATCAACCAAGATTTTGTATCAAAACCCTGGTTGTCATCCCCAGAAAAAGTACTTCAAGCCCCATTTTTGATGGTTTACCCCCCATTGACAAGGCATATATCATATATGGTATATTATGGTATAATTACATGTCAATACACTGTCCCCCTGGCCGAACTGGAAAGATCCACCATGCTATCAATGGGTAAATCCACCATTTCGACTGGGTCATTTTCAATAGCTATTTTGACATAACCAGAGGGTATATTAACCAATCGACCAGGCTATTTTTTTTATGGCTCATCCACCCTCTACCGAGTGGCAGTGTTTCAGGATCAAAGTTCAATCGGATCTGACCGCTGCAGCCGCCCGTCTGTTGAAAGGGCTTGGGACCGAAGTAGTCCTGTGCTGCCAACAATTCCATCAGCCCTTGAAGTCACGGTGTTTTTGTTGCTGTCAAAGTCATTTTTTTCCACCTGAGTTTCCATTTTTTATCTTGGCCTTTTTTCACCTCTTAGCTTTTGAAATTTTCCATGGTATGGCGTTTTTGGTATGGTTCCCCCCTCTGAAGCATCATTGCCTCATGGCCTCATGGCCGGGTCGCCTCCCATCCAAATCCAACAGTTTTCCCGACTCTTGAAACGTCGAGCGACGGACTTCCAAGAGGCAATGAGGGCCTTCAAACTGAAGTCACTGAACATCACCATGTATCCTCAGCTGGAAAAAAAAGGGTGCCTGGGCCTGGGTGCCTGAAGAAATTCCTCAAAAAACGAAGCAAAAATCCTGGTTTGACTCGAAGTTGGATGTTTGGATTGGGCCCAATTTCTGAGCCAATTGACCTACAGATAATGGGGGGGGGTTCATGTGAAGAGCTGGAGATGTAACCAAAAAAAATGAGGATACTCGCATGATCTAACTGAAGTCATAGGATTTTTATTTCCCACTAATGTCCCATATCCCATTATTATTGGATTTATTATGATTGCTGTATCCTCTCATACAGTATTATCCCACTATTATCCTATCTCAAGTCACATTCTTCTATAATACCTTTATCCAGAATATCCGTGATTATCATGTCTTATCCTATTATCCTATGTCACTATTATCCTTGATTATATATCCATGATTATCCTATGATCCCACTATTTACCCTCTGCTAAATAAACATAGACCCTGAGAATCACCTATTTGTAATGGAAACTAATCTTCCAACCCCGTTTTCTGGCAGGGTCTATGTTAATTTACTGGAGAGTATCTTCTATGAATACCGGATATCCCTGTCCTTCTTGCTTGTTTGCCAAGTCGCCCCGATCCAACGCCACCTTTGCCAGCTTCAAAGTGGCTTCGCCGCAGCTGGGTGCGCCAAAGCTTTGAAAGCCGCGTTCACCTGGGAAAACCCAGAGATGTCCCGTTTTTTGAACCAGTTTAGCTGGAAAAAATACCAAGAATCCTTGTCTTTGTTATGAATATGAACAAAATATCAACTTTGAATATGAACAAAATATCAACTTTAAACAAAAGCAAAATCACTGAAAGTTAACTGCGAAAAAAAACAGGAAATGCCTGGAAAGTTGCCGTTGAAGCAACAAGAATGGGGGTATCAAACCAACCAAGGGCGAGGTTGCAGGCACATTATGGGATCTAGAACCAACAATATCATGGTCTATGGGATGTAAGCATCAAATCGTGACTCTACCATGAAAATGTTATACTTATCACCTTATCACCAGAGGATGAACGAAAACACTGGCTATACGCAGTGATTTTGACTTAAGTTTTCAGGAATTAGGGTTTTAATTTAGGGTTTTAGGGTTTTAGGGTTTGTTGTTTTGGAAAGTAAAAAAATTAAACTCTACACAGGGATTTGAGCATGTCAAAGGATATGCGGGATTCGCCGCGGGCAAACCTAGGGTTTGCAGCGAAAATGTTCATTTGATGTAGGAAAAGAAACGATTTCAAAGCAATTGGAGCTGTCAATGGCCAGAACCATAGTCATTGCATCCCCAGAACATGTTACTCCGGGATGAATGGTCTGCTTCGTCCGCCCCCGGATAAGGTGTCGTCTTCGAGGGCCCCTTTGTTGGGGGTTTCATCTTGGTTTCCCGGTCAGTATTCATCGTTTCAGTATTGGAATTTAACAGGATATACCTGGTTAAATCGCCTGTTTTCGACATGATCACCCTGATTCTGAGGTATATCTCTTGACACGTCAACATGGCATACTGTCATTATTGACCCTCAGACTTCTTCCAGTTCTTGTTCAAAGCTATGTTTGTCATCGTCATCATCATCATCATCATCAACCATCATCAACCATCATCAACCATCATCAACCATCATCAACCATCATCAACCATCATCAACCATCATCAACCATCATCAACCATCATTAACCATCATTAACCATCATTAACCATCATTAACCATCATTAACCATCATTAACCATCATTAACCATCATTAACCATCATAACCATCATTAACCATCATTAACCATCATTAACCATCATTAACCATCATTAACCATCATTAACCATCATCATCCAAAAGGTGACCAAAACCGTCGTTCAACGGATCCAAACACCGTGATCCCAAACCACCAATCGGCATCGCGGCATGGCATGGCGGTTCTGCCGCGGGGCTGCAGCAGGAGCAACATTCCCAGTTGAAAACCACCTGTTGCGGCATCTGAAATGCGGCATGCGAAAAAAACACTACGCCAGTTGGCAAAAAAGTAGGACTTTCGGATTGTGCGGAAGGTATCCGATATCAATAAAATCAAAGATATTTATCTTGGATATCCAAATCTATTTATCTTGGATCTCCAAATAGATCCATTCTTCAACAGAGGTGTCTATCATCTGTATATTGTAATTTAGCAGGTTATAACCAATTTAACCCTTTGGCAATCCAAAATCAATATTCTGTTCACAGTTCTGTTCATCACAATTAACCCGTTATTGCACATTGATATATGGCTTTGTCTGAAGATAGGGTATCCCAAATCCCTTGGTTGATCATCATTCTCCCTAGTAAATAACCATTCATTGGTCTTGGACACACCGGACCCATAAAAAAAAAAAACACTACTCACAACCCGTTGCGATTGAATCTTCTCCGCTAGCCATGAACCCACTGGGCCCACCATTACCAACCCATTAGTCATTCGATTCTATATCAATACTCCCCGCGTTACTCATAACAACACCCTCTGTAACACAATATTGATAACCCATAAATTTATCCATAAATAATACCTCCCCTTTATTTCTGTTCTGAATTCCATATCTTTTCAAACCACACCCCCTTCTCCGCCGGCACCTTCTCAGCCGGCACCTGCTGCAAATTCGCCACCAACCCCCCCAGGTCCCCCGCCACGGATCGCCCCTCGAGGGCGAACAGCAGCTGTTGGACACCGCTCAGCGATACGCGGTAGGTGGCTACACAAGTTCCTGGGAAATTTCGCTGGGATCATCCCTCGGAGAGTTTTTCGTAACCATTTTTTTCTTAGGAAATTTCAATGGATTTCCGGTTTTTCTTAGGAAATTTCTAATGGATTTCCGGTTTTTCTTTAGGAAATTTCAATGGATTTCCGGTTTTTCTTAGGAAATTTCTAATGGATTTCCGGTTTTTCTTTAGGAAATTTCAATGGATTTCCGGTTTTTCTTAGGAAATTTCTAATGGATTTCCGGTTTTTCTTAGGAAATTTCTAATGGATTTCCGGTTTTTCTTTAGGAAATTTCAATGGATTTCCGGTTTTTCTTAGGAAATTTCTAATGGATTTCCGGTTTTTCTTTAGGAAATTTCAATGGATTTCCGGTTTTTCTTTAGGAAATTTCAATGGATTTCCGGTTTTTCTGAGGAAATTTCTAATGGATTTCCGGTTTTTCTTTAGGAAATTTCAATGGATTTCCGGCTTTTCTTTAGGAAATTTCAATGGATTTCCGGTTTTTCTTGAGGAAATTTCAATGGATTTCCGGTTTTCCTTTAGGAAATTTCAATGGATTTCCGGTTTTCCTGAGGAAATTTCAATGGATTTCCGGTTTTTCTTTAGGAAATTTCAAATGGATTTCCGGTTTTTCTTTAGGAAATTTCAATGGATTTCCGGTTTTTCTTGAGGAAATTTCTAATGGATTTCCGGTTTTTCTGAGGAAATTTCTAATGGATTTCCGGTTTTTCTGAGGAAATTTCTAATGGATTATTTTTTCCGGTTTTTCTTTAGGAAATTTCAATGGATTTCCGGTTTTTCCTTTAGGAAATTTCAATGGATTTCCGGTTTTCCTTTAGGAAATTTCAATGGATTTCCGGTTTTTCTTGAGGAAATTTCAATGGATTTCCGCTTTTTCTTAGGAAATTTCAAATGGATTTCCGGTTTTTCTTTAGGAAATTTCAATGGATTTCCGGTTTTTCTTTAGGAAATTTCTAATGGATTTCCGGTTTTTCTTTAGGAAATTTCTATGGGATTTGCGGTTTTTCTTTAGGAAATTTCTAATGGATTTCCGGTTTTTCTTTAGGAAATTTCAATGGATTTCCGGTTTTTCTTAGGAAATTTCAATGGATTTCCGGTTTTTCTTTAGGAAATTTCAATGGATTTCCGGTTTTTCTTTAGGAAATTTCAATGGATTTCCGGTTTTTCTTTAGGAAATTTCAATGGATTTCCGGTTTTTCTGAGGAAATTTCAATGGATTTCCGGTTTTTCTTAGGAAATTTCTAATGGATTTCCAGTTTTTCTGAGGAAATTTCAATGGATTTCCGGTTTTTCTTTAGGAAATTTCAATGGGTTTCCGGTTTTTCTGAGGAAATTTCAATGGATTTCCGGTTTTTCTTTAGGAAATTTCAATGGATTTCCGGTTTTTCTTTAGGAAATTTCAATGGGTTTCCGGTTTTTCTTTAGGAAATTTCAATGGATTTCCGGTTTTTCTTTAGGAAATTTCTAATGGATTTCCGGTTTTTCTGAGGAAATTTAAATGGATTTCCGGTTTTTCTGTAGGAAATTTCAATGGATTTCCGGTTTTTCTTAGGAAATTTCAATGGATTTCCGGTTTTTCTTAGGAAATTTCTAATGGATTTCCGGTTTTTCTTAGGAAATTTCAATGGATTTCCGGTTTTTCTTAGGAAATTTCAATGGGTTTCCGGTTTTTCTTAGGAAATTTCAATCGGTTTCCGGTTTTTCTTTAGGAAATTTCAATCGATTTCCGGTTTTTCTTTAGGAAATTTCAATCGATTTCCGGTTTT
>CAMXCT020000951.1:5000-16819 GCA_947184155.2 Cladocopium goreaui
TTGGGTTTGTCCTCTCCATCAGGATTTCCAATCTGTGTCCTCAGCGGGATGAAGTTTCTCTCCAAAAACTATCAGATTTTCTGATGTTTTTTGGTCAGTCCATGTCACCAAATCTTGCCCCTCCTTCATACCAGCATCTCCTGGTTATAAACTTCTCAGTGGCTTTCGCTCAAATCTCCAACTGCAAAACAGTGTTTCACCAATTTCACCCTCCAGAAATTCTGCTGCTCCCCCACCCCCACCCCTGCCATGTTGGTGGAGCTTCTGCAGGTAGTCGTGGTACTTCTGTTCAAAGTCACGGATTCCGCTCCAATAGGACCACCTGCAACCCCGGATTCGGATTGGGAAATCATGGTGAGGATTGTTTTGGGAAGGTTACGAAAAGGTTACGAATACTAAGGTTGTCATTGTGGATAATGGGATGAATATGGTGATTTGAATGTGATTTGGATGATTATGGATGATTATGTCTATTATCTATGGGATTTTAACCTAGAATCATGGGATTGTTGTTGATCATCATGCGTAATTGTGGTTCTGATTCTGCGGTGGGAGAATGGCTGACTTTCTTGGGGATTTGGTGGGATAAATATCACCTGAAGCGGAGAGTGAGAGTTTTACTGTCATTGGCCCTAAAACGCCTGGCTGGAATTGCTGCCAGTACCATTGATGTCATTGGAAACAAGTCCTGTGTCACGGCAGGATTTCCCACTTGTGCAGTTGAATTCTGGACATTCTCATCTTGGCTCACGAACCCAACAAGACGCTGCAGGTGGGGCACTGCGTGTCCGTGTCGATGTTCATCTTGATGACACCATAATCGACGGCTTCTCTGATATCCTGATGCTGGATCGCCAGTCGTAAGTTGGGTAAAACCAGACGGTTTGACTTGGAACCGCAATTAGAACCGGAATTGCTTGGACCACATTTTTCTTGAAATATCTTGAAATATCTGGAAGTTGGAAGGGACCCGTGATTGAAGGGTGCTGAGCAAAGCTGTCCTGTATCTGGTACTTGTATGTACCTTGTATTTCATGGCGATATGAATCTCGACCCCATCTCCAGCCTTGATATCAGAGCCGCTGCCACCGTGGAAGACGAAACTCACGGGCTTGGAACCCTCCTCAGTTTACGCGAAGGGGAAACTGGCCACCGAAAATATTCAGGGATTTCAAGCCGCCTTCAGTTTTGGTATTTAAACACTTGAAAGTGGTGTTCAAGATGATTTAAAATTGAGATCACACGAAAATGACTTGGGACTTATCGTGGAACTTGCAATTGTGCAGGGTATGATCAACAAAAATGGGGTAAGTCAAAAGAAATTCTGGCGTCCGAACCTAGATTGGATTCTAAACATGGCCTATGATCTGCCAACAAAGCAACCAGCATGTTTGACCTGAACATCAATTCAAAATGTCAAAATTTGGAGCCCAACTGAATCCAACTGACCCATGTGACCAATGCATCACAGAGGAATGACCGTGCCTCTGCACCAATCTTCTCGGAGATGTACTTCTGAGCCTGCAAAGATAGCCCTGCAAATCATCTTCACCAGAAAAAAAACTGGAACTTCTACAAAGACTGGGCCACACAACGTGCTTGAAGACGCTCATTCGAGCCCGTCCCTTGTGGAGATGATGATCCTCTACTAGATCTCAAACTGGGGTGCCAGACTTACTGTATTTCAACAAAAAATACAAACACCACATTTTTTTTTGTTGCGTCAATATCCCATTTCACTGGAAAATATCACCAACTCTCGAATTTCTTGGCTAGTTCATATGCGTGCAGTTTGCTTAAACCCCAGTACTTGTTCATGAATTCCCGAACTTCTCACTTAAATGTCCAAACATCCATATCCAAGATGTCAATGGGAAACAAATACCCAAACCATTCCGGCCCTATACATATCCACCGCTTGCCTTATCCAGGATGGTAGGTTCCAGCTTCACATTGCCTGGTTGGTACACGCCATGGACGTTGCCAAAGGCTGCGGCGATGGTGAAGAAACCATTGGGAACTTTGCTCAGGGCGTCGTAGACCTGGAAAATCTCCTGGGACAGGTGACGTGTGGCGGCGACATGTATTCCACTAGAAACACCGGGGACGAACGTGATGAACACAGTTTTTTTTCCCCCATATCTTTGGAGCTGATTTTGGAATGTTCTGGAGTTTGAGTTTTTGAATATAGGAGATATATGCCTCTAAGACCAGATTAGACAATTTTCTGACTAATAGCTAATTCCTTAACTGAAGGCAAAATCCTGACTATTAGTTAATTTTTTGCTAAACTATTTGTTTAGGCATTTTTTAAAATTGCCTTAAGACTTAAATCAAATTTGCTGATTTTGAGGAATTTTGTTAAATGAAAAATGGAGATAATTTTAAACGTATACATATATGTTTTTTCTTTGAGCAATAATCAACTTTCAATGGTAATGACAACATTCAGCAATCACATATGTATGAAAACAAGACATGCCAGTCCCACGCAAACACACATGTCATGAAAACTCATTTTTGACAAGGAAAACAGGTTCATTGCACTTTCGTTTCATGATATGTAGCAGCATGTTTGCCACCAAAAACATATCAATGTTACTTAAACAGGAATCATGAAAAGAAAGAACATAGAAAGAGAACCATAGGTAGATAGACCGATAGAAAGAACACCAGCAAGAAACACATCGACAGGTAGAAAGAATGATCGAAGAAAGGTTGGAAGAAGGAGGGGAAGGTAGACACATAGACATATAGATGGGAATGATAGGCAGATGACTAGATACATAGATATATCAATAGATCAATAGTAGAGAAAATAGATAGTTACATAGACAGATGGATGAAAAGAAAGAAGGACAGATAAACAGAAAAAAACATAGTAACAACAACATTGGTAAACATAAACAGAACAATCAAAAGACCAACATGTCGATATGTTGAAAGGAAACATAGATAGAACAGAAGCATTGCAAAAAGACAAGGTAGGAAGATAGAAAGATAGATAGGAGGTAGAAAGATATCATTATAGCCCCTTCAAAAAAAGAACAGATGAAGAACCATATTTGACAAAAAGGAAGATGAACCGACCGATAGGAAGAAGAACACAAAGGCTTACTCCATGGGTTTCCTTGCCGAAAAAATACGCAATATAAACATCTTTTTGTTGGGTCCGCGCGCCCTTTTTGGGTATAGAATGGAGGCCCCCAATTGAAGAAAAAATAGAACATGCCGAAAAAAACAAGAGGTGGAATAAAATATACTTAGGTAGACACAACCCAGAAGACCTTAAACCTGGGTGGAGATTGGCCTAACATGGGCCGTTTACATGTCTTGAAATAGTTTCTATGTTTGGTTTTGTCTTTAGTTCATCAGCCAATGGCCTTTAGCAAGTATGGTGAGCATGATCCCTATGGGATGCACTTAGTCAAATTGAATGTTTATTTTGCTTAAAGTGAGTTGCTTAATCCCTTCCTCCTAATACTAAACGTCCCCCTAATACTAAAAACAGGCATCCATCTCCAATTTCCGAAAATTTCAGTTTGGCCAATTTGACTTTTAATTGATCCCCTTTAAAAAACAATTTAAAAATCAACCTACCATTTGTGGGTTCTCCCCCCTAATACTAAAAACTAGTTCACCCCGGGGTGTTTAGTATTAGGGGGGCCTAGTCCCAATCCCTCACTCCAAGCTGCCTAGCTACTCTAGCAATTAGGGGTAAGCTTCTAACATCTTCTAACTGCCATTTTTGGCAATATTTTAATTGCGCTATATAAGGAAATTTAATTGATTTTGAGATCGGAAAAAATAGTTTTTAGTATTAAGGGTTTTAATTTAGTATTAGGGGTAAGCTTCGAACTGCCATTTTTGGCAATATTTTAATTGCGTTATATAAGGAAATTTAATTGATTTTGAGATCGGAAAAAATATTTTTAGCAATTACTGGTTTTAATTTAGTACAAATTAGGGGTAAGCTTCGAGAACTGCGCCCCGAGGGGGATTTTTTGGCAATATTTTAATTGCGTTATATAAGGAAATTTAATTGATTTTGAGATCGGAAAAAATAGTTTTTAGTATTAAGGGGTTTAATTTAGTATTAGGGGTAAGCTTCGAACTGCCATTTTTGGCAATATTTTAATTGCGTTATATAAAGAAATTTAATTGATTTTGAGATCGGAAAAAATTGTTTTTAGTATTAAGGGTTTTAATTTAGTATTAGGGGTAAGCTTCGAACTGCCATTTTTGGCAATATTTTAATTGCGTTATATAAGGAAATTTAATTAATTAATTAATTAATTAACATGACTTCGATTTGGTTCCCTAATAATAAATACCCCCCTAATACTAAAAACTACCTGCCGTGTTTTGTATTAGGGGGGGGGGTTTAGTATTAGGAGGAAGGGATTATTCATGTCATGAAACCGTCAGCATTTTTCTTGATACTGGCTTTTACTGTATGGTATGCACGTGGTCAATTTCAGAACAATAATTATTGAGGAGCGGTCTCTTTGAATGGTCAAACATTGAGAACTATTGATATCGACTTTTAGTGACTGATGGATATACATTTCGACTTCGTTATGGTTTGAATGTTTGTTGGCCAGTGTGAATTGTGAATGTGTGGTGTGTGTGTGCGTCATTGCTGTGGAAAGTGTGGGTCGCTTTGCAGCAGGGATAGAACAACCTTGTACCAAAGTATTTTACTAATGGTGAAATCAAGCAAAATAATCTTCATTGCACAGAGACCCTCACTGCTGGCATGAGCAACTTGGCTGATTGCACATTTTTTCATGGCGATGGCGATATCTTTTTTTTTGGTCTAGTCTAGGTTATATCTTGATACCATGGATGTCTTAGTCACATAACTAGGTGCTATACTCAACGGATTGACCAAGTAAAAATTTAAAGATACTAAGTAACATGTATATCATTCATGTGGGTTGCAGCTCAAGGTTTTATTGCAGTCTGCAAAGTTCAACTTCAGGGCAATTTCTCTTGAGACCAAGTCTTCATGGATTTGTTGATGTCGCAATTCTATCCTTTTGACAATCTGGCATTCTTCAAAACTGAAATGAATTTGTTTCATCACACAACCCATGGATTTAGATTATTATTTTCTAGATGTTTGATGATTTGTTCAGTTTTTAGGGATTGTAAAAAAATCATGAAGTCTTGAAGATTTTGGGTGTCAGTGGTGTCAGTTTCATAAAAATGACACTGTCAGTTTGGTGTTAGTTTTACAAACAAAACAACCTTTTGCTTGGTATTTGCAGTGTTCTGTAGGGGAGCAATTTAGTGTCCGTTAAAAACGGACACCCAGGGGTGCCAGTTTGGTGTAAACTCACACCAAACTGACACTCAGAATCTTTCAAAAAGTACCAAACATGGAGAACACACGCAAAAACCATCAAAAGCAGCATGAGTAACACACAAACATCAAATCATCAAACTCATCACCAAAGGTCTTGTTGTCACATTGCAGCCGGGTCGACATCAAAAGAAGGATGAGGAACACAAACATCAAATCATCAAAATTCATCAAAATCATCACCAAAGGTCTTGTTGTCACATTGCAGCCGGGCCATCATCAAAAGAAGGATCAGGAACACACAAACATCAAATCATCAAAATCATCACCAAAGGTCTTGTTGTCACATTGCAGCCGGGTCAACATGAAAAGAAGGATCAGGAACACACAAACATCAAATCATCACCAAAGGTCTTGTTGTCACATTGCAGCCGGGTCAACGTCAAAAGAAGGATGAGGAACACCAACATCTAATCATCAAAATCATGTCATGCTGTGTCATGCTTTAAATACTTATAAACACACTTGCAGCCCTAGTCCACTCAATGTTTGACATCGTTTGACACTGACTCTTGCGATCCCTCTGCTCTTTTTTCCCGCGCTCCAGCCCATCCAGCATCTGCGGCACACCTTCACAGAATCGAACCCCGAAATTCCCCAAGTAGCGGCAGCCAAGGTCGCGGTGCGCCAACCGGCTGCTATCCCCCTTGCTGACAAACAGCAGGTGTTCGGGGTTTGGGCAGATGCGGCATAAATGGATTTCGTTGAGGTGTCCGGCGTGGAGCAGGCTGGGGCACCCGACCGTATGAACGGTCCCAGCCGCCGACCTCACCACCATCAAGCCCCGCACCGCAGCAAAAGCATCACTGGCAGCACCGGCGCCGTGCTCCATTTCGCCCCAGGTGTTCCGGTGAAAGTTGTGCGGTGGGGCGGGGGTTTGACCTTGAACGCACTGCGACGTGGACAATCAAATCGAACATGCATTGCTAGTTTGATGAAACACGTTGCTGCTTGACAAGAAAACAATCATCAAAAACATGGAAAAATCACAAAAAAAACAAAAACATCAAACATACTAGAACAAATAATAGTTTTATCAATCAAAGGTGATGATCTAGCACTCCTAACTTCCAATCTGGTTGGAAAGATGCCAATCCTGTAAAATCATCAAGCATATGTCCGCGTGATTTTGCGTGAAGTTTGCGTGAAATACCAAGTTTTTGCGTGATCTAGGAATCCTTGAAATCTCAAGAAAATGTCTAGGTGTCCAAAAAATGTCCAATGTAAGCTCATAGGGTCTTCAGCCCAGAATAGCTCCGGTGTGCACTGGTGCAGGCGCCGGGTCAGGATCAACGAGGTTCCGGAGAAGGCTCCGGAGGTTCCGGAGAAGGTCTGGGATCATTGCTGAAGCAACAACTCCACTTGGGAGATTCCATAAGCAAGAGAGTCCAAACATTTTTTGTCAAGCGGCAGTGTTGGCAAGGAAATGCGTAAGCAATGTCGCATATCGCTTGGAGTTGAAAATGCGTTTCAAAAACCCACTAGCAAACTGGGCTGGCTGTGGGTTCGACACATTCTCCCCTCTGGACCAAACTGTGCTGAAAATGTGAAGGCAAAGCTTGTCAAATTCAGATATGTAAACATGTTTCAACAAAGTGGTTTTCCGACAGAAAAGCCATGCAAACAGTGTCTGTCTAGTGGCATTTTAGATCGCGGCAAAACTGGGAGGCTGCAAGAAAAACCATGGAACAGACCCCAGCAGCTCGGGCAGTGGGCAGCATGCGACCTCCGACAAGAAGTTGTCGAACGCATCAAACAACACCCAAGCTGGTGAAGCGGGCCAAAGCTGGCAGAGGCTGAATTGCTGGGCTGACGAAACAATCAACCCATCACCATTGCCGCTAAAGATTGCCAAACCATCACCACCCTGACGGACTGTGAATTGCGGAGCGAGCATCAATGGTGAAACCTGCAGCTCAGAACATCTGTTAAGTCGAGCGCGTCCGTGTGTGCAAACCAAGCAAGCCTTGCAGGTCTCACATTGCCGCCACCATCTCATCCCGATCAAAAATCAAAATGCATGGCCACTAAAAAGTCTCCTGCGCGGTCCCTGCAATTTTGGTTCAGGCGCCAAGTTTTCCCCACATCATTGTCATTCCGTGGGGTTCTTTTTTGGGTCAAGGGCTCCCACTCTCCTCCCTCCTGCTCCTCCTCTTCCGCCCGCCCTCCGTCAGACTGCTCTCGGGCACTAGCTGCGGCAAACCTGCGGCAGTTCGGGGTCTTCATTCTGTTCTTTTTGTTTGGACATTCCACTGAAATCCTGTCAGCCACCGAGTTGCTGATGTCAGCCAGGGGCCTTTCTTCACTCGCCCACGGCGCCTCAGCACCACACCAAAAGCCGATGAAGAGCGCGAAGGCGACGAGCCCCGACATAAGTATCGCCCAAGACAAGCAGGTGAGCTGCTCACTGTCGCCACCTTCGCCCTCCTGAAGAACTTTGCTTGCTTGCGGGAGGCTGTGTTGCAGGCTTTGGCAAGCACCAGTAAAGAAACTGCGAGACATGATGTGAAATATGTCTGTTTGCTGCGAACAGTTGATATTACACAGTAAAGTATTCAGTTAAGAGCATGCTGGGATTGAAATGTTCAACCCTATCTTTTCTGGCCAGGCAGACCTCTGTGCTGTCAAGAAATTGTCCCAGTGAACTGAAAAAACAGCCTCTATTTAAGCAATAATTTTCTTTGGAGCATACTACTCAAATAAAGAAAAAACATGGTTGAATGAAGGGGTAGTTTTCTTTCTCAGATCTCCCTTACTTAAGCAGTAATGCTTAATCAAGGAATATTGGAGGCTCTGGGCAACATCAGCCTTTCACTGTCGATCGCTGGCCAAATACCCTTTGCGCAGTGCATGCGTGCCCCGCATTTCCCACATGTTTGGCAAACAAATTTGCTGGTTACTTCTTGGGATTCTTGGCGATCAGCCTTCCGTTTGAATGACAGCTTACCGTCGTGGTGCATGTTCGTGAGCTTCTGTTTGCAACCATGTACAATAGTAATGTTAGCGCCTGCAGCACATGATTTCTTGCATGAAACAACTGTGTAGAGTTTTCCTTAAGTTGGCATATCCAGCGCAAAACTGTTTGTAAGCTTTTTACTTTCATACCACGCTTCATGCACATTACCTACCAGCATTTTCGCGGGAACCAGTGGGAGGCTTTGGTGCAGAGCCAGGTCAGGTTCAACAGGGTTCCGGAGAAGGTTCCGGAGAAGGTTGCAGGTTCCGGAGAAGGTGTGGGAGGCTTTGGGTTTTACTGTGGTTATAATCACCATAGACCTTATTCACTAAGGTTTATAAACTCCATAAACCCTATAGTTATACTAGTTGTGTTCACCAACTTAGCCAAGGATTGGGCCCACTACCGATAGCACCATGATTCCAACACGGCCGAAGCACCTGCGTGAGCAGCGTGGGCAGTGGTCCTCCTGGCCTCAATGGTCTCTGGCTAAGCTTGTTCTCAGCCACAAACTCCTGGCTGGTGTTCCGGCTTTGGCCTACTCCTCCTTGAAGATGTCGAGCTGTCTTGCAAAATCCCCCTCACAAATGTTCGTGAGAGAAGACGTCAACTTGGCATCAAGCGTGACAAACTTCCCTGAGCCCCTTAGTGCTTCAAGAGTCTGGTCAGTTTTGAAGACCTCTTCTATCCATTGAAACGCTAAATCAAGTTTAAGAAGAAGCAGCAATCACGGCATCCCTTACCCTAATCCTCCAGTTCCTATAGTTCTCAGGCTGGGGAAAGTTGGGAACTAACACCCGATCAGACTCTTTGGTCTTTGTTTCGGATGATCTAGATTGTTCCAATGCTTTCCTAACCTTACGCGCAAACGAGCTCTCAGAATCCGAGACAGGTTGGGTTCAACAGGGTTCCGGAGAAGGTTCCGGAGAAGGTTCCGGGGAAGGTCTGCGAGGCTTTGGTGCAGAGCTTTGTCAGGTTCAACAGGGTTTTGGAGAAGGTTCCGGAGAAGTTTCCGCGCTTGGCCTCGCGGCACGCTTCAGAAAGATTTGTAAAACTAAAACGCTGCGGCTGTTGGGGATACCACCGAAGCTTATTTCACGTTCAAGATATGTCAGTGATTTCCATGAAGACTTGATCTCAAGGGAATTTGCCATCAGGTTTAACCCTGCAGGTTGCAAACCATTTCAACTTAAGACCATGTGGCCTTGCCAATGCCATGAAACAAGGAAATATCATATGTGACTTTGCAAATTTCTATTTGTTACTTAGTCATTGGTCAATCCATGAAGTAGGTGTCCATGGTATGAAAACATAGATATGTATGGTATCAAGATGTTACTTAGAAAAGAAATCAGCCAAGTGGCTCATGCCAGCAGTGAGGGTCTCTATGCCTTGAGGATTGTCAGCACTTATACATATTGTTACTTACAATGTAGTTTGGCTAGTAGATTGCGATTGTAACCCTGCTGCATGGCATTCCACACTCTCCACATCAAACGCACACTCTGCACATTGGCAACTCACATCGGCCAAACCACATGCACATAATGATGAAGACAATAAAAAACAAAACATATACATCCATCATTCATTAGATGTTGAGATCGAGAACTTTGAAGGTTTTATAATATGAAGAGGCAAGTTCTTAAAATAAACTTTCTTGAATTTTACCAAATACATGTCATTTCACTTTGTGGTTTCATTGTTCTGGCGTGCGCAGTCTGTTTTTTTCGTTTGCCGCTCAGAAATTTCGTCCAAGTTGCATTCCTTATTTCTTTTTGGGGTGATCTGATTTGCTGAAGCAGCGGCGATTTACGAAAGATGCCCGGAGTTGCCTCGGTCCACGGCGCACAGGGAAAGTACACACCACGCGTTTTTGGTTTCGTGTTGCATCTGAGAGTTTTGCGCGGCTAAGCATGGGAGTCTGAGAATGAACCACGCGGCACGCAGCAGTTCGACTTTTTCCCTTCAAATCGCAGCCGTTTGTCTGTGGCGCAGCGGCTTCCTGCACAGCGTGTGCGGGGGACTTATTTCGTTGTGTCCGTCCAGGTGCCCCCGCCTTTCTAGCTACACTGCATTTCAGACAGTTCTTTGGAGCCGTCTTCTTCTCCACTGCTCATGGACGCATCTGCGAGGGCTTGCCGATCGGCGTCTGCTAATCCCCGCAGATACAGCTTAAGGGTTCAGAGCCTTAAACTTAAGGGTCGTCCTGGTCGGCGAGGCTTCGGGCCTTCGCCGCACGCAAGTCCGCCTGCAGTGGCATGGTCAGATTCGTGACCGCGCACGGAATCCGTTTCTGCATATGACGCGTGATCCGTGATGAATTCGGCTGCGTACTGTCTGCTTTGGCATGAACCCAAGACTTAATGTGTAAAAATGCTTCCGTCTGTAATTAGGGTATGTTGCGCAAGCCTGTTCTTGCCGTTCTAGACGCTCGAACTCCGCCTGGCATTGTTGGCTGCGTATACGCAGATCGCTTGGCAGCTGTTTGTGTGTCTGTGCCGGGGTCTGTTTTCGTCTCTTTCTTTTCTCTCTCTCTCTACTTGTCTCTCTCTTTCCAGTATTCTGTTGCTAAGCCCGATACAGTCAGTTCGGCGTCCACCTCCTCGTCCTCGGGATATGCGACGTGTTGCTAGTGCTATCCATCGCGTGATGCTTCCGTGTCAGCAACCTGTCCATGTTGTTTTTTCCCGAGAGCGTCTGAGCGCAGGGTTCTTCCAATAGTGGGGGTCTGTATCTCACCTTCTCATCTTCACACCTTCTCATCTTCACATCTACTCATCTTCACATCTGCTCATCTTCACATCTTCACATCTGCTCATCTTCACATCTTCTCTCACATCTGCTCATCTTCACATCTGCTCATCTTCATATCTTCTCTCACATCTTCTCTCACATCTTCTCTCATCTGCTCATCTTTCTTCATATCTTCTCTCACATCTTCTCTCACATCTGCTCATCTTCACATCTGCTCATCTTCACATTTGCTCATCTTCACATCTTCTCTAACATTTTTCTCTCACATCTGCTCATCTTCACATCTTCTCTCACATATTCTCTCACATCTTCTCTCACATCTGCTCATCTTCACATCTTCTCTCACATCTGCTCATCTTCACATCTGCTCATCTTCACACCTTCTCTCACATCTTCTCACCTTCACATCTTCTCTCCTTTCTCTCTCCTTTTTCTCTCTCCTTTTTCTCTCTCTCGCCTTCTTTATCTTTCTCTCTTTAGGCCGAGGGTGGTACCGGCGGCGAGTCACGAAACGGCAACCCTTTCGCACGAAATGAGGGTCGATCGGCAAAAACTGAGGTAAAATTGCGATTTGACTTGTGTCGGAGCAACCCTTTCGCACGAAATGAGGGTCGATCGGCAAAAACTGAGGTAAAATTGCGATTTGACTTGTGCCGGAGCAACCCTTTCGCACGAAATGAGGGTCGATCGGCAAAAATTGAGGTAAAATTGCGATTTGACTTGCCCCGGAGCAACCCT
>CAMXCT020000951.1:16919-176571 GCA_947184155.2 Cladocopium goreaui
GTTATCTATTGGCCGATTCCCCATCACGGTATGTTGCTTGATTCAATATTTATCCACATTGATCCACATTTATTCGTATGTTGGTAGATTATGTCAGCCCATTTACAATATTTGGATCCATTTGGTTCGTTAAATCCAAATGTACGGTACTATATACTATATGCTACAGGTTGATAGGCCATATCAACCTATGTTCCTTCATTTTACTTGATGACATCCCCATGTTCGACTCCATAAGAAAAACGGGATCAAATTCAACCAGAGCTTAGAGATGATTTTGGTAGCTTCTATACCTATCAACATTTTTTGCTCCACGTTAAGTCCCCAAACAAAATCCATCCAAAAACATCCGCATTTTTCTCATTATACCCTCTGGTAAACTAACATAGCTATGGAAAATCACCATCTTCATAGGTAAATCATGGTAAATCATGGTAAATCAACTATAAATGAACCATTTTCCATAGCAAAGTTTACCTCTCAGGGTAACTTCACCAGGCCGCATTGGGCAGGACTTTCAGGATGTCCACCGGCAGCCCGAAGAGCAGAAACTCCCCGATGGCCACGACGAAGCCGTTAAAGCGACTCTTGACCGAACGCTTGGCGCTGAAAATCGTCTGGGAGAAGATGTAGGACCCGGTGGCACCACACACAAAGCCTGGATTCGCGACGGATTTCTAGGGATTTTCTGTGGATTTCCATAGGCTTCTAGGGATTTTCTGTGGATGTCTATTGGATTTCTATTCGGTTTGTGGGATGATCATGATGATCCGGGAGCTTTTCGCCTGGCTTTTGCCATAAAACTCCATGGGTTTGAAGTTGTTTACAGTAAACATCAAGAGGAACCCGAGGGTTTTTGCCTTGTCGTCATCTATCCGGGGGGGGGCCCTGTGATCTTTCCTTGGTCCAAATCTGAGATCCATGGATTGAATCCCTGCTCCAAATGGGATAGCCAAGTCTTTCGCTGTCCCGAAAAAAATCACACCCCCAAAAAAAAAAAAAAACACATCCATTCACCATCATTCACCTACATTTTTCTACGATTTATCCACATTCCAGTTAACATCAGTTAACCCAGGCCAGCTGAGCAGCTACTGCAGAGGTTGCCCCAACCAATGGCGGTCAGTTCTTTGTTGTAGTCCAGCTTGCGTGTGGGCAGCTCTGCCTGGATGGCTGCCACGTCAAGGGAGGAGCCAAAAGTGACCTGGGTAGGGGCCGGGAGTGGCCGGGAGTGCAAGAAGAGCTCCCACTTCTTGCATGGAAAAAATGACTAAACATGTTACAAGGTGGTGCCCCATAGTTAGCTAAGTTGGTTTATAACTCCCATAACTATGGTTTATGGTAGATATAACTATAGTTATATAATGGGGTTTATAAACCAACTTATAACTGGGGGGCACCATCCTGTATAATTCCATCTAATTCCTATCTTTTCAGGGGTGAAAAAATCAAACATCTTTGAAACCACTACGTTTAAACGTAGTGACAATGATGATGAGGCCAATCAAGTTGGCAATCTGCCGGGGCAGCATGCCCCACTGCACTTCGTGGTAATTCACGATCTGCCAGATCTCACCAATTCCCGAGCTGCCCCGGGGGTATGGCACCAAGCCCCTAGCACGGCAGTCCTCTAGGGACAAGCCCGCAGCGTCTGCGCAAACAAAGAAAACAATGGGGAGCAGGAGCAGCGTGAGCGGCATCGCCAGAAAATGCTTCACCTGAATCTCGAGTGAGAGATAACACCAAACATCCCTCAAACCACTGCCACATGCTGTTGATCCAACCCCCCCAAAAAAAAGAGAGCTCGTCACTGTGAGCGTGCGTTTTTTTCTGGGTTTTCACACTTCTTTCTAAGGTTTAACTAGGTTTTGTGTTTTAATAAGAAGATACAAAACAAATAACATTAATTGTTGAAGATAATCATTTAACTGAATTGTTTTTTCAACTGCTTATTGCTGGGTATGAACCTTAAATAAAGTTTCAAGCAGGTATTATAACAGAAATCATAATGATTTCAATTTTAAGTAGTCATCTACTTTATTTATCATCTTAAAAGTTGGGGGTTCTTCTTTATTACTTGTATAGTAGTCAGTGGATGCTTTAACAGTTAGTTATTTTATTCTCTTGCTATTGTTGAAACTTTTGAGGTCGTGATTTAAAACATTAATTGTTTTTTTAACTAAAGCGTAGAAGGTCTTGATATGGTGATTTCTTTTGGGTGGGTCATACTTATACACTGATGCATTTTATAACTTGGATACTGAACTCTATAAATACGCTTTCCATTTCCTGAATGGATACGCCTTTTGTGTAAAAATCATTTCTACCTAGATTTTCAACAATCCTTTCAACTGTCAATCTCGTTCTGGTTTTCTCATTCACAATTGTATCCTGGTAAAAGTCAGTAAGGGCATTTACCCAACACATATTCTCTATTCAATGCCCTTTCTCAATTGCTTTCTTAATGGTTGATGCTTCCATTTTTAAAGGTGTATGTATATATATATATAGATAATGATGGTATATTTATACATTAAAAGCATCAGTTAAATTTTCATTAAGTATAATTTATATTATTTTTTTCACCATTCTTATTGACTAATTCTACTGATATCTTAATACAATGAAACATATTATCTTGGTACTACATTTGTAAGGTTTTGATTAATTCATCAAATTCTGCATCATTCTTTAAACGAGCCATTGCGTTAGTAAATCTTGGATTTATCTGTCCCTCATATTGGTCTTCTAAAATTTCAAACCTAAAAATTATGTGTCCTATAATGTCACTTGGAAAACTAGGCACAGTGATTGTAGCAGTTCAAATATCAAAACTATCAATGTAATAAGGTTAGTTAAGGTATTTAAAAAATTGTTTTGTTTGTTTATTCACTGGCTTTCTGAGGGTGAAGACTTCAAAATTGATAAAGTATGTATGTTTCTGGTTCTTTATCTGAGTTTCTTCTATTTTTTTTCAATTGTTTTTGTTCCTTAAACTTCTGTACCGTACGTCTATTTTTTTTCAAAAGTTTTATCATAAATTTTTTTATTATCAGAAGTTTAATTTTTTTATGTAGTATTCTGCTGTTGCTACATTTGATATTTTCCTTTCAGTGTATAGTTCTATAAATTCATAAAGTCTTTTTTTGTTGCTTTTGTGGTTTTGTCATTAATCCTTTTGCCTTTTAGCTCCTTAAGTTCTGATATATTCCTCACTAAAAACTTGTTCATATTGAAATAATTTATAAACATATTTCTTAAAAAAATATTTGTTCAAGAAATATGTTTAATGAAAATTGCTAGGTTTTTTGAAGATGTTCAAATCCAGTTTTGCAAAATCAAATGAGCGGAGCGCATACAGAAAACATAAAACATCATAAAACTAATAATGCATTCTAATTATTAGTTTTATGGTACTATCATTACCATTATTGAATGTATAGGCCATTCATTCAAACTATATATATACACCAAATGTTTATGCTTCTTCATATAGAGAGCTCATCACGGTGACCTTGGGCACCAACGCTAATGAGAGAATGTTCACACTTCTTGGCGGAGGCAAAAGTTGCCAAAATCTCGAGAAAAACAAAAAACTGCAAACCCCATGTCTGGAGGCTTTGAGGAGATGCCCCACGGGGTCTGTAGTTTTTTCTGGTTTTTTCCATTGTTTTTCCCGAGAGCGTCTGAGCGCAGGGTTCTTCTAATAGTGGGGGTCTGTAAAACATCTTCTCATCTTCACATCTTCTCATCTTCACATCTTCTCATCTTCACATCTTCTCATCTTCACATCTTCTCATCTTCACACCTTCTCATCTTCACATCTTCTCCTCATCCCTCATCTTCTCATCTTCACATCTTCACATCTTCTCATCTTCACACCTTCTCATCTTCACATCTTCTCATCTTCACATCTTCTCATCTTCACATCTTCCCATCTTCACATCTTCTCATCTTCACATCTTCTCATCTTCACATCTTCTCACATCTTCTCACATCTTCTCACATCTTCTCACATCTTCTCACATCTTCTCACATCTTCTCACATCTTCTCACATCTTCTCACACCTCCACACATCTTCTCACATCTTCTCACATCTTCTCACATCTTCTCACATCTTCTCACATCTTCTCACATCTTCTCACATCTTCTCACACCTCCACTCACATCTTCTCACACCTCCACTCACATCTTCTCACACCTCCACTCACATCTTCTCACATCTTCTCACATCTTCTCACACCTCCACTCACATCTTCTCACATCTTCTCACATCTTCTCACATCTTCTCACATCTTCTCATCTTCACATCTTCACATCTTCTCCTCTTGCCCTCTTGCCCTCTTGCCCTCTTGCCCTCTCCTTCTTTTCTATTTCTCTTTTGAAGGCGGGAGCAGGGGCAGTGCCAACGAGACGGCACGAAACGCAACCCTTTCGCACGAAATGAGGGTCGATCGTCAAAAACTGCGGTAAAATTGCGATTTGACTTGTCCCGGAGCAACCCTTTCGCACGAAATGAGGGTCGATCGTGAAAAACTGAGGTAAAATTGCGATTTTACTTGTGCCGGAGCAACCCTTTCGCACGAAATGAGGGTCGATCGTGAAAAACTGAGGTAAAATTGCGATTTTACTTGTCCCGGAGCAACCCTTTCGCACGAAATGATGGTCGATCGGCAAAAACTGAGGTAAAATTGCGATTTTACTTGCCCCCGAGCAACCTTTTCGCACGAAATGAGGGTCGATCGTGAAAAACTGAAGTAAAATTGCGATTTTACTTGTCCCGGAGCAACCCTTTCGCACGAAATGAGGGTCGATCGTGAAAAACTGAGGTAAAATTGCGATTTTTCTTGTGCCGGAGCAACCCTTTCGCACGAAATGAGGGTCGATCGGCAAAAACTGAGGTAAAATTGCGATTTTACTTGTGCCGGACTGTAAAAGCCCGTCTGTGTAAAAGCTTCTGTGTGTAAAAGCGTCTGTGTGTGTAAAAGCCTCTGTTTGTAAAAGCGTCTGTGTGTAAAAGCGTCTGTGTGTCAAAGCGTTTGTGTGTAAAAGCGTCTGTGTGTAAAAGTGTTTGTGTGTAAAAGTGTTTGTGTAAAAGTGTTTGTGTGTAAAAGCCTCTGTGTGTAAATGTGTTTGTGTGTCAAAGTGTCTGTGTGTAAAAAGCGTCTGTGTGTAAAAAGCGTCTGTGTGTAAAAGCGTCTGTGTGTAAAAGCGTCTGTGTGTAAAAGGGTCTATGTGTAAAAAGCGTCTGTGTGTAAAAGCTTCTGTGTGTAAAAGCCCCTGTGTGTAAAAAGCGTCTGTGTGTAAAAGCGTCTGTGTGTAAAAGCGTCTGTGTGTAAAAGCGTCTGTGTGTAAAAGCTTCTGTGTGTAAAAGCGTCTGTGTATGTAAAAGTCTCTGTGTGTAAAAGTGTTTGGGTGTAAAAGTCTCTGTATGCAAAATCGTCTGTGTGTAAAAGTCTCTGTGTGTAAAAGTGTTTGGGTGTAAAAGTCTCTGTGTGCAAAATCGTCTGTGTGTAAAAGCGTCTGTGTGTAAAAGTCTCTGTGTGTAAAAGTCTCTGTGTGTAAAAGTCTCTGTGTGCAAAAGCGTCTGTGTGTAAAAGCGTCTGTGTGTAAAAGGCTCTGTGTGTAAAAGCGTCTGTGTGTAAAAGCGTCTGTGTGTAAAAGAGCCTATGTGTAAAAAGCGTCTGTGTGTAAAAGCGTCTGTGTGTAAAAGCGTCTGTGTGTAAAAGAGCCTGTGTGTAAAAAGCGTTTCTCCATACTAACAACAGAAGACTCTGCTCCTCTACGCTCTCGGGCCATCCGTCGTCTAGTTTTGTTGTTGTTTTCCTTTTTCTCCGTCGGCCTGTCGTTGAAGTCTGTCTGACTGAGGAGAAGACGGTGGGCAACGGCCGGGGCGGCGGAGCCGGCGCCTGCCAGAACACGACCAATCAGCCGAAGGCAAGGAGTGATTGGGGGCCTCTGCCTCTGGGAAAGCTTCTTGTTCTTCTGCGGCTTTTTTGCTTTTCTCCGCCTTGGTGATGCCGTGCCTACTGTATGTAGTTCGTCAAGCTCTCGCCCAACTTTTCTTTTTTCGTGTTTCCTTTGCTTTCTTGCTTTCTTTCTTTCTTTCTTCCTTCCTTTCTTTCGTTCTTTCTTTCTTTCTGTCTTGGGGGCGCAGCTGAGCTCTGGGCTTTCCTTTTTCGGTCTTTCTCGAGAGCCGCGACCCGGGCCAGGCGGACCTCGCGTTTGCGTCGGGGACGTGTCGTGCGTCTCGAGTTCTCCGCGCCTGCGGGTCGTTGCTCTCTTTTTCTTCTCGTCGTTTTTGGCGCCTTTTCTTGTTTCTTTCCTTCTGTGCCTCTTCCTTTTTTTTGCGCTCCGCCTGCCGCGGCGTCGTGCTGGCTGGCTGCGCTCACGACAGGACAGTTTCTGCCGCGGGCCGAGCCTCGGCCTTTTTCTCATTGTACAGCCCCTAATCGCTCATAAACATGCTTATGCCAAATCCCTCGTTTGTTCAATTTTGAAGGGTGCCCCAAACAGTGGTATTGAACCCCTTTTCGTAACAGTTTGGGGCACCCAAATTTTCAAACACCAAACCCAAAAACAAAAAACATAGAACACATTTAAAGAAGTGCAAAGGGACCATGTTGGGCCAATCTCCACCCAGGTTTAAGGTGTTCTTGGTTGAAATAGGGATTGGTATTGCTTCATGTTCATGGCTGCTGTGACTGCAGCTATCTATCCATTTTGGATCTCTGCCTTGTTTCTGTCCTACATGTTTTTGCAGTCGGATCTTTTACCGGCCCACAAATTCGACATTTTTGTTGCATATCATCTTAAACCTCTTGGGGTGGGGGTTGGGTGGGGTGGGGTGGGGCATGTTAACGTTCGCTTGCACTTGCGTCATGAAGTTGATGCTACGTCACGCATGGGGTTGGGGTTGGGTGGGGTGGGTTGGGGCATGCTAACGTTCGCTTGCACTTCCGTCATGAAGTTGATGCTACGTCACGCATGGGGTTGGGGTTGGTTGGGGTGGGTTGGGGCATGTTAACGTTCGCTTGCACTTGCGTCATGAAGTTGATGCTACGTCACGCATGGGGTTGGGGTTGGGTGGGGTGGGGTGGGGCATGTTAACGTTCGCTTGCACTTGCGTCATGAAGTTGATGCTACGTCACGCATTGGGTTGGGGTTGGGTGGGGTGGGGCATGTTAACGTTCGCTTGCACTTGCGTCATGAAGTTGATGCTACGTCACGCATGGGGTTGGGGTTGGGTGGGGTGGGGTGGGGCATGTTAACGTTCGCTTGCCACTTGCGTCATTGAAGTTGATGCTACGTACGGATGGGGTTGGGGTTGGGTGGGGTGGGGTGGGGCATGTCAACGTTCGCTTGCACTTAAACTCAACTCTGCAGACCTGCTGGCCAAACCAGTCCTCTATCTGGTAAAAGCTGTGAGCTGAAAAAAGGAAAACCGAACTCGGAACGTTTTTGACCACAAAATGCTGGAAGGGTTGACGAAAGCATCTTGCGATGAATTTTTTTAAGAAACTTTTTTGGACCCAGAATGTGCGTTTGGCTAGCACGAGAACGACGTTTTTGAGAAATCATGGGACGGTGAAAGATCCGTCGGGATGTTTTTCTCTCTTTCTTTCTATGTTCATTTTTCTCAGTATATCGTTTTTTATTTATCTATCCTTTTTTGAATTTATCTATCTACCTACCTATTATTGTTTTCTAGCTTCCTATCATCGTGTCCACCTATCTATGTGTGTTCCTTTCTATCTATTTCTCTATCTACCTCTCCATCTATCTTTGTTTGGATTTGTCAATCTATCAGCCTTTCAATGTCTTTCAGTTTGTCCATTAATCTGTCTCTTTAACTGTATATTTACTGTTCTATCGTTCTATCGTTCTATGTTCCTCTATGTTTGTCTACCTATCTTTTATTCTACCTATTGTTCTATATTTCTCTACGTTTGCCTATCTATATTTTTGTCTACCGGTTGTTTTGTTCAACCTTTCCATGTTTGACATGTTCTATTTTTTTTGCTGGTTGTTGCCCTTCGTTATCTCTTCATGTCTTTTACCACCTATCATGTTCATGATCCCTCATGATCTATCTATCTACCAGCTATCTATCGATCTATCGACCTTTCTACCTGTACTTCTTGCAATATCTCTCTTCTATCCAGTGTTCCACCAATCAAAAGATATTTTGACATCTTTCGTTTATCTAATCATATTCTCCTATTTTTCTCTCTTTCTGTCTATGTATCTTTCTTTCTTTCCATCCATCTCTCTCTCTCTCTCTCTATGTGATTGTCTAATTTCCTTTCTCTTAATCTATGTATCAATTTACCTAATCTATCTGGTTACAACATGTAGTCAAGGTAAAAGATGTTAGTTTGACAAACACAAGCGAGATGAGATGCTACTTATACACGTTCAACACAATAAACAAGGTAACATTTTACTTAGACAAAATATTTCATTGTCATATCTTACTTGGACATTCAATATCGTCCAACAAAGTTTGTGCCTACACATGCAATAATGCTTAGACATTATTGGAACTTGAAACTATTAAATTTCACGAGCTCCTGGGATTTTGTGATTTTTAGGGAATATTGGATATCAAGGTCAAGATGCAATATTTGGTGCAGTGTACGCGCACAAGGGTGGCACCAAAAAACTTAAGCGTCATGGTTTGCACGGGTTTGCACTGGATCAGCCTTCCATAAATGGAAGTGGCCCAATTAATCGTTCAGAAAAAATGAAACGGTCGGAAACGGTCGGAAACAGTCGGAAACGGTCGGAAACGGTCGGAAACATGATCAGGCCAAAACTTGTTCAACCCGCATTTTTTTTTAAATAAGCATTTCCGCGCAACGCCGTTTTTTTTTTGAAGGTCCAAAGGTGTCCAAGGGGAAACGGTTGGAAACAGTCGGAGATCGCACCTTCGCTCGGCAAAAAAGACATGTTTTTACATAATTTTCAAACATGTTTCATGAACATATGCTACAAAACAACTACTTTTTTGCCGAGCGAAGGTGCGATCTCCGACTGTTTCCAACCGTTTCCCCTTGGACACCTTTGGACCTTCAAAAAAAAAACTGCGTTGCGCGGAAATGTTCTTTTTAAGAAATGCGGGTTGGACAAGTTTTGGCCTGATCATGTTTCCGACTGTTTCCGACCGTTTCCGACCGTTTCCGACCGTTTCATTTTTTCTGAACGATTAATTGGACCAATTCCATTTATGGAAGGCTGATCCAGTGCAAACCCGTGCAAACCATGACGCTTAAGTTTTTTGGTGCCACCCTTGTGCGCGTACACTGCACCAAATATTGCATCTTGACCTTGATATCCAATATTCCCTAAAAATCACAAAATCCCAGGAGCTCGCGAAATTTAATACTTGAAAACAAAAAACACAAGACATATGTTATATACCAAAAACATTCTCTCTTGCAATATTACTTAGACACCTCCCAAAGTAACATAACATAGCACCAGAAAAACAGAACACTCCAAAAACAATATGTTAAAACGCCAGGGGAAAAACATAAAATTGACTTAAATCAATTTTCAGAATTAATTTAAGTTTAACTTGTGGTTAGACCAAAAAATAAAAAACAACTAATAGCCAGAGTTTTGACTATTGACTATAGTCAGCAAATTGTCTAATCTGGTCTTAGAGGTGTGCGGGGACCCAGTGTTGTACTGGCGATGACCAATCTGCAAGGTGGGCTTTGCTGGAAGGAAAGCCAACCCTTGCCAAGATGTTCACCCTTCCATCATGGTTTCTGGAATCACATTCCAAAATTGCCATAAATAAATCGACATCTGGAAGTTTTCTAGAGGTTTTTGAATACCTTTCCGCAAAAACGGTGGCGTTCGAAGATCCACCAGCGGTCGAGAGTTTTTCCCCGGCTATCAGCGCCTCGGGCGTGGAATAGAGATCCTCAGGATTGGCGTCTTCGTTGTTCACGCCATCCTCTTCACCACCTGCAACATGGCGATTTTGATATTTGATGAAATGACATGTCATCATGAGAAACCGACTGGAAACCTTTTTCAAAGAGAGCTTTTTCAGTGCTATCCACATGTGGCTTACGTCCTCAATACCGCCAGCATTACTACCAAGTAGCTCCGAGTCCAACGGTCCAACTTTGCCTTGAAACCCCCCAAAAAATAACAACAGCATTCTCCAATTCTTTCACCAATTTCTGGCATTCCCCTCATCTAATTTCGGGGGTGACCACATTTTCAGGTGACCTGTGATTCCCAGCTCCATTTCCAAGCCGCAGTTCACCTGTGCCATGTGCCATGGGGCCGATCCAGGTCACAAGTGGAATCGTTTCACGTCTCAAATGTTGTCATTGAAACAATTTGAGACTTAAAGACTTAGAGATTCTATTGATTTTTTCAGGAGTTGATATCAAGATCCCAAGATCCAATCAACTGTGCCTTGGCCATCCTCTCCAAATATTTCACGCAAATCTCCTTGGCAGGAGTCTCTGGTGGCTTTTCGCATGGTCGTGGGGGAACATCGCTTGTAGAAGCATCAGTTGCTCTTATACTCGGAACTTGCTTTGGAGATGCCACAAGAACACAAACTGTTCGTTTTGCTAAAAACTTCGAACAAAAAACACAAACCTCCATCATTTCATAGCTGGTGGCAAATATCTGCATCAACATCAATTAAGACAATCCCAAACCACCATCCAACCGTCAACCATCAACCGTTTGTCCATGGTTGTTTCACCACAATAGACATGGCCATTTCATGATTTGCCAGACCATGTTTTTTTTTGAGGTTCCCCCAAATTATCACACAATTGCAATTGCCCAGACCATTTCCACGGTTTTCTTGGTTTAAGTTTAATCTCCATGCATTATATTTGGTAACTCCAGTTGTACCTCCCTACAACAACCAACAAAAATCCATCCATTTTCAATCCAAACCACCATTGGTATCCAAAGAAACCATCAATATCATGAAACTATGGACAGATATGGATACCCAAGAGTAACCATGGACAGATATGATCCAACTAATGCGGTTGTGTTTGAAATTGGGGTGTATACCCCCCAAATGCCAATTTAACGGGGACAGTTACGTTTTCATCCGTTGGAACTGGGTACCCCATTTTCAGACCCATCATAATGAAGTTGGCTAGTTCTTTCATGTTATAGCCCACGATAAATGTATATATATATATATATACGTATATGTATCCCATGTACGAATATATCCCGTATAATTTATATCCAATTCATATTTCAGTCTTGAGCATTACTCACAAAAAACACATGAAGAATCCAGAATCCACCCGTCCAAGCCATCGGTTTTTAGTTCACCAAGCTGCGATGTTTTCCTCCAACGGTTCTTCCGAAAGGTCCAACATGTGCGACGAGAAGAGCGGCTCCCCGTGACGCTCAAAGTAGCGCTCGTCCGCCTGACTTGGCGATGATGGGATGGGCCAAACTTGGCCAGTGCATGGGGAAAAACCAGAGATAATCAGGGTTTATGGGGGTGATATCTATAGGGTTTAGGGTTTTAAATGGGGCAAATGATTAGACACAAATTTATAAACTGAGAAACACAACTGAGGGGGTACCACCCTGCGGTTGACAAGTGTAGGTCATATGGAGGTTTCCGTTTTGTCATGGGGCTATCCCCAACTCATCCAGTCATTAGACCATGACTTAGTATGGAAAGCCATGGTGACTTGGGGATCCCCCGTTTTTGGGAAACCTCCATATAACACCCGTTTTAGGAAACCTCCATACGTCACATCCCCAAGATATGGTGAGAATTTATGAGATGATGATTTATTGACAGTCAGTGGTCAACAAGTAGTTAGTTGTTCATCCATGCTATCATTGTTCGTCAACACATGTCAATTGGTTTGAATTCTTCCATTATTTCGTTATATGATTTGTTTGTTGATATGTTTTGCCAATGGAATATTTCTCCCGCGTAACCATATGATATTCATGGCTACTGATCCATGTTCGGATGGGTGTTGAAACACCCTTCATGAAAAAAGCAAGTCATTTGGGGATCGTCCTCCCGATTATAGGGATAGAAATGAACATAGCAAACAACACCAGAAAGTTGTTTCTTGCCATCTGAAAAGAAAAGGGGCCAACACCACCAACGTTTAAACCTCAGTTAGTTTAAATCAGAATTTCACCACCTCAGCCCGCCTCCAACAGGCCATCGAACCAGGGCAGCAGTTTCTTTGCGCAGTGGTCCGTGTGCAGAATCACCGGCACGCCATACTGCTCCGCCACAGCCCGTGCGTGGTAGGCGCCGCTGACGGCGCCAGCGATGGCGGCGTGGAACTCGCTGTTGTCCTGGGAGATGGGATCCCTTGGGAAAGGGGTGAAAACGACGTGGGAACCATGGGTAATAAGTGTTAAATATCTAACAACAATGGTGGTATAATCATAGTTAATAAGGGTGAAATGAGGAATCATAGGAACACTTAGGAACACCTTCTTCCAAGTCCAACTGTTTCAGGATTTCCATTTTTTTGGTGCTTGGCCTCCTTGTTGGCCATGGTTTGCATCGCTAAGACTATGGGCAAAACAGCTGAGTGCGTATCATGTTACCCTTGGCTTTATCATCTCAAATATGTCTCGAATTGGCCTACCAGGGACTCTTCATCTAGCTATTTTTGGGGTGTGCGCAGCCCACCCTTCAAAAAAAAGATAGAGGCTTCACCAAAAGAGGACCAAAGTCCTCTAGATGGGTCAAGAAGAGGTAAATGTGGTAACCCCAATAATCGTCACCATCCCCAAGTCGATTGAAACCATCCCCAAATTTAGCACCGAGGATCTAAGCCCTTGCCTGCGTAGAACTGCGCTCCGCCGGCTGAGAACCTTAGGAATTCAAGAGGGATAACCCTAAAAACAAAGAAAATGGTTGTAAACATGGTGGTAAAACTTGTTCAAGATACAAGATATGTGGCCGACTGGTTTCCAACATATGCAACCAAGAATGAAACCCTGGAGATGGGCAAATCATTGGAAAAACAGTGAACTCTTGCAAGTTTGAAGGGCCATGGCATCTCCCCAAATTGACTCAAATTGATAGCTTATTTTCATGAAGGAATACCCTCCGGTAGTCAAATTCCTATTTACGCGTCCATTTATAGCTGATTTTCCTAGTGCCATTGTTTTTTCTTTACCATCGTCAGTGCTTGAAGGTCATCTACTCAACGGCTACATGTTGGGAAGAGCCATGGAACACGTTCCCCAGGGCACTCCCAGTCATTCCATGACTAGAGTTGCCATCGGTTTGTGGATAAGACCCTTCGCGAACCCTTGAAACGACTTTGGAGATTTCACCCCAACAACCGTCCATCCTCATGCATCCACTGTTTGGTTGATAGGGGTTTCCCTACCCGTTCCAACCCGCACATGGTGATTATCACATATATGCTGCTTGAAACAATTTTGCAAAGTGACATCCCCAGTTGTCCAGTTTGTGATTTTTAGCACCCATGATTGCACGCAGAAACCCATTTGAAAAGAAATGCATCTTCGATTCTCAAGAATTCATGAAATCCAGCATCTTTTTCCATATCACATTCATGAACTTCCCTATCATCTAAAGATTCCAACAACAATAACAATAATAAGACCTAATCTTTCCAAAAATAAGGACATCACAATCAGAATAGTCAACTCATAACTGTCCCGGCAGATTTTGTCGGTTTCCCGAATTTCCCCCTCTGTTTTGGGCACTGGATCATGATGGGCGCGTCCATCTTCCGCGCGGCCTCGATGCAGGCGTTGATGGACGAGGACGAGACGCAGTTCACCGCTGGAATGGCGTAGCCTTGAGGGCGAGGGCGATGGTCGGGGTGGTGGGGTGGCTGGGTTTATTTCTCCATTAGATGCTGGGATAATATAAGCATGGTGGTGAAATGAAGGTTAAATGATGCTGGAATGATGGGAACCTATGACATTGACTTTCCAATTTCCTGGGGTTGGTTGCAGTGAAAATGGACAGGAAACCCTAATGGACGCAACAATACATGATGCCGGTAAATGTTTCTTTAAACAGACCCTATGACAAGTTGGTTTTTAAGGACCCTGGAAGAAAACGAATTGATCAAACTGCAAAACATGGAGATCCTGCACCAAAAAACACTGGGGATTCACAAAAGGATTCACTGGGTGATCTCGTTGAGCCTGTGGTGCTGACGTGAATGTTTCCAAGGCCAGGTGACAGGTCCCTTGTGCACATTGTATAGTGGTCTAACTACCCAACTATGATGTATTCAAAAATCACTCAAATAACGAAACGTTCATATGCGCACATCGCCACCCCCAAATAAAAGAATCACCCCCCTCAATAAAGATAGACCAGTCAGAATTGAACCAGCAAAAATCATGGTATAAACCGAAGCTCTTCCTTTTTTCATTTTTTTTTGCCACCTTTTCCAACTTTTGGATTTCCATCCCATCCCATCGATTCGATTCCCAGGGCACCATTCTCTTTGGCGTGATTCAGCAGATCCACCAAGGCTTGACCCGAAACCTGGGACATGTGAAAACATGTGACATATCTGGATTGTCTAAACATATTTGCTTAATGAAGCCACAATTTGGTACATATCATTTAGCACAAACCTTGTTTGTGGCAAATGAATCTTAACTCTTGATGGGATACACACAGTTATTGATCCCAAAATATGTTCATAAAGCAATCTCTGCAATATCATGGACAAATGTTAGCCCACGGCATCCTATCTAGGTCGTCTAGAATAGCTATGGTAAGGTCTCTGCAAAGATTGTTATGGACACATGCTTTGCATCCTAAGAATTCTTTTGGTGTAGATCATCCAGGGTGCGATTTCGGCAAAACCTATGGGGGTTGGCCAGCGCTTGGGATTTCACCCGACAGAGTTTTGAACATCAAAACTGGCCATCTCACCATCCAGCCTGTTAAAAAGACACGGCTCAACAGTACTTGGCCCCACACTTAAAACTTTTTTTGGAAAACACGACATATTTGCCATGAAAGACCCTAGTGACAGCAGAACGGAATTATTCTATGGGATTGTGTAGCGGACATTTGGGGGGTACTTAGTACTGACTCAAACCCATGACTTGTAGCATATGGCAGCGAATTCCCATTGACATTGCCACAAAATCATTTTCTGTTCCCATCAAAAATGTGAGGCCCATCGAGTAGTTGACCCAAGTAATCTTCATACATAGACAATCAATCTATCAAATGAATGTTGGAATTCCATCCATTTACCCAAACTCATGTGATCTCCCAATTCAACAGCTAGGGTTATCAATGTTTTCCATCCCCAAGAAACAATTGTAGAGTATTGAAGAGATAGGACCAATTCAAGTTTTGTCCAATTGTAGCCAAGTAACATCAACTGATCATTAACATTGCTCCATTCACCGATCCAAAATTAGCTCCTTCCTTAAACTTTTAGCACTTGGAGGTTTGTGCCCCAATGGTTAGCAAAAGGCCCAATGATAACACGGTTGTTTTAAACAAGCACGGATGGTGTTATTGCCTTCTGTGTCGCTGTATGTTATTCAATTGTCCGTTTCAATTTACTTGCTTTCTTCTCACCAATAGTGAAAATTTGTTGAATAACGAGATAAACAGTCACAACGCGCAGCACCTGCAAGCAAAAAAACACAATGAAGAAGCAAAATACGATGATGACGTAACGAACTATGTTTAAGGCACTATGGGTGCCCCAAACCCTTGGGTTTTCCCATTGAGTCCCCATCCAAACCCATCCCCCAATGGCCAGGTCGCAACGCCCGGATGCACGGAGTCAGGCATCTTGGGGAAGGACCCAACCGGGGGGTCACGGCGAGACAGCACTGGGAACCTCAATGGGGGATGGCACTGTGTATGGGGATTTGGTTGCATGGGGGTGAAAGATGATGACGAAGTGTGCATGAAACTGAATGGAAACTGCGTCTTACGTCCAAGAAGGACGCGTCCGAAATGGGTCCGTGCCAACATTGGGTAAAACGGGATGGATTACCATCGAATCTAACCAATCCATGGGTGGCTGGACATGATCACCAAAATCTCAAACATAGGTTTCCCAAATTTGGTGCAGCTATACTTATGGCCAGTTTGGATGCCGTGCAATAAACTTAAACATTCGCAGGCTAGGTTGTTTCAGAATTCATAACAAACAAAAAACACTAAATCAATTTCCACCGAGTCACCTCTTCTCATCCAAACCTTAAGTGCCGGATATGACCCGCGTGGCAAGGATGGACAGGGTATGAGGATGCCATCGAACTTCCACCCACCAAACCCCAAGGATGAAGGACTTTCACCCCATGAAACATATTGAAACGTGAAACGCCCCCTCTACTTGAGCCATGCACATGGCCGTGGGTCAAAACCTTCTCAAGTGTCCTGGAGAACAGAAACCAAGGCAACCGACCAACTGGGAATGTTGCCCGCAAACCAAGACGTATTTAACTAAATCATCAACGTTTATTTTGGTATAACCTGGTGGGGTACACAACTTTTCTTTTGGCCGAACCTCTTTCTTGGCGGCTGCTAGTAACACCTCGTTTTATCGTTGTGAAATCAACCCTCCAGGGGAAGTCAGCAGTGAACGCTTCAATCCCAACAATGAAGAAATCATCCAAATCCCTAGGTTTTCGCTGGATAGTGCCAACCAATCCTTCCACCCCGATTTTGTTGGTCTAAATTTCCCGATTCATCACTTATAAACCACCTGAAATCTTCCGCAGTTTTCTTTCCCCGCGTGGATCTCCACTGCCACGGTACTGGCCGGCTGCGCCAGTCGCGTTGCCCGGCGCTTCTGGCGTTGTGCACGGGTCACGCCACGTGCAGCGGCAGCGGCGGTTGCCGCACCCAGCAGGGTTTGGGTGAAGCCATGGCTACCCGCAGCCTGTTGGATCTTTGACCAGCGGGATGGGATTGGCGTACTGGATATGATGGGTGTGATTTAACCGCACAAGGTGGTGGCGGAAGTTTCAAAGATAGGAAACCTATAGGGGAGGTGAGTTCTTGTGATGCATGGCAGAACGAATCCACTAATGGACCTAAAGGTGGTTGAGGCTCTCTCTCTCTCTCTCTCTCTGTCTCGCTGTCTCTCTTTCTTTCTCCTTCTCTCTGTGTCTGTCTCTATCTCTCTCTCTCTCTATCTCTGCCTCTCTCGTTCTTGCCCTCTCTCTCTGTCTTTATCTATCCGTCTGCCTGTCTATCTGTTTATCAGTCTCTCTGACAATCTGTCTACCTATCTATCTATCTATCTACCTATCTATCTATGTATCAATCAATCAATCAATCAATCTATCTATCTATCTAATCTTGTCTTGTCTGATCTTATCTTATCTCATCTTATCATATCCTTTCTTATCTGGTTTTATCTGGTCTTAAATTATCCATATCTTATCTTATGTCATCTCCTCTTATCCTTTCTTATCTCATCTCATCTTATCCTTTCTTATCTCATCTCATCTTATCCTTTCTTATCTCATCTTATCTTTTCTCATCTTTCCTATTCTCATCTTATCCTTTCTCATCTTTCCTTTTCTTATCTTATCTTATCTTTTCTTATCTTATCTTACTTTTCTTACCTTTTCTTATCTTATCTTACCTTACCTGATCTTTTCATCTATCTATCTATCTATCTATCTATCTGCCTACCTATCTACCAGTCTACCTATCTACCTAGCTAGCTATCTATCCATCCACCTATCCATCCATATATATACATATATATATCTCTCTCTCTCTCTCTCCCTCTCTCTATCTTTATTTCCCTGCACCTATCTAATGATCCATCTACCTATCTGTCTGTCCGTCCGTCCGCCTCTCTGTCTTTCTGTGTGCCCAGCACTAGCACACACACTCTCTCTCTCTCTCTCTCTCCCCCTCCCTCTCCCTCCCTATCTTTCTTTCTTCCAACCTATCTATACATCTATCTATCTCTCTACCTATCTGCCTGTCTATTTATCTACCTGTATCTATCTATTTATTCTTCCGTCCATCCATCTATCTTATCTATCTCTCCCTCACTACCTATCTAGCTCTCTATGAATTTATCCGTCTCTCTGCCAATGTCTCGGAATCTCTGTCTCTGTATTTTTTTTTCTCCCTCTCTCTCTCTCTCTCTCTATCGGTCGTCTGTCTGTCTATCTCTCTATCTCTCTTTATCCCTGTCCTTGTCTCCATCTCCATCTTTTACTCTATCCATCCATCCACCCAGCTGTCTATCTATCTATCCATCCATCCGTCTGCAAAAAAGCAAGTATGTGACAGTATGTGGGACTTCCTTCAAAAGTCGAGGTTGACAGGTTCAAAAAACGAAGGGTTTCTCCAAGACCTCCTCAAAAATGGAAGAGCGCAGCTCCAAAACGAAGAAATTCTGCAAGACATTTTCAAAAATTGGACGTTGGCAACATCAAAAACGAGACTTCCTTCAAAGCTGACGGCCTCGCGCCAATGCGTCTTGCAAATTTACCATCCCGCCTCTCTAAACTACTGCGCCTGCCCCGAAAAAGTGAAGCCAGGTCATACAAAGTGCTGCACCTGTCACGCAAAATCATCTTAGCAAACCTGATGATCTGATGGCCCAAAACGCAACCCCTCTGAAGAAATCTGCGTCCTAACCTCCGAACATGTCTGATGGACATGTCTCTTGTACCGCTCCTGCCACGCGAGATGCATCTTTGCAGATCCTCTCCAAACCCACGCCTGCCATAATTTTTGAAACTGCTGCAAAACGCACACGTTTGGCTCACTTTTGACAAGCTGCAGAATCCATTGCACCTGCCAAGTAAAACGATGCTTGAAGGTCCAAAAGTCTCCTCAACATGGTGCGTTTTTAACATTTTGGCTTGGAAATCTGCTTCGCGCCGCAGCCGCGTCCAGATTGTGATCCGTTCCAAAAGCGCTCCAAGCCTGAGGTGGTTTTTGACAGTTTGACTTGGAAATTTGCTTTGCGCCAGAGGCGCGTGCAATTTTACACCTCTCATCCCCCTAGATGGCCCCGCACCTGCTGCTTTAGCAAGCCTGCTCGCCGACCCGGAGCCACAAAACATGGGAAAAAAACAAATGTTTTGTGACTGTTCTACTTTTTCGCGCGCTTTGATATTCTTTCTACTCACTCCCTCTTCTCTGAGTCTTTTTCTTCCCTGCCTCCCCGCACAGCTGTTGCTGCATCTGTCCACAAGTCTGAAGTTTGACTTTTAAACTTCCTTCGATGATGGGTATGCTTGGTACTTATTAATTTAAGGAAAGCATGCCGGAGGCAAACAACGGCGAGAGTCCCCAATCCCGGAAATCGCATCCCGTATCCCCACCCCAATCATGTGGAAATGGAAGTTCGGATGGTTGGGGTGACTTGCTTGGGGGCTACCAGGATGGGCGACTTCACAACTCTTTAAGGGACACGCACACACACATTTGCATTTTGCAATGACAATTTTTGGTTAATCTTTTCATGGACCTAACCAGCATTTCCTTCAAACACACTATGAGAAACATGCATCTCAAATTCGACAATCGCGCGGTACCGGTTTGGTTGCGACATCATGGTGCCCTTGTTGGGCACTAACAGGTTTTGCAAATGTCACTCAGCGTCTCCCTTGCTGATGCCTTCTTCGCAATTCATTTTGGTGGGTTCAATCTCCGGTTGTACATTTTGACTTGCCAGGCTGTATTTCTCTCATCTACTTTGCAACTTGTAGGGCAAATCATGCAAATCCTGCTAACCCATGGGCACCACGTATTCCCCTGGGACATATCGCCCAGAAATTCCGGAACCAAATGGTTTGCGCCTGTGGTGCAATGTTTGGTGATGCCTGGGCAGAAGAGAACAGATCGGCAAACTTCATAATGACAAAATTTCTCAACCCATCCGTGCCCCAACTTTGGAACCAAGAGCAAATCAAAGATGCATGCTTGCAATGCATGCTTGCAATGCTGTTTGTCATATTAGGCCGGGAATTGTGAAATAATTGCTTTCTTGCTTTCCAGAATGTTGACATTTCCTGTCAAATATGCCATCAACCACTGAGCCTTGCCTGAAACACTGCCGGTGTGACGGGCGTGGCCGGCTGCACCGACAGAGGCGCCACAGTAAAGGCTTCCATTGCGTTGCTGTGCCGACGCCGAACCACGATGCTGCAGCCAAAGCTGCGATGCCGGGGCAAAAAGTGCCAGTCCGGCCCCAACTCACGTAAACAGAAACGGCATGCTTTACAATATGAGCTATCTTAGCCCGGGCCTGGTGCAGTGCGAGCCCGCCCCGTCCCAAGCCTCTTGCTATATCAGCAAGCCTGTCACGCTGGAAGAAGCGTGTCCTAACAACGGCTGAAGTTATCGGAAGGGCGGAAGAAGGGTCACTTGCGTCCACTTGCAGGGTTCACGCTTGCGCCGTATGGCCCCCCCTTATGGCTAGCCAGCACAACCTGAAGCGCGCGCCGCCACAGTTTGCCATTCAAACTTCTGAGTTGCGCATTTCTACTTCCGCGTGGCTGCCGTCCTCATCAACTCATCTTCACCAGATCCCTGACGAGCAACCATGTGAAGTTTGACATGGCTGATGCGACTGCGTCCTGCCGTCATAGTCTCAGTCCGAAGCTTCGTTGCCACAAGAATGAATGCCTGGTCACAACCGTTCACAAATTCTAGAGCCAATGCAAGACATACCATAGCAGAAAATGATAACAAATAAATTTGCAAGTCTGATGCGGCAGTTTCGAATATTACGAGCACGGTCGCGGTCATACGGTGGCGTCACCCAGAATCCAACCAATATTTGTGGGGCGCATCCATGACTCATGTCGGTAGAGGACATCAAAAAACATCAAAAAAACATCAAAAAACATCAAAAAACAGCAATAATTGAAGAGGAAGCAACTAGGTCCCTCACATTCCTGGCAATTCAATAGGTTCGTTTCTTCATTGTTTCTTCAGTGATTTGGAGGCACCATACCAAGAATGGCCTCTGCAAATGAGATTTACTAAGGCCAGGACCACGGTAAGAAGTGACACGTAGCTTCAAAGCCATAGAAACGATGGCTTGAATTCGATGATTTTTTCCATGTGATTGATGTGATGGTTGGGAAGGTAACTCAGCCTTGTAACAAAAACCACATCAAAGCTGGAATCCGATTGCGAAATATCATGATCTGCAACCATCATCTGCTCTTGGGAACAATCAACATCTGAGAAAGAATGTCAAATCAGGGAAGCTATTCCACCACTTCGCAGCTTGACCAAACATGTCAAATTTCGATCAAATCATGCAACAACTGTCATGTCCAGTCGGAGGTCAATAAAAGCCTGGGGTAAAGTGTTGATAACGTCCTCTTGACTTTGGCCATCTTCCCATGATCTAAAATATGGATATGTGTCAAAACCCGAACAGTACCTTGGTTTTCAAACACCTATGGATATTCATCTCCCCGAAAGATCAGAAATCATATATAGGTTTGGACCCATGTCCCAAAATATCCAGCAATAAAGGTTCCAATCGTGGTTACGAAACTCGGTGTTCGGGCTCGGCAATTGACGCCTTCATGCTGTAGGGCCCCTTTTTCTATTGTTCCTGTTGGTCCCTTGGTATATCCTATGGGTACCCTGGTATATTGAAAGGTTCTCCCGATCCCCAGTCCCTCTCCTCAGAAGCCCCGCAGAGAGGGCCCCTGGAAGTTCAGCTCATCGGCGATTTTCACCAGCTCCTGGGGGAGTTCCTACTGGGAGGGAGATGTGTGGACCACATAGTTCAACGTTTTCACGAGATGAAGGCTTTTCCAAGTGCTAAAATTAGCTGGCTTCGATGTGCACAAAACGGTGCGACTGCTAGTTTGCGTACTCAAGTTTTAGCATGGGGATCCTCCAAGCCCTTCCCCAAGTGGGTACTGAAGTGTGTCATGCAAATTCCATGGAACTTTGGAAGTCTTTGGGTCCGCTCCTCAAGAGTATGGACCCGTTTCATCGCAACTTACAAGCCACCCCCATGGAACGTGCGTTCACCCCATGGATTGCAGAGCATCTTTGTGTGCCAGTTACACGGGAGCTGAAGCCACCAACCCATGGTGCAAACACTACAGCGATTTTTGATGCCCAGTTGTGATGGAACACGTCTAAGAATATGGTTCCTCCCAACCAGCCGTCAGACTTTTGGTTGAAACACCTCGCAGCTCTACAAACCCTATTTCAATTTGTACCAATACAGCTGCAAAGGAACCATTCATGGTTGATGACACCTTGCAAAAATTGTTGGTTACCCTCTGGTAAACCAACCCGGCAAGGAACCAGCCCAATTGTTCAAGAGGAACAGGAACTACAGATGGGGGATGGACATTCAGGTGAGATGACCATTCAACTTCTTCTTTTTTCACGGTCCAACTCCCATTTTTTAAAGCTGAATTCGGCATTTTTGCCCCTCGCTTTTCGTTTTTTTTTTTTTGGTGGGATTTTCCATGAACAAAGAGCCAAATTCATAATGATGATCATTCAATTCCTCATCATTAAGCATGATTCAACATCAATTCACCATTAATTCAACATGAATTCACCATGATTAATCATGGAATCATGGTAAATCCGGGTGAATTCACCCATTTTTCCGTGGCCATTTTTGGATCCTCACGGCAGACCATCTTCTTCAAGGCTTTGGCGGCAACCACTCCCACACCTATCCAGTGGATTGTACCATGAATGGACAGGCAGTTTCCATTGATATCATCCGTTAATTGATGGCAAATGATGGAATGTTTTTTATAATTGATGGAAAAAACTAATCAGTTTTATCATTAATGTAGCAGTTGATTAATGGAAATGATACGTATTTGATGGTATCATCTACTAGTATCAATATCAATCATTAATTGATGATAATTTACTATCCACTAATCATTTCGTATCCATATTTAATATTGATTGATGGTATCATCCATGACCTGATGGCATGCACAATTATTTACCATTAATGGTACTTAATGGGTGATATGTTAATCATGGTCTTCACAAACTACCATTAATACATAAACTTCGAAATTTTGGATTTAACATGATTTAATACCACATGGATAAGGGTGGACAAACTTTGTTTGTTGAAGACATGTACAGAAATAAATACATCACTTGCCAGCATTGGGCAAATAGATCTATAACACATTTCTAAATAGATTCCCCAAGTTATAGATTGATCCATGGGACACTCAATCAGAAAAACTTGAACTGTGGATGGATTTTAGGTACACACAATGACCTTGGGGTTCCCCATTTTGACCAATCCCAATGTACACCTTTTACTTGCGATGCAACCTTCTTGGAACTCGGTTGGTTGGGCAAGTCTTTTCTGGATCCTTGCTGTTACAATCTCTCGGAATCCATTTTTTGCAATTCTTCGGCATACCTGGAACTGTCTGAAAAGTGAGTATATCCTCCAAATGACAATTTTGATGGGGAAAAAGACACTGCCCCATTGGAATTAGGGGTATCCTATTTTCAAAGAAACCCACATGAATGGTCGTTCTACCCATTTCCAACCACGAGTTGACATAGAGAATCTGGTCGCTTTTTTACGACCATCGTTTCTGCCAGGCAACTGTATCCACCGCGGCAGTCCTGCCACCAGGGATGGGATCTTCAATCTCTGTTGCAAAGTGGTGACTAGAAATTGACCTACCACAACTTCTGGGCCCCAAAAACGTGCCCTGAATGATGTCCTTACTCACTTCTTGATCTTCTAAACGTACCTGAGCTGTGATGGTGAAGGGTTGTTTGGGTGCTCATGGGTTTCATATCTGGGGATGTCAAAAGGAAGCACCAAAATCCTGAGTCATCCGAGTTCATCTGACGTCACCAACAGGAAAACTGACAGATTTTGAGCGAATCGAAGCTGAAATTGGCAGTTTGACCAATGAAAAGCATCTCAATGGGCATCATCCCTTTTTGTCAGATGAATGAGGAACCATTAGATTAATCTCTTTTCCCACGTGATTCTGCCCAACAAAGATGAACTTTTTGGATAAATTGTCATTTTTTTCCCAACCTAAAAAGTTATGTCACTCTGGGATAGTTGCCCCACTCCATTTCCAATCGTTCCAGTGGCTGGCTTCACGACGTGAGATCGCACTATTCTTTATCCAAAACAATAACAATTTCTATCTCATCAAATGCTCGTTAAGAAATCCATTTTCGTTGAATAATTTGCAATTTTTCATGGTGCTATCCCATTGTGGTTGCGGATTATCTCACAAATCTAGAATATTCACCAGAATATCCCATACCAACATGGTTTGCTGCACATTTTCCCTTCATTCATGGATGATTTCCCCATATTTTCCTATTGCCAGCTGCACCATGAAAGCTGGGTGCCGGGCTGTCATGGCCGCCAATGCGTCTCGATGACCCTTGGGAGACACCTGCAGGAGACCTGCGGCACATGGCGATGGCTGAAATGGGAATTTATGAGCCAATGGTTTTCTGGTCGGTAGGTTCAACCATTGGGAATTTTGACATGGACATTCCCATTGGTTCAACCATGGGTTTGAAAACTTATTCAACAAACAATTGACATCGTGAGCAAAAAGTGGGGAATACACCTGCGCAGCTTGCAACAAAAGATGGAGATCGAAACTGGAAAAACGGAGCACGTACAAACATGGAGATCAGGCCTAACACATGTTGGAGTTCCTACCCCCCCAAAAATGGTAGATGCAGTTTTCATTGCTCAAACCTGAATGTTGGTCAGTTGGTGTGTTTTCTTCAATTAGGATCCGTTGGGCCTCATTCACCTTGGATGAATCCGCGTTACCATGGTATCCACATCTTCATCGATCTTCCCGTGATTGCTAGTCCCCCCAACTTTCCAGAACAACTTTCATTTCCAGACCTCGGTTTTGATAGATCAAAAAATCATCTTTGTCAAATCATCCTCAAATTTCTGATTCACAATCTTGCTGAGCTCAATCAAAATCATTCATGACCTATGAATATCCAATAGATACTTCGTGTTTGATTAAGTATCTATGAATTAAATCATGATCTATGAATGTCCTATAGATACTATTGATATCTATAACATCTATTAAGTATCTATTAATATCTATTCATATACATCAATCAGATCATATCTATCTATTAGTAAAATATATTCATACCTATTAACATCAATACTATGATATGAATAGATAGATATCATTCTAATTAGATCATACCAATTAGTAGTATATTAATATACCTATTATTAATACCTATTAAGATCATGCCTACTAGTTTTTAAACCGAACTCAATCGCTTCGTCCAGGTCCAGGTCCAGGTCGCCCCAGCTGTTCACCGCAGCGAAGCGGACGTCCGCCGACTCATCCTGAGCAACTTCTGTGGGTTTTAACACATGGGGCCCCATGGGGCGTATAGATTTACATGATAGTCCTGGATAGTCCTGGGGATTCTCAATAAATGTGTGATATATTTCTAGAATTCTATCTATGTAGATATATATATATATAATAATTATTTTATTGATTATTTTTATTATTTATTGATTATTATTGTTATTACTATAAATGCACGGAATATACCCAGTCGTATTGATGGGTTATACATATATATATATATATATATGGATTATTAACCACATATTGACTGGGATGTGCTTCCACCCATTCCACTTATGCCTCAAACATGACTCTGAAACGACAAGCCCCTACGGCTTCCGAAGGTGGCTTCATCCGAATCAACTCCTACTGGCCCAATCTTTTTTAAGCCCTTCCAAATGTAATGATAAGGGGATAAGTCAAACACTGGTACCTTCGAATCTCAAAAAATGATTCGATGGAAGCATTTGGGGATGTGAACAGCTATCCGTTTTAGGGGTTTTTGGATTTGATACATCCCGGTACCAATTTGGCTCACAATTATAAACCCCAAAGAAAGGATGGTTCTAGATCCGAGAACCACCGGCCTTTTGTGGGTTATGATTCTGACCTATACAACCTAGTTTCAACTCGACCTAGATAAAAAACAAATTGGATCCTTTCTGGGGTCACTTATGAAGCATACATCTACAAACCGCTTGTATCATCCAGCCTGCATCATGGGAAGCAACAGCTCCACCGCCAACTCTCGATTCGGACCTGCCATTCTTGGAGACCAAAGGGTCTCCAAACACCAGCAGTGAAGAAAATTCTCATACTCCCCAATCTGCTCATGAATAAATTGCTGATTCTTCCCATACCTCCATCGATTTGCGAAAAAATCCATCATTTTCACCCAAGATGGGTTTGTCCAAGAGGGAAACAATCTCAACATCCCTAAACCCAATGGTATAATCATCATATTTCCATATATTTCCATGTATTTCCCATACTTTCCCCATAACACTTGCCAGAACTTGAGGTAAGTCCCCACGACTTGACAACTGCCTGCCACGCGAGGTATGGCCCGCACAGCGGATTTTCGCACATCAGTGTCCTGCTGGAACCATGGAATATCTCAATGGATTGGTGAGAAATTTTAGAGGACCCCCCTGGGCTTTTGCCAACCTTGTTGGGGCGTTTAGTTCTGTCAAATCTTGCCTGAAGAATTCTGGGAATATTACAATGGTGTCTCGGTAATATGCTCAGATTTGGTTTGGAATAAAATGCAAGAAAATCGAGAGGGTTGATAGAACTATAACCAACATTCATTGATCATTTCCCCACTGTTGGTGAAGTCAACCAGCAGCATTTCAGCAACATATGCCTGGATGGGGCTCCGGGGTCGTCCAGGTCATCTACCCTCGATCTGCATAAGACATATCCGCCATATGGGCTAACAAACCTGTACATCCTAAAAGTAGGTGGTCAATAGATGTTCATCCCTTCAAAATAGGATGGTATTAGGCTAATAGGATGAGTTTTTCAATTTTTCACCCAAAAAATGGCAATTTCGGAGGTTTTTACCATCCCCCAGGTGTCCCCAGCCGAGCGCCGCTTCGTTGTTTTCACGTCACACGGCGATGGCCAGTTGCCGCAGGGCCTCAGCGGCGGCGCTTTGCTGCGCGTTCTTTTTGGTGGCGCCGGGGCGACCGGTGAAGGAACGCCGCAGCATGGTGACCTCGGGGATGGGGATGGGGGGGGAAAAAAACATTATATTATATTTGTATTGTATTATACCATATTTGTATACACATATATACATATGGGAATTTTGTATGGGACAATGGAGAATCTATTGGAAACTATGTGGGAAATGATTCTGCTGATGATGCAGGGGATGGAATGGGCTAACCGATTTTCAGACCATGAGAAAACGTGAGAAACCCATGTGTATTTCAATGATGGTTGATGGATGGTGGGGATGGGACTCGCTGAGCTCAGGGACTTCAAACGACAAGACTGGGATGTTGGGGAACATTGTGGGAGGGCTTGAATGATGGAGACTCGTGTGCCAATGACATGGGATAAGATGTCGAGTGCTTTGATTAGGTGAACCTATTTGTGACACTGTTCGCAGTTTCCTCACATCTTTTTGTTTTTCTGATTTTTCGATGCTCAAAGCTGCACATCTCCAGTATTTGTAAACATGTTTCCTCATTTTTCCCACGATTTATCCCCGGTTTCGGGTGCTTTCTCTCCCATTTCGCCCCGTGGCGCACCAGGGCACCTCCACTTTGCTGACGAAGCCTTCCGGCTTCGTCTCCTCCTGGGGGTTTTTCATGTCATGTCTAGTGGGATATCACCATTTAATAGCCATCATAGCCATTAATCATATTAAATAGTGGCCCTCATGGCATTTAATCACCATATAGTTAATAGCCATCATGCCATAATAGCCATTTAATAAGCATTTAATCGCCATTTAATAGCGATTCATTGGGATACTAATGGGATAAGACGTGATCATATTGATATGGGTATTTGATGAATATAGCAACCTATGCGGTGGTATGTTACAATGACATGGATATAGAACCGATTACGTCATTATCTATACCAAGTCAGTTGTGGGGAATATCAATGGGATATAGCAATTTACTGGCACATACTGGGATAAAACCATTCAATGGAATTGACCAGTGCGTGATATTTCGGGTTACTTAAGGGGATGTAATGGGATAACGTTAATATAACATTGATGGATATTTAATCGGATATTATATTGATAATTATGATGTATAATATATATATATATGTATATACATACATACTAGATACAACGGCACAACCATTAACTGGGAGGTGTAACAACCATTACCAAGTCATTAAATGACACCATCCCCAAATTAACATGGATCACAACTAACAAAATTAACAAATAAATCTAGAGAGAATGAGTCTTCAAAGGCGTATCTGATAGGGTCTGTGCAAGTTGAGGGGATAGCGGTGATTATATATATACATATATATGGGGATATTGGGATAGATATAAGGGAGGCATACAACCAGTACTGGGATACTTTATGGGATTTATCGGTTTCTATGGGAGATTCTATGAGGTATACATAGGGATATTTAAGGAGCTAATTTGCAGGAATATCTTCTTTGATGACATTGGGGAGATATTTTTTGACATTCCATACAATGGGACCTTTCTCGATATAATGACATATATGTCTAGCAATATAAAATGGTTTCCTAAACTGGTAAAATGGATCTTTGTCAATCAGGAAACCACAGGCGAAAAAGGGGCAGCACATTTATAGTGTGGCCACGAAGACGCTGCCAAGTAGCCTCATATTTCAACAACTCTTCTGCAGGTTTCTTCCATGTCTTCAAGGCCCACTCATTCCTGAAACGGCACACAGGCGAGAATGCTAGTTCATCTTGGGACGGGTATCCACGCATATACATATATGTATATGTAAATTAACATAATACCATGTGATATTCCCAAACCTAAGGGCTCCAAGTGATCTTCGCTTCGCCCAGAAAAACTAGATCATCCTTCATGCAGATTCTACGGAGATTTTCAGGTGGCAACTCCACTGGTTGTCAAAAAAATGACATGCAGCATATGCTGCAGTGATCATCTTCCTACAGTCACCATGATTTTCACTGCCAGGTTGTTATTGGGCCACAAGTTTAGTTTGTCTGGTGTTCTGTGGCAGGGATTTCGAAGCGGATGTCGCAGAGAGTTCGAAACATCTTTGGGGTCATGAGGTTCAAACTCAAGGGTACATGGAAATCACCAAATCATTTTGCTGAATCCAGGGCTTGTTGGTGGAATGCGGCCTTGGCCCCACATCAGATTTTAGGGTGATCATAAGCTGGATATCTCCCTGCCGGTTCCAGATCTGAGATCTTCATTGATTCGGTTGGACCCTTTCTGACCTGACCATACCTGACCTTAAATGAGCAACGAGATGCAAATTCTTGGTGCCTTCAACCCATGCCCAGCAAACTGCCGACACAAGCACCAACTTCGTTGCGAAACTAGTGCCAGAACTGCTGCTACCCCAGTGAAACGACCGAGGCCCAATGCATAGCTGGGGGGTGTTCAAGACCCTCCATTGGTGGTTGTCATTGGGTTAAATGATCTCGTTACCCTTGAGCAAACAAATTCGGCGATGCAACATCATGACCAGAAAACACTCCGTTCACCTGTCAATTTGCCCAGTTGGATGGGTGGAGCACTTTCAAACGAGAATCAATACGCCCTTCCAGTTGGTGGTCGCTGTCAACGCCATCGTTCCACCGTTGCCATTGGTGGCTGGGGCCGGTGGGGCAGGCGTTGTAGGAGTCACCGGGGTGTAGGCGGGGGATGGGGTCGAAGGAGTGGAACCAGGGCAAGCCGTTGAAGCGCCAACTCCGGGCGCGGCTGAACTTGAATAAGTGCCTGGTTGAGCTGCAGAAAGCATCCCAAGGGGTTTTAAAAAACTGAAAATGCAAACCACGAACAAGTTGGGGATGAATGTTTTACCAACTTGCACACTTTTGATCTTCAGTTTGTACCACGGACAAGGTAGGGGTGTCTGGCATCAAAAACTAGGTGTTGGTGTATGGGGAACGACTAGCATATCGTAGTGTTGACACAACAGGTGTGCAAATGGAGTGAATTGTATCAATACATCCACGCTCTCTATTATGTCGATCCATTGATCTGTCCAAATCAAATCAAATACAGTATGTATATATATATATATTTACAAATAGGTAGTTTCACTTCAACTGTATCAGCCATTGGACCATAGACAGGCAGCATGCACAAAAACACAAGCCCACATTCAAACACATGTATCTCTTTCACACAAATTGCACACATGCACATCATATATGTGTATATATATGTATGTATGTATGTATGTATGTATATATATATATATTCTACACACACAGAGATCTTGAACATATATTCCATTAATATCAACCATTGAACAATAAATAGCAATCCTGGCAATCCTCATCTAGTCACAACTCCAATGGCATTTTTTTCCAGCAAGCTGCTCTTCATCTTGATGCCCGGCTTCAGGTTCATGGCTGGACACGCCAGCTTTGTGGATGCCAAGGCAGCCTTGGAAGACTAGCTGAAAACCAACAGATCTTTTGCTGAAACTGAGAGATTTGATCACCCAATATCACCAATACTTCTAGAATCCATGAAACTACGTTATGGATGTGATAAAATGGTGTTTATGATACTACCAAATATTTTTTATAGAATCTCATATGCAACATCCATTCAAACACCCTGCGAGCACGCATCTTGTTGAATTTTGGTTGAATCCCTAATCTTGTTGAGCAACTGCTGTCGGTTGGTTCTTGTCATCCAACAGTTGGTTACGATGCATGTGGACGGCCACCACAAAGAGATGTCGCCGCTTCGTCTTATCCTCCTGCTTCAAGTTCTTGCACCGGTCCTGGGCCGCAAGTAGCCACAGCAAGTCATGACGACCGTTGGCATTGTTTACCCGGAATCTGGGGATGAAGAAGTAAGAAACATCGATGGAACATGTGTTTTTTTCACAGTATCACGGTCAACTGTACGCATATGTCAATATCAACCTATATCAACCATCTAAATGGGTCCAAACTTCTCATCAAGGTTCTGTCTCAAAAAGAAAACGCATGCTCCACTTTGTGGCCATGAACCAATGTCTTTTATCCAAGAGCTGAACAAAGGTGTTCATCCCCCTAAGATAGATTTGCTTAGGGATCATTGACCATTGACCCATCCAGATCTCCACATCCAGATCTCCACATTTTCACGTCGATTTCTCCATCCTATTGAATAAATCATATGGCCATTTTAAAGGTTTAACAGTTTAACATGCAAATTTTGGGTTCCAGTTTTTCCCACAGCCCCTAATCCCTAAATAAATCGCAACTATGGGTGTTTTCTAAGCTAATTCAAGGGGGGATGACCAACGATGGTTTTGGATCATGGACCCGTCGCCAAATCATCAGACTATCATCCAACCACCCCAAAACACCATCCCAAGACATGGTGTTCCAACCACCTCATGTTTAGAGAATATTAACCAATCTTAGACACCACATAAAACCCCCCAAAAATCTGGGTAAAACCAGCACTTTTCATCTTTCAACATGTGAAAATCAAGGCAACATCCTCCAAGTCCCCAAGGGTCCCCAAGGGTCCCCAAGGGTCCCCGTAGGGGTCCCCATAGCTTCACCAGGCGACGGGGTCCAAGATCTCCTCCAGTTTCACATCGCCCCAGTAGTCGTTCACCTCCTTGGCCGTCACCGTGACGAAGCCAACGGGCGAGGGATACTTCATCTCCGTCACCACGCGACGGCTCTGCCTCGGTAAACGGAAATGTTTGGAAGGGGATGGGCGACATTCGGCGAATGGGGTGGACCAAAAAAAAGGATGTAAACATGATGGGTTTTTTAGAGATAAACCACATGTTTTCTTGTTCTTGGCTACAAAAAACCAGCAGCCTTCGGTCCAACGACATGCCGTCACAGCCAGGTCATGTACGTCAAGGTGCGGAGGATAGACACAAACCTGTTCCTCGCTGTAGGTGAAGAGATCGTCGGGGTTGAAGGACTGTCCCATGGTCTTGGCACAGTACTCGTAGACGATCCTCAGGGAATTTGAACAACGATCCTTATCCGTGAACCGGGTCGGGAATCCCGGAAGACATGTCAAATAAACATATGAACAAAGAATTAGGAACATGATCCCAAACAGATATTAGAAAATCAAGAAATATGAAGAAACCACCAACCAAACTGGAAGACATGTCATATTTTCCAGCTGCTGTAAGGGATAGAGGCATGAACGATGGTAGGGGGATAAAACCACCATGGGTGGTGGAAAATGAGAGAGGCCAAACATCACCCGCACAGAACAAAAAACAGATTCAACCCCAATTCAACCTACAGTTTCGGGCATCCAGGCATCTATGAAAATTCTATCTCAAGAACTGATGGCCAGGTATTGCCAGTTCGCAATTTTTGTCAAGTTAGATGGTTTATCTACGATCTTTTCTCTGGATTTACTTGTTTCATGTTGATATTGGTTGGTCAGGTACCCTCTGGTAAACTAACATAGCTATTGAAAATGGCCATTTATAGTGAATTTTCCGATTAAAACTGGTGATTTTCCATAGTTATGTTAGTTTACCAGAGGGTATTTCCCCTTGTATCCCCATGAAATGCTTGTCCAGTGTATTCCGAGAGTCTGAAGGCAGTTGAAGAAATTCACCTGCGAAGAGGGACACCCCAAGAATCTTCGATTGTTCATCAAACTTTTCCGCATTAAGATTGATCAGATTGTCAAAGTAATTGGGACTCCGATTTCTGGACAAAACCATATTGTTGGTTTCCCATGGCACCATTTTTAGTGGCTGTATCACTATGACTCTCCCCTTGGGACGGTGATAAGGCTGTTCCCGGCTCCCCCATGATATCCCTGTATCGAACATGGGTTGATTGCAGTCTCTCCAGTGTTTTCATCCGAATTTTGTAGTTCCAAAAAATACCCGGTTTGGTCATCAAACTTGGCAATGGAAAATCCCCATTTACGGAGGATTTTCCCTTGAACACCTCCATTCTTGGTATAGGAATGTCCTGCCACGTTTCATGACACCGGAGGGTAGTCCCTCGAACCTCAGAATCTCCAGAGTGGAAAGGATAGATCCCAGGCCGTGATTTGGTGCTGGCCTTGGCTTACGCTTTAGCGTGGCACGTGGGGCTAGCAACTGGAAATAACTACATTAATTAACTTGTGAATATTGATTTAAACTTAAACCCAATAGTTGGAGCCAATCATTCATAACACCTCTTAGGCTGATTGGTTTGTTGTGGCAGCAAACATGGGATATGGTGGCGATTGAGCCAACAAAATCTAGGGATAACGATGGTTGATACTTGGATTCTGGATTTTGATCATGGGATGAACCAAATGCAGCCAATTATATTGCGAATAAGGTGAACACCCAAATGGTGGTACCCTCTGGTAAACAAACATAGCTACTATTGACAATGGCCATTTATAGTGAGTTTTACCATTAAAAATGGTGATTTTCCATAGTTATGTTAGTTTACCAGAGGGTAATACACACATTGTGAATTCAACCCATGAATTTTGGTATCAACAGCATCAAAAACGACCAATCTGAATGATTCATGATGGTGATATAATATGATATACCATAAGAATCAGTGTCTCCGTTTTTCGGGGCGGGTTTTAATTTCCTCCCCTCATGGCTCAAGGTATCAGGGAACCAGCCTTGGGGAAGCCACTGGACATCCAACGCCTTCATGATCGCAATAGACATCCCCAGTAGTGGTTTGTGAAATTGGCTAATTATACCTCTAATATTGGGATTTTTCAAAGAACAATAGCCTCTTAGTATGTTCAATTTGAACGATTTACGGCATTGTGGTTCCCATTTTCCATTCTAATCATTTCATATCATTTCATTGTATCCAAACGGTTGTTGGTTTTATACACCCACAGATCCTCAGTAAAATATCACCATCCTTAACTATTGATGGCACCAAGCTGCAAGACGTCGTCTGTGCCGCTCCTTCTCTGACAGTTGCAAGTCCTTGCTGCTTCGAGGAGGACTGGAACAAACACTTGGAATCCATTCTGAATTTACATCCCAAGAAACCGGAATTTTGATCGGGAAACTCTCCCAAGAATTGGGTGAACGTACAGAGTTTGCTTGGCTGCCATGGTGGCGTCATGTCTGTGACATCGAAAATGGGTCTTCGCCGATGAATTCCAACCAAAATCCCTAAATCAATCCCAATCATCATCATCACCCCAATCATCAATGGCATAAAATCATCAATGGCTATACTATAAATATTGGGAAAATATTGGGAATGGCTATTGAATCATCTTCTCAATGGATTCTTCCCAAGTTCTTGACTCATAGATCCCCCGTTCAACTCCCATCTTCCCATAGCACTTCCCACCTGATCTTTGGCCACTTGGTCCAGGCGTTTGGCCTGGAAACTGATGAGACATCACCAAAAAATTTTTGGTGATTCCTTGATATTTAGTGGTGGTGTTATGGCATTTATGGAGTTCTTCTTGAGGATTTAACCGCCATTCATGGAGTTTAATGGAGTTTAATGGAGTTTAATGGAGTTTAATGGAGTTTAATGGAGTTTAATGGAGTTTAATGGAGTTTAATGGAGTTTAATGGAGTTTAATGGAGTTTAATGAGGAAAAACAATTCAAAAGGACCATTGAAAGCGAAGATTCGATGATGATTTCAATGGGCAATCCTAAATTCTCAGCAGTTGAAGTAATGGCAATCTTGTGGCAATTCTCATGGGGAAGACTATGACACACAATTTCGAGTTTAAGCAAGCAATCTGTGGGGAGTCAGCCCGCAGACCCATAAACAGGAGGGTTGAAACAGAAAGCAAAAACAACATATGGATTTCAGCAACCAACCAAGCAAGAAAGGTTAAGTGATTGATAATGATGTTTGCAGCTTTGACCAGAAAAAATCCATGCAGCAAAGATATACCAAACAACATAAGAGGGATTCAAGCAATAATAGAAGCGGATTGATGGACTGTAACCAACAGGAAACCCAGCAAGGGTGGCAAACTATGTATAGAATTAGACAAAAATATAGAGTGGGAATGAGTGAAAGGTGTCAAGGTACGCGAGGACCTCAACATTGGATGTGATACCCCGTGCACACATGACGATAGTCAAAGTAGTAAAAGTTTGGGATGCAAACCACCAATCACAGGGATATCTTCACCAATCATCCATCTATCCTGTGTTTTATCCCGCTTTAATCCCAGTTTCGTTGCTTTTAAAAAACACAACTGTTTGGCTGGCGCCTGACTTTGGTTGGCCCAAGCTGCATTGTTCCAGAGTCAAAGATGCAAAAGCTGGCAGGGCCGGCCTTGTTTTCTTCTTCTTCCGGATGGTTGTCGAAATAATAGATTTCCTGAGGCCCGAATAGGGTGAACTGGAAGATCTTCGGACAATGGGGAATATGACCGTCTCTTAAGAATTCCTAAGATCAGAGTACCATCATTTTTGAGCATGTTGTATATGATTATATGACGATGACATACTATGACTGTATGTCTTTTCAGCCCCAAAATTGCCTCTGGATTAGATGCTTCAACATGGTTCTCTTGATGTAAATTTGAGCAAATTTTAAAACCACTAACCACCCAACAAGGGACGTGCCTCAGGACTCAACAGCCGGACTCAACAAGAACAGCCACAGAACTTGCGCGCTGGCCATGCAACCATGCGTATGCCATGCGTCCGCATTTTCGTCTCTTGCACGGCCACTGCCTTGAATATGGCTCTTCGTGGTGTTGAACTTGTTGAAACGTATCACGAAGGCACAATCCTCAAGGACGGGACTGTGAGTACTTTCTGGGCATAACGGGGATAACATGTGCTGAAACAACATGTTTAGCAAATGGGAACTCATAAGCAAGTCACCAATGGATTTCATATTTTAACCAGCGAACTGAACAACTTCTTGTGAAACTTTCGACCCATGGGTCTAAAATCCTGGGGCTGGAAGCATCCCAAACAGTGGGATAGATGATCTAGTTTCGCAGGTTTATAATGGTTTATATACTTTCGACATCTTTCGACATCTTTCGACTCACAACTATTTCCATGCAGAATCTAGGACACATCCACCCAAATTCAGCCCTGTGCAGACTAAGTCCCAAGAAAAAGTCGCCCACAATCACAAATAGATGAGTTTTAAAAGATTTTCCCAGTCATTTCACATAACTTGTCCTTTTTCCTATCACTTTTTGGGTGTCAAAAATGGGTTACCCCAACAAATCCCCATGGTTTTTAGCACATTTCCCCATCCCCTGGGTTTTCCGCTGAGTCGAGGTTCCGAGACATCCACCCCTTCCTCCAAAGCATTGGTGCAGACCAGGAGGTTTTTCTCACCCCGCCGGAACTGGTCCATCTGCTGATTCCGCACACCTGTGCTGCACTGTGCTGGGAGAAAAATATGGGAAAACCAGGGTGACCAACAAAAACAGAACTATATCTTGATGTATCTTGATGGATTTGAATGATATTTTTGGAACCACATATTTGATTGATTTCCAAGATATCAAGATGTTTGAGAATGGCCCCAACAACCTTTTTTCAGCATCACCAGGTGTCAGCTAAGACCACCATGGTGTTTGGGTACGTACCCTCGGACCCAGCGCCAGGTCGGTTCTCAATTTTGATGGTGCACTCCCTTGGTGATGACATCTGCATGACATGAAAACAGTATAACACATTACAACAATCAGTATCCAAATCTACCACACACATCAACATACCCTATCACAATATATCACAATCATGTAGCCTCATGTAGATAATATGTAGATAGATAGATATATATATATATATATTGAAAGCATTGAAATTTTGCCCCATGGCCCCATACCCAGTGATGTCATGCCAAGCCACTTTCGGTCATGGATCCAACCCCGGAGACAGCGCCAGCACGGATGTGAAGGCCTGTTCCTCGCCACTTCCGCGGAAACATGGGAAAATCAGCAAAATCCCTGGGATATCACGGCCTAGGCGTGGACATGTCGCAAAAAATGAGGTTTTTACAGTTTTACATCATTAAACATGGTGATTCAAGTATTACAATATGAAACAAGGAGAATGGCAACAACGAATACGGATGGTATAATGGCTTAGTATGAATCAACAGCAACATAAATCACCGGTGCAAGACAGGTCTCAGGGTCCATTGGACCTTGAAAAATCCTGGGCCAATCCGCACTTGGCCAAGTCTCTTTGGAACTGTTCGTTGACCAAATGTGCCAATGGCATGATCAAGGCAACCTGACCACTGCACTGTCAGTTGCACCCCTGGTATTTTCATTTATGTGCGTTTTTTCACAATGCTCCCAACTAACTTCAGCCCCTGAAACTGCCCCAAAATGGATAGTTCTTCCAATCCCCAAATCATGGCAGAATGAATCCCTGCTGGGATGCTCACCCCATGACACCGACACCTGCGTCACGAAGATAATGCCCCTGTACGTACCATCCTTGCCACACGGGCTTCCCAAGATTTGGGGTGAATCCACTGGCATGGCTTGCGCAGCTTGAATTTTTTCATTGTTTGGCCTCTTAGCCTGTCCATTTATGACCAAAAAATCAAAACATTTACCATCATTGACCTATCAAACCGGAGTTCAACCGTTGTGGTTTCCATGTTTTCCAGCGAGACATGCCATGTGGGCCATGTGCCAAGTATCTCGGCTTCTTGGCTGGAACCTGAGTCATGGCCAGTGATGGGGAGTTGTTTCGTGGCTGAAGAAAAACGAAATTCTGACCGCAATGATTAATGGGATAATCATGGGGTATTAATGGTATATTAAATGGGATAATAATGGGATGGTGGGATATCAAGGATGCCTTTGGTGTCATTAAGCATGGCTGGAGAATCCCTCATTTAGCCCGATGATTTTCCCATCAAAACACCATGAACAGTTCGCGGATTTTCCAGCCACCATTGATGACACCAAACGGTAAATGTTTTCTCGTGGTTGGCTCATGATTTGCATGGGATATCATATAAACCTACTCAATGGCGGATGGTTTGCAAAAAAACTGGCGGATGGTTTGCAAAAAAACTGGCGGGTCCCCGTGTCGAAACATGTAGAAACGATCGGGTCATTCCACGACATTGACATGTCACTCGAGGAACAGAACCGAGCCGTTTTGCATGGCAAATTCCTCATCATTGCTTCACATTGTTACATGTTGTTACCACGAATTCCCGAAAAATGGCACCAAAACAAATAGACATGATCTTCCCCACTGTTTTGACCGGGCCCTGTTCCATCGATTTGGAGACTCAAAGGCAAGCAACGGCCAAATGGCCCCTATGACGGGGATTCCAAGGGGGAAATAGTTGAATTTGGACATCTAAATCCCAAAAGCGCCCAGAAACACACATTTCTGAACAATATCTCCCAGTTGTGGCAGGTTCAAGCTGGATTTTTTTGTGCCTAACACCATTTTTCATGGTTGAGTCTCTATCGGCCTGTGGGTGAAAGGTGAACTGGCATGACAGCCGAGCAGCAACGTTGTAAGAAGTTCCAGCAATCCTGAGCCAAAACTAGGTTCACCTGTGGAATTGGGAGATCTTTGAGTTATGGGCTTGATTGCAAGCAATCAACTGCATGAAACCACGTGTTTTTGCCATAATTACACCTGTAGAAATTTACTCCAACAAACTCTCTGAAACCAAGTTTGGGAATTGGGTTTCTGCATGCTCTTGTTTCCACCAGTGAAAGCAGGGTAGCAAATAGTGAGCGTGTCCAGACAGGGTTTGTCGGCGATACCAATCTTTCTTGTTCTTCATGATGAGGAATTAAAACAACATAAGCTTCAGTGGTATCCCTAACAGCCGCAACGTTCTATTTTTACACATCTGTCTGAAGCGTGCTGCGAAGCCAAGCGCTGGAACCTTCTCCGGAACCTTGTTGAAAACAAAAACCTGGCTCTGCACCAAAGCCTCCCAGACCTTCTCCGGAACCTGCCTCCCAGACCTTCTCCGGAACCTTCTCCGGAACCTTGTTGAATCTGACCTGGCTCTGCACCAAAGCCTCCCAGACCTTCTCCGGAGACTTCTCCGGAACCTCGTTGAACCTGACCCGGTGCCTGCACCAGTGCACACCGGAGCTATTCTGGGCTGAAGACCCCATTAGCTTACGCTGTTGAGGAACAAACTCTGATGAATTAAATGAGAACTATGGAACATTTTGGACCCTATCCCAGCCACGCAACAACTCCCTTTTCACATCTGCAGGTCATAGCCTGAACCCAAGGATCTGTGTGCTTTCCCAGAGATCGTCGGAACTCCTCTCAACTGGCCTGGCGAGGATCTGGTTCATCCAATTCAGTGACGACATGCCATTGTTGGGGTAACATGTGAAATCTTCTAAACGCATCATATCTGGCTGACGTTGTTGAAACATAATCCTTTCTACTTCACAATCTTCACAAATGACCAGTTCTTAAAGAGTGCGAATCACCATCTATTTCCTTTGTTCCATCACCATTTTTGCCACGGCCAAGAGTCACCGAGGTCACCCCTTTTTGCACGGCTATCCTTAGATAGCCTTCAAAGAACAAACCAATGTTTAGCAACCCAATTTCCCAATTTAAAGGGCCATAAACCATCATAATTGTGGTAAATAAAGCGTGCACATGGATGTTTAACATAGTTTAACATTTAACATAGTTTAACATGGCTTGACATAGCTTAACCCCCTCAAACATACCCAATCCAGTCATAGGTCCAACCCAATATCTCTCCATTTGCTCCATGTTGTTGCGCCTGTTGTGCCAACTGAATTGCCCAGCTGCTGAAGTCGTTGGGTCAACTGAGGCATTTGACTGCGGAGATGCGCTGCCTGGCATCCATGTACCGAAGGATGGAGAATCAAACATAAAGTTGGGCAATGTTGGGCATATAAGATCTTAAAATATCTTGAAATATCTTGAACTGCCCTTTTCCCAAAGTAACTATCATAGCTTCCGTTGCAAAATTAACGAAGTTGGCGGGTTCTTCGGGTTCCGTATATTAAGAAACCATCATAGGAAACCATCAGCCAGAATGACAAGTGATATGGGTAAACTGTCGCTGGACAATTGGGATGCCACTCTGGGGCCAGGCAGAATAATTTGGCAAACCTTACGATGATAATCATGATAGTCATTTTTGCAAACAAAACAGCATTTGTGGTCCGGAAAAAACTTCTCAAAGCCTACTCCAGTGGCCATCGCAAATGATACCAGGAACCCATGTCCTAAAGCCTTCTAAGGCACCACATGACATAGTTTGATTTTCACTCAAGCTGAAGCTGGGGGCAAAACATATTAAGCATGCTCACGTGCGGCGATCTGTCCTGCATGAGAACTGCCGTTGATAGACAAAGGGATTTTCGACTTGCACAAGTCTGGCCATCCCAAGAAAAGGCCACTTGATCGGAGTCATCACCCCAGGTTTCAAAAAGAAGAAGTATCTTTGAATCCATCGGCCAAATACCATCAAATACCTATCAATATCTAGCATGAAAACCACTTATACCCCTACTTGATGCTTCCATTTTCCATTCCTTTTCCATTGAACTGCTAGATTTTCCAGCAGTTCCGGAGGTCAAAAAGAAATCCACCACATCGCCAAGGCGCCAACTTTTTGGATTTCTCATCTGCCAGGGAAGCCAGTTGCTCGGCATGGGCGTCCATCTGAGGCTGGATGCCTATGGCTATGGCGGGTTTCCACCAACGAGGGCCCAAAATGGATGGGAAAATGGATGAAGAAACACCATACAAAATGGGTGATTTGGGGGTCCCCCAATAATGTAATCATCGTTGCTATCATGATTCTTCTTTATTTGATGGGTATTTTTGATACGGGAATTTAGAGCGAGACAAATAGGGATATCACCGGTATATCGTAGGGCATGGTGTCAACTCCAGCAATAAATTTGATCTCATGTCAGAGCCCCTGTTTGAAACCCATGAATTTCGACATTGGAACCTTTGCAAGGCCTAAAACCAAATTGCACCGTGTGCTTCTGAATTGGATTGTGCAACACAAAATGTGACCAATGACAATGACGCGCTCCAGTGGATTTTGGTACATTGGTTGCAGCAATGATCCACAAGATTGATAATGTTGGTAAAACAATAACATCTACCGTCCCAAATTTTACCAGTGATGGGTGGTATAAAACATCAAAATATGGGTGGTAAACATCATTGGTTTACCATAAAGGAAATATTGATGGGTGGAAAAAACATTGTTGGAAAATATGGGTGGAAATTAAAAAAAATCTAATTCCCCCTGTAGCAAGGCTGTTTCGACCAAGGTTCTCATCCAGGCACTGAGATGCACCACCCTAAACCCATCTTGCCACTTGATCTCGGGCCCTGCAAATTGACTAATGTTGGAGGGTTTGGTCAACCAGTAAGATCCCTATAAATAATCCAGATCTATGATTTCGATCGTTTCATCTCCAGTTTATATCCATTTACCAATGATTTTCCAATCGCAACCTAATTAAGTTCCCATCTTCATCACCATTAAAATTAAAGGTCTACTACATGCCTATATGAATTTTCCAAACAGACCTGGCCGCGTGGTTCCACAACCATTTTTGGGATACCCAGCCAGGCCACAATTCTTCAGCGCATCACGGAAGGCGGCCATACCCAGTTCTTCCAAGACGTGGCAGGTGCGGGTGACCAACTTTCGGCACTCCTTCACCTCAAATAAGAAAAACAAATGGATATGAAATTCTACCATGGAAACTCAACAATTTTAATTATGGTGATTGATGGGGCGTGGGGTGTGAAGTGCGGAGTGTGACGTGTGAAGTGTGGAGTGTAGAGTGTGGAGTGTGAAGTGTGAGGTGTGAAGTGTGGAGTGTGAAGTGTGGAGTGGAGAGTGTGACTTGTGAAGTGTGGAATGTGAAGTGTGGAGTGTGAAGTGTGGAGTGTGGAGTGGAGAGTGTGAATTGTGAAGTGTGGAATGTGAAGTGTGAAGTGAAGTGTGGACTGTGTACCGTCAGGTGTGCAGTGTCAAGTGTGAAGTGTGGAGTTTGAAGTGTGCAGTGTGAAGTGTGGAGTGTGGAGTGTGAAGTGTGAAGTGTGGAGTGTGGAGTGTAAAGGGTGGAGTGTGGAGTGTGAAGTATGAAGTGAGCAGTGTGAAGAGTGGAGTGTGGAGTGTGAAGTGTGGAGTGGAGAGTGTAAAGTGTGAACTTTGGAGTGTGAAGTATGAAGTGAGCAGTGTGAAGAGTGGAGTGTGGAGTGTGAAGTGTGGAGTGGAGAGTGTAAAGTGTGAACTTTGGAGTGTGAAGTGTGGAGTGTGCAGTGTGAGGTGTGCAATGTGAAGTGTGAAGTGTGGAGAGCCAAGTGGGGAGTGTGGAGTGTAAAGGGTGGAGTGTGGAGTGTGAAGGGTGGAGTGGAGAGTGTGGATTGGAAAGTGTGAAGTGTAGAGTGTGAAGTGTGGAGTGTGGAGTGCGAAGTGTGGAGTTTGAAGTGAAGTGTGGAGTGTGAAGTGTGGAGTATGCAGTGTGGAGTGTGCAGTGTGAAGTGTGAAGTGTGGAGTGTGAAGTGTGGAGTGGAGAGTGTGAAGTGTGAAGTCTAGAGTGTGAAGTGTGGAGTGGAGAGTGTGAAGTGTGAAGTGTAGAGTGTGAAGCGTGGAGTGTGAAGTGTGCAGTGTGAAGTGCGGTGTGTGAAATGTGGGGTGTGGATTTCAGAGTGTGTAGTGGAGAGTGTGGAGTGGAGAGTGTGAAGTGCGGTGTGTGAAATGTGGGGTGTGGATTTCAGAGTGTGTAGTGGAGAGTGTGGAGTGGAGAGTGTGAAGTGTGGAGTGTGAAGTGTAAAGTGTGGAGTGTGAAGTGGAGAGTGTGGAGTGTGGAGTGTGAAGTGTGGAGTGGAGAGTGTAAAGTGTGAACTTTGGAGTGTGAAGTGTGGAGTGTGCAGTGTGAGGTGTGCAGTGTGAAGTGTGAATTGTGGAGAGCCAAGTGGGGAGTGTGGAGTGTAAAGGGTGGAGTGTGGAGTGTGAAGGGTGGAGTGGAGAGTGTGGATTGGAAAGTGTGAAGTGTAGAGTGTGAAGTGTGGAGTGTGGAGTGTGATGCGGGAAGTGTGGAGTGTGGAGTGTGAAGTGTGGAGTTTGAAGTGAAGTGTGGAGTGTGGAGTGTGCAGTGTGAAGTGTGAAGTGTGAAGTGTGGAGTGTGAAGTGTGGAGTGGAGAGTGTGAAGTGTGAAGTGTAGAGTGTGAAGTGTGGAGTGGAGAGTGTGAAGTGTGAAGTGTAGAGTGTGAAGCGTGGAGTGTGAAGTGTGCAGTGTGAAGTGCGGTGTGTGAAATGTGGAGTGTGAATTTCAGAGTGTGTAGTGGAGAGTGTGGAGTGGAGAGTGTGAAGTGTGGAGTGTGAAGTGTAAAGTGTGGAGTGTGAAGTGGAGAGTGTGGAGTGTGGAGTGTGAAGTGTTATAAGTGGGGAGCCAAGTGGGGAGTGTGGAGTGAAAAGGGTGGAGTGTGGAGTGTGAAGGGTGGAGTGGAGAGTGTGGAGTAGAAAGTGTGAAGTGTGGAGTGTATATTTCTTTGAACATTGCACTTTTGGCTGTGGGGCATGCTCCATTTTTAAGGAGAAACCCACATCTACCTATCTACCTACCTATCTACCTATCTACCAACCTATCTACCTACCTATCTACCTATCTACCTATGTATATCAATTTGTCTTTCTCTTGATTTGTCGATCTATCTATTTATCTGTCTGTTTACCTGTTTATTATCTATCCTATCCCATCCTATCTATCCTATCTGATCTTGTCTTATCTTATCCTATCCCATCTTATCTTATCCTAGCTTCTCTGATCTTATCCTATCAGATCCTATCACATCCTATCTTATCTTATATTATCTGATCTTATCCTATTTATCCTATCCTATCTGATCTGATCTTATCCTATCTCATCTTATTTGATGTATATTATTTCCCCCGGTGTTTTCCAACCAAGGAACCTGCATCTGCACAGTGTTTTGGAAATCCCCAAGCAACGCATCCAGCTTCTTCTCGGCTTCGCTACAGGCTTCTCTGCTCACATCCTCTTGGAAGGTCACATACCTTGGCAGGGGACCAGCAGATACCTGGCTTTGTCTGAAAATAGGATAGTTCCAACAAAACTCATGCTGTTTATCAGTTGATTCAGTTGATCATGATTTTCCAGCTTTTTTCCAGCTTTTTTCGGTGGTTTTCCAGCCATGTTTCGCCCAACAAATCATCACCGATCCATTTCGATCGTGCGAAGGGGCCGAAACTTCGACGTGGAACCGCTGCCTGCGACTCCACCAGCTACGAGGTGGGCAGGCACGTCTGGAGAGAAGAGGGACGCCTAACGATGGGAGCTGGTTGGAGGTTGGAAGAGGTTGGAAGATTTTTGGTTCCCAAACGATGGGATTAGTGTCAATCGAAATACGGAATAGATTCATCTATATGTATATATATATATAGGATTCAAATCTTGTTCTGTTTTGAAACACAAGAAAAAAACACGCAATCCAAACACGGTTCTTACTATCTCTCAACATCTTATGGGTCATGGTTTAGTTGACATCATTTGTTGAATTTTCTGAGCTTGCAGGGTGACATCTTCCTGAATTTCTCAGGGTTTCAAAACTAAGTGTTGGGTGTGGTGACTTGATGTCAGGGCTTGGGAAAAAACTGCCCTGCTCAAAGGGATCAGATGATCAGTTCAAAAACGGTGAACACGGACCAAACATCATATGGTAAATCCCAATGGTGAACCACACCCCCTTCACCCATTTTTGCCATATTTCTCTTTATCTGGATCATCCAGCTCATAATCCATCGCAAATTCAACGCCCCCTGCGCCCCAGGCTTTTCATCGGTGCCACATTTGGAATATTGCGGTGCGTCCTTCCAAATGGGGCATACACCATTTTTACAACCATCATATAAAGATAGCTAAAGATAGACAAACACACACACATACATATATATATACACATAATATTCATTTATAAATAAATAAATAAATATATATATATCAAAAAAATGTACAAAAATAGATAACGTATTTTAAATTACAACAATCCACAGTTCACCATCCATTTGGATCTCCGGGCCTGGAGCAAAGTCTCAAGCTGCTCCCTCTTTTGCTCCAGGTTCTTCAGAGATCCGTTCCTTGGAGGAAGAAATCTGGAAAAATCTGGCAAAATTCTGGAAAAGAAGTTCATTCTGACATGGGGGGAATCATGATAATCATGTAATTTTTCATGTGAAAAAAAGTGTTCGTTTCCGTCAGTGACACATTAGGATTTCCCAGCCATATTTCTATTATCTTTGTGGGCCAATATCGCGCTAATAGATGTGTCTGGGTTCCAATATTGTGTCTGAAAATGGAACATTCTTCCTTACTTGATGATAATCATGCGGATTTGCGATACCAATTTTGGGGAGCAAAGGCATATGTTTACTACCGACTTACTAACCCATCTAGCACCATTTGCAACTGGCCATATTCAACGTTAAACTGGGAGTCATGGGACATTCCGTGTATACCTAGGATATTCTATATCCCATATATAACTGGTTGGTGGTTTCAACCCCTCTGAAAAATATTAGTCAGTTGGGATTATTATTCCCAATATATGGAAAAAATAAAACATGTTCCAAACCACCAACCAGATAAATGGCATTTTCTGACTATTACAGACATATTCTTACCTACTTGACCTACTTCTCACCGGAAATTCACATCCGCTCGGCATCTCTCACCGTCCAAGAGTCACATAACTCGCGGTGAGTCCCAGGATACGCGGGCATCCTCTTCAGGCAGTTGGAGAACGGCACTAAAAGCTGGGAAAACTGCGAGGTTTTTGGGAAATCACCATCAAAAAAATGGGAAAGAGACACACTTGAAACCCACCCACACCCATCACCAAAGATATTTTGGGAAGTTTTTCATGCTGACATCGCATGAAAATCAATGTGGTATGGATTGGAGCCAGGATGGGGCAATCCAGAAAGTCAAGGAAGACCCCCGTTATGACTCACACCTTTTTCTGAAGGCTTGAACAATCCGCAGGAAATGGTCGTTGCATGGAACTTTCGAACAACATCGAACCCACCAACCAGATATTTGGTTACCCCCGGTAATCAAAGGTGAGAATGGAGAATCTCCTTATGTATGGAGGTCTTAATGAAAACCAACATCTATAAATAGAACATGTTCCATTGTTCATCATGTTTATCATGTTACTGCGGGCTATAGCTTCATAGTTGCCATATCACAATATCTGCAGGTCCGATCCCCGCCAGATCGGTCCTGGTTGCCCTGAGACCTTCCACACCTCATTCCGAAGCTGGGATCCCCAGGAGAATGCACCATGGATCAATAGCACTACAGGGTGGTACCCCCTTTTTGAGTTGCTTCACAAAATCCCAGCATCGATATATATATATATATATAAACCCAAAAACATCCAAAAACCCTAGCTATTGGAGTTATAAACCAACTCCGCTAAGTATGGGGCACCCTGTATGTCTGTTGGATTAAGAAATCATCATGTTACTGGATAGTTACGGATTTTGCTAGTGAATATCCCCATAGTTAACAGAATTAGAACTTAAAATACGCGATTTTTTCCAGTAATTCATAGTGTGTTTCTGGTTCCCCCCTTTGGGGTTTTGGGGTGGCGAAAATATTCCATGGCCATCCATGGCCCATAGTTGATATCCTCAACAAAATCTAAAAAAAAACAATCTCCCTAACATTTTTTCCCAAATAATAGTCAATATTATCCATGAATATAAGTATATAGTACTTATTTCCTATCCATAAATATAAATATTTCCTATCAATATCCATAACTATTTCCCAAATAATCATAATCAATATCCATAAACCCATAACTATGATATCCCGATATCCCCATATTTTTCAATATCCATAACTATAATATTATAATATCCCAATTTTCAGCATTCATATGGGTTAACATTGTTCCAGGGCTCAGCATCTTTCATGATGGCCGCCATCGGGGAGTTGCCCGTGGCGTTGTGACACCTGGGTTGCTCCAAGCTTCACCAAAACGAACATCAAACAGTTCTTCATCATTGATGGTGGTTAATGGTGGTTAATGGTGATTAATAATGGTTAATTATCTGGCTGGTGGTTTTTCACCCGAGTTCGTCAGTTGGGATAATTTTCCATTCCCAATATGATGGGAAAGTTATGGGACATTCCATGGTTCCCGTCACCACCAAGCAGATGCCATTTCTGGAGATCAGTTAAGGCCAGTGATGGGGACCTAACCATGACAGATCCATCTGACAAGATGGGAAAACCCACCTTGTGATCAGCCGAAGTCTTGTTGGTTTCAACCTGTTTTCAGACGTTCATGGCATTCATGGCATCATCTCCATGGAATGTCCATGGAATGTCCATGGATCCGGGGCGCTCGTCAAAGATGATGATGGAAAAGTCCAAGGGGGTGATGTATCCATTCTCAACCTGAGGCCGGCGGATAACCCAGGAGGGGTTTGGCGATATTTCCTATCCAGGGAATGGAGAAACATTGGAAAAACGTGGAACAACTCCTACGGTCCTACGGTACTTTGCTGCACTTTGAGGTAGCGCATTCTGAGTCAGTCTTTGGGCACCAATGGATCTGAATTAGTGGCTCACTGATGCTTCTTCTCATGATGCTTACATACAGTATCATCACTTTATATTCACTTTATCTCATCATTTTGATGAGTTTACACTTTACATCTCAAACGGGACCTTGGAAACTCGGAAACTGCCCGTGATGCCCTCATCTGGATATCTGGCGACTCCCTAAGAGGGCTATTCAGTGACAAAAGCCACATCGCTGCCGGTTGCAACATTTCGATAAAGATGATAAAGTAAGTTCGCTTCAGCCACACAGTGCAGGAATTTTGAAACATAGTCAACTTATGCCAACTTCTATTTTTTGGGGGCCAAAAACTCACCAACCTGCACCAACCTTCCTTATCTTCAAGCCCTAGCCATACGCAGATCCAGCAGCCAAGGCTTTTCGAAAGACCTCTGGCCTTGGCATCGAATGACGACAGTTGGGGAGTTTCACCCTCATCATCCCTATTCCAAAGAGGGATACGCTGGAAAACCACCAAGAAAATTGTCAATGATGGAACCACCAAAACCCAGAGATATTTGTCTGAAGCTATCGCTAGGGATACGACCAAGATTGGGATGTTCAGATGGGCTTTACAATGGGGTGTGGAGACGCATTGTTTGCACCACGACTTCTTCGTCTTCCGTTTGGATCGGTCCCTACTTTTGTCTCTCCAAACGAGGACCACTTTGGGGGCTCCCCAGTCTTAGAGAACGCCAAGTCAGCGAGGAACGTGCCCACCAAAATCTCGTTCTCGCACACACATTGCCGCCACCTGCCAAATCAGGGGAGTTCCCAACAACCCATCGGAAGCCTCAATTGGGATCATCTAAGTGGTTCGAAAATGGACCTGTCTGAAACCACCCAAATCAAAGCCACTGAAACTGCCCCGAAAAACAGACTTAGAAAGAAACATGTCACGTCACTCTCACTCTTAATCCAAATCTATTGTGTTCAAAACTCATCAGGGTGGTGAATGAGCTGCATCTGCAGGATTTGGTCACAAATTTGGGAATGCGTAGACCCAGGTGGTGCAGCAGGGGATTCGCTTTGGGAAATTTCGGAATCTTGGCGCGTTTAGAAAGTTTAGCAAACGTGAAGAACTGTGAAGAACATATCCAATGAAACTTAGCCTCAAGACAACGTCCTGTGTTATCTGTGTTAGCTTGAGTTGCTTCCGTCGTAAAACCCCATTCTTGGCTAGTTGAACTCCCATGTCTCTTGGTGAACATGCCCCAAGTCTTGTTGATTCACAATGAGCACTGAAAATTGTGGCTTGTGATGAACCATCCCATGATTTCATCTCATGGATCAATGGAATGCTTGGCTTATCCAAAATCCTCGGTGGAAAAAAAACAGAAACTTGTCCTTGTGGTGTACAGTCATCCCTCAAAAAGATCGAAAAACAAAGTCCTTCTAAAACAGCGGTGAATTACTCTTCGATCGTTTTTGGGGGATACTATGGGTTACTATGGCGGCTTCAAACAACCAATTACTAAACATATCTAAACATGATGGATGAATCATGATTAATCTGGTGCCATGAACATGGATCCTTTCTGACTACGTGTCCCACATGGTCCCGGGGTCCCAACCGGGGTCAACCGGATCGATCCAGGTGGATCCACCCGGTGGATCCAGCAGCGGCCTGTCTTTCCCCCAGCTGTCCATCTCGCCACCAGACAGCTCCACCACCAGACGGCGATGCTGACATTTCTCTCGGCAGTACTTGGCTTGCTGCTCCACCAAGACGCCTAGGCATGGGACCAGCTGGAGCCATCAAGGATCAAACTCTGTGGGTGGATGGGCCCATTGTCCTTTTCGGAGATTTCAATGTTGGCCCGAAACAATCCCACTCAAATGCCAAGCTGCCGGCTGGAATACGTCCCCAATTTTAGTTTCCAGAATATTGATCATCCCAATCATCATTTTCATCTGGTGCTCAGCTAACCAAGTCCGAAAGATATAACTTGACCAAATTTCCCAAGGACCGATCATCAATCGGTGATGACATGTGATAACATGTGATAACATGTGATAACCACAGTTTTGAAAGGACAAAACACAGCATGATTTCTTGGTGTCATCCCCCGATGCAACGCCGCGTTTCGTGGTACCAAGGGTCGAGTGGGCACAGCGAAGATCGCTTTGCCCCTTTTGGCCAGAAAATGATCCTGTGGGATTCACTGGTGCAGGGGGAACATCTCACAATTTTATAGTGGATTTATCCATTAAAAATGGTGATTTTCCACAGTTAATCTATGGTTAATAATGTTTTTTTGATGGTTAACCAATATCTATATGATTTTGAATTTGATCTCAAGCTTCACAGCTTTTGACTCTGCAGGAGATAATCACTTTTGACACAAAGGATTGAAGGTTTACTGATGTTTTTATCGTGGAATCGTGATGCAGAAGGAACGCAGGGACAGGAAACCATTTCGCTTTACCCGTTTGGAAACCAGGTGCCACATCTACCTGCAGATCAATGCCAACATGAACACGAGTATCCTCTGGGAGTTTGGCATAGCCATGGAAAATGGCCTATTTATAGATTACTTACCTATCAAAATCTATTAAACATGGACATTTTCCATGGCTATGTTAGATTACCAGAGGGTTTATTACACGTTGATCAACAGTCGATCCATGGTTGAAAGCAACGCGCATGGTCAAATCACCATTGAATGGTTACCGCCAGTACGAGGAGGATATCTCCGATTTTGCTGCTGGGGCATGGTTATCACCATGGAGATGAAAACAAGTAGATAAAAACGAACAAAACAATAACATATTTCAACTACAAGTGGCTAAAGAATAGCTATAACTAATTATCATGATAGGATAATATATATATATATGATAATCACATTATCATTGTTGTGATGCTAATAACCATCATGATTTTCATATTCCTGTCATTGATATGTTCAAACCCTCCACAAAATCTCCGTGATTTTCGAGGCTCAAGAGCCAAGACGGCCACCAGGGTCTTTCCGCCACCTGCTGGCCAGTTGGGGTTCAACTAGTTGGGGTAGCCAGGTAGCCATGGGATACCCCGCGGTAAATTTCCAGTGCTTTAGATATCAACATATACTTGGAGGATGCATCACTGAAATTCTGATTTCTTCCGAACCTAGAGAAATCATCCAATGTTGCGTTATTTCCAATACTACTGAATATTCGAATATCCCACCTAAATTGCTTACATCTGCCGGGTCAAAATCCTGGTACCTAGCTGAACATCAAAACTGTTGGTAGATGGACGTTCATGCTCCCATTCATATCCGACAAAAACGGATAGTAATAGGCTTTGGTCCCATCCGGCAAAATTATCCACACAGCTCGCAATTTTTCTTTGGTTCATCTCCATTCTACTCGCTTCATATCCGGTAGGTTCTTGTTGGAGACCAACCAGTAGCCGGTTGGATGTTCAGTTCCCTCCTACATGGATTCATCATACAAGGTGGTGCCCTAGTTGTGTTGTTGTCATTTTTACTGATGCAACTGGCATCCCATTTGGATCATCCCCAAATATTTGAAACCTCCAGTTAGCAAGCCCAAAATAGATAGAGTGGGACACCTGGCAATATGTCCTGGAAACACGTTTTTGATCTTTTCTTTGGGGATGGCTATAATGTGGAAAATCCATGAACATCATCATGTTTTGTTGACCCATCACTGCCTGTGGGCATGCTGATGATGGTGTTTCCTTTCTTGATCTTTTCCAAGCATTGCAGCTGATAATCTCGTGGCTGCAGCGTCATGGCGACCTTTCTACGAGCTTTCTACGTTGGATTTGTTGAGCCTCAACAAATCCATGGCGTCAACTGGGATGATCAGAGCTGATTGTCATGAGCAACTTCAACAAGTGATGTCTGCCCAAACTTCAACGGAGAGATTCGGAGAGATGTCAAAAGTAGGTTCTGTTGCGCACGAGCCACTGCGGAGCCACGGACAATACTGTGACGCGAAGTTTTTCGATCCAAAATGCCAAAGGTTCCACCCCCCAAACCAATGGTATCCAATGATCCGTTCCATGAGATGTTCATGTAGATTTTTCTTTGGGAGTTTCCCGCCATACCGGAAATCTTGTCTCCTCACATCTCCAACGGCTCTTCCAAACAGGGTGAGACTTCGAACGCAGCCGTGCCCAGTGGTCGTTTCCACCAAATCGAGTGGTTGAAGATTTTCGCTGTGGGAAACATGGGCCCACCGCGTGCCCTGAATGGTGACCAGTGAGGTGACGATATTCTGCCTTGAATGGCGAACGGTACACGAATCAGAACAACATAATCTGACAGGTATTTTGGTATTTTAATGGTATAGGAACAATATCCTGGAGGGTCCTCCATGGATTTCTTACAATCCAATAAAATTTAACGCCTAGATTTTTAATCAGTGGCACGATGCACAGCTGAGGGGTTGCGAGATATCTTCTCTGGCGTCCTAAGAACCCAAGGTTAAGAAACCCCTGGGCCCGCTGTTTAAATGGCGGGAGGGTACCATTCCAATCAATAACACCCCTAATCAACCAGAGTTTATTTTTTTTCGGGGTTGGCCTTACGAAAACATTAGATCAAGATGGAATCGCCCATCAGTTTGGTTATTTTGGCAGCCTCAGGAAGCCTGCTGTCCCCAGCGACAACCCCCTCAACACGGCAGAGATCAGGAAGATGCCACTGAGCTGTTTGTCTGCCTTGGAAAAGGGCCAGCTTTGAAATCAGCAATCATAGTGCAGCATCTTAAGACTGAAAGTTAAATATATTATGAAAAAACAACCATCTACAGGATATTAGTATATAATATGTATAATATATAATATATCATATATATCAAATATATATATATCGAAAAAAATATATCAAATATATATATATATATAATATCATATATATCATATATATATATATTAATGATTAATGACATTCCTTTCATGGGGGGTATCTATTCCGATGCGAAACATTGGGGAGTATCATCCCATTCAGCCACTGGCACCAACCCATGGTGGATCCCCCGATCCGCCAAGGGACATCGACATGCTCCGGGTGACGCGGTTGGGGTCTTTGGACTTCTCGGGTCGGTTGGGGCTCTCACGCTTCAACTGGGCAAGATCCCGCAACTGGCAGCTAGATTCTCTTAGCGTAATTTCTGTACTCTGGAAATTATGGAATTTGGGAAACTCAACTGAACATATCCAATTTCACCCAGCACTCCTACAAAAAAACAATTGTATTTATCTTGGCGAGGTTTTTTCTGTAGGTCTCACCACATCCCAGGACTTTACCATGGAAAACATGGCGCCCGGCTGGCGCCCCCCCAAAAAAAAACATGCTGAGGCCACGCACCGCACTGATGCTGCTGCTGCCTGAAATTTCATAGTCCTCGGTTTTGGGGATGCTGCAGATGCCCTCAGAAGCCCCTTTTTTGTCAAATTTCAACAGCTACTGAAAGCTGTTGAATATTTTTTGTGGCCCCTGATTTAAGATCAACTAGGGCACAAAAAATCCTTGGTTGACATTACCCAGTTTCATCCCAAGTGTTGACAACAGGCCTTCTGCCACTGGAAAAAAACTACCCACTGATGGGGGATTTGGTTGACCAATCATAGAGTTTGTTTGGGGTACAAAATGCTGCCGTCCAAATGACCATGCTACCGGCATCCACTGTTGGCATATACAGTTCTGCAGACCCTTGGTTTCCCCTTCGACCCAGAAATGGTGGACGCTCGAAGTCCAAACCTGCCAGCCCTTGGCTCAATCTAACGGCAATTAGAATCACTTATATAGCTGGTTGGTGGTTTCAACCCCTCTGAAAAATATGAAAGTTAGTTGGGATTATTCCCAATATATGGAAACATAAAATTCATGTTCCAAACCACCAACCAGATAGGATCTCCTTTGTATTTTAACACTTTCCCTTAAACCTATCCAGTGGGATGATGGCTCGGCTCGGTATTTCTGGAAACTTCTGGGCGTTGAATCCCAGCATTGACGCTGAAAAACCTTCTGCTGTTGCCCTGGGCCTAACAAAAATGACCTCCAGAATGCATGGTTTGCCACTAAAATTTGCCAACTTGGTCAGCCCAAATAACTACTACCCATGTAATATCATATCATATAATATCATATCATAAACCGAATCAGCTTCCGTCCCAATAAAATCGACTACTAGTGAACATACCACACACACATCCTATCAAGATCCCATCCTGTAAAAAGGGCCCCATGGAGCCTCCATCATGTTGTAGCTTGAACCATACTTGTCACTCTCAGCTCGCAATCTGTGGACCTTCTGCGCGATGGTTTTTTGGGATCCTTGGGATCCACAATTTCAATGGCCCTGTAATGATGAATCAAAGTATGGTGATCATCAGCACCAATGAATAAAACCTGAAATCCACGATGTCTCAACAATTCGGCTGATCTGTGGGGAGGATTTTTTTTGGGGTTCAACCAATGGGCCAATGGGGATGGCAGCAATGGAAACATGGATGGGATGCAGATCGCCTTTTTGACCTCGGCTTCTGGGGTTTGGATCACCACATCGGCATTCTTGGCCTCGGGTTTTCTGAAAAACCCTGGTCAAGATTGGGAAAAGGATGGCTGAGATATGTTGAGATCATTGGCTTTACAACATGATCAACGAACATCACATGATATCAACTGACATCATATGTTTGGAAGGGGTCATTGAATGATTATCAGAACAAACATGGAAATCCCGCGGTGACATGTCACATTGGAATATCATCAGTATTGAACACTTAAATGATGATGTCGCTTTTAAATTTTCCGGTGCTTTTCAGAATCTATGTCCACGCCTGCTGAGTCACCAGCTCCAGGAGATGGAGGATTTCATATCGATCAGCCATTTATGGCACAAGGAATGTCTCGTAATTAAGTACAATGGAACTTTTCATACAATCATGGCAAATCACGTAGTATGATTAGTATGCATCTGTACATAAACGTAAAACCATATAGCGCATCTATAGATCTGCCAATTCTAATCCATGTGATGGCAGCTATTCATAAACATCCACAACTATCATTGCCTCAACCATGACGAGACCACCTGTTGGTGCAGAAAATATGGTACCCGCAAATCTGATGATCATAGTTTCTACCGATGAAACTTGGCATGTCTTCGGCTATCGTTCTTTTTAGACAAAGTCATTTAAGCACAGCCACAAAGATGTTTGAACCTCCTTTCCAATCGTTGGTATCGTTGGTTAATGGGATTCCCCGGAAATGTGGTAATCCCCGTCATATTGGACCGTATCACCCCGAACAAATCATCACCCAATTGAAGTGTTTGAAATCGCTCATTTTGGGGCTTTCCATGGCCCATGCGGCCACATGGTTCCCCCCCGAATGAACCGTAGCCAATCTGAGATGTTTTTGCCCTCCCACTTTCGGAAACTGATAGCAACCCCAGCACCCCCCCCCCCAGAGCAAGAAAAAGCCAACGCATCTTCAAGTCAAATGAATTCATGCTAAATTATAGCAACCAGCCGAAAAGATAGAACAATAGGAAAAGATCATGGAGTATGGTGGACATATCTTCCATACCATCCTGGAAACACAACTTTCTATCTTTTTTGGGCTTGCTATAATGATATATAGTGATCTACAATGATCTAATGATCTATAATGATCTCTATATACTGTAAATTAATTAACCAAGTTCAACTTCCCATTTCCAGGATCCAGATTTTTCCCCATGAAATCTAGGGGTCATAGCCTGCTCCTCATGCTCCACACCCAGCTTGGCCATGAGGGCCGATAGCTCCACACGCAAGTTACTGGCCTGCAGAACAGGTGCCGTGTATAATTCTATTTATTCCCCACCTGCCAGGTGAGGGTTGTTAGATTTTATGTCAGTTGCCTCCTCGTCCTCCTCCTCCTTCTCCTCCTCCTCCTCCGCCTCCTCCTGCCTCGTCCTCCTCTCCTCCTCCTCCTCCTCGTCCTCCTTGTCGTCCTCGTCGTCCTCGTCGTCCTTGCTCGACTGCGACCCGCGATCCACAGTGTTCTCTGCCGGACCTCAACCACGACCACCCACGCCCAGTGTTCCCTGCCGGACCTCAACCACGACCATCCACGCCCAGTGTTCCCTGCCGGACCTCAACCACGACCATCCACGCCCAATGTTCCCCGCCGGACCTCAACCACGACCATCCGCGAGTATCCACGCCAAGTGTTCCCTGCCGGACCTCATGTAGGAAGATATGGGACAAAGAATGTGCAGAAGAAAGTTAGAAAGAATGTCAGATCATGCCAGATAGAATGCCAGAAGATATGCCAGATAGAATGCCAGAAGATTTGCCAGATAGAATGCCAGAAGATTTGCCAGATAGAATGCCAGAAGATGCCAGATAGATGCCAGAAGATTGCCAGATAGAATGCCAGAAGATTTGCCAGATAGAATTTGCCAGATAGAATGCCAGAAAATATGCCAGAAGATATGCCAGATCATATGCCAGAAGATATGCCAGAAGATATGCCAGAAGATATGTCAGAATATATGCCAGAAGATATGCCAGATAGAATGCCAGAAGATATGTCAGATATATAGAGTGCCAGAAGATATGCCAGATAGAATGCCAGAAGATTTGCCAGATAGAATGCCAGAAGATATGCCAGATCATATGCCAGAAGATATGCCAGATAGAATGCCAAATAGAATGTCAGAAGATATGTCAGATAGAATGCCAGAAGATTTGCCAGTAAGAACATGTATAAATGTCATGGTGGGGATCACACGAAGTAAAGTAATTTATTTAAATATTTATATATATATATATTACACTTATATTATGATGGTGATGATGATGATGATGGTAATAATAGTAATAACGTATCACAATGTATCACAATGTATCATGACATATCATAATGTATCACTGTGTATCACTATTTCAGGATTGGAGTATTGGATTTTCATCTGAAATTGGATTCGAATACCCATCAACAGAATCAATAGCTCAAAATGAAGATGAATCAACGGGAAAAAACTGAACAACTTAAATGGATTGATCTAGTTCTTGAATGGTTGAAATAACATGGTTCAGAATGACAATGAATCAAGGTAAATAAGCAACTTTGGAATTTCAACAGCCAGAATTTACATTCATGAATTTATGAATGAACATAGGGGTACAACCAAAAAAAAAAGAAGGCTTATACAGTGGGAATTGACATGAATTCTGGCGAGGTCGGGCATCTCAACAGACCTCGGTCTCAGCCATGGTGGTCTTGTCATACTCCTGTGGGCACAACAGAACTGGGTAACTGGGCCAAAAGCCATGTCGAAATTTCGAAGTTCCGAAACTGACTGCCCTTTCCAACACCGAAGATTTGGGGATTCAGTCTTGTTCATCTTCCCATTTGTGCAGTCCAGGTGTAGTAACAGCGGAGACCGCCAATTTTGGAGAGCACAAAACCGACGGCTACAAAATTTTGCATCCCTGGCCATCTGGCCAAAGTATTTCATTGGAATTGCTGTCATCAATTTCTGGCAAACTTGCTTAGAAAATTCGAGAAATATCCTTCAGTTGTGACCTGACCTTCCTCGGTTCTCAGTTCTGTCTCTGGTTCCTCCTTCAGCTTCTTCCTCGCTTCCACCAACTGACAAGTTGCACAGGTCGATTGCTGAAATTACTTGGACCTTCAAGTGGAACTGAATAAACCTTGTGAAAACCTTGTGAACATAGGAAATACCACGAAATAACCATGTATCAACTGTACTTCAACTGTACTTCAACTATCCGTAACTATCCCAGGGTTATCAAACATGAAAAACAACAACGATGGAAAACGGTCAAACGGTCCAGCGGATCATCCCAATGGGGGAATTCATCAATTCATCGATTCATCGCCTGACGAAACTTTCCCTCCAGTCGCTCTTGCGTGGCCTTGGGACAGTTTCAGACGTAGGGCTCAAATGGGCTCAGCATCTCACAGGAGAGGAATGCTGAAAAACCAGGAACATGAACTTCCAATGAACATGTAATGGGTTTACATGGGTTTATCATGTTTATATGGCTTTATCATGTTTATGATGTTTATCTCAGTGGGAGTGGCTGGTATCACGACTCGGCACGTATGAATTTTCAAGTTCAAATCACCACCAGTCACGTGCTTCCGGGCCAGCTGTCGTGTTCGAAGGCCGTCCATGGATTCACCTCAGCTGATTCCCATCATGGCTCCTGTGATTTCAGTGGGAAAAAGATTATCACCAGCAATGGTTAACCACTATGGTTACTAATGGTCAATATATGGTTAATATATGGTTAATAATAATCTGGTTGGTGGTTTAAAAACCATCTTGAAAAATATGATATAGTCATGAGTTCGTCAATGGGAAGGATGACATCCCATATATGAAATGGAAAATAAAATTCATGTTCCAAACCACCAAGCAGTATGGGTGGTATTTCCATCTCACTTTTTCGGTATTTGATCAACATGCTGGAAAAGCGGCAACTACTCATGCCGCAACAAGCATCCCATTTTTCGGCACCCAACTCAAGTTCAGAAGGAGTTCCTCCACCGCTTTGCTGGAGGTCCTGTCAGGTTGAAGTTGGCATCTGAGCTTTTCAGGAACCCAACTGTGAAATCTGTGGAAGTGAAGCAACCTGGATGACCCAATATCTTTAATCCAATTGACCCAACATTTGAACAACCGGTTCTTTTCAAACACATTTGTTGTTTGGGTGTAGCTAACCGCGCCCAAACCCCTGGAAAGACAGGCACCTGATTTCGTGGCCCAGTTTCAGCAAGGACCTGCCATTGAAATCTGCGTTGAAATCACAGTTTGTAGCTTTCTATTTGGACGATTTTTGAAGAACACATCTATGGCGACCAATGGAAAACAAGTGGTTGTTTATTTGGATCCTTTGAACTTATTTTGAATACCCTCTGGTTATTTAACATAGCCATGGAAAATCACCATTTTTAATAGGTAAACCATCTATAAATGGGCCATCTATACCATGGCTATGTTAAATAACCAGATGGTATGTTTAATCATTTTTCCACGAGGAACGGACCTGAAGATCCGCACCATTCTTCACCTATGGGTGTCAACTGGTCTGCAACATGTGTTGGGATGTGAACTTTGCGGACCTGAGGTCACAAGAGACCCAACGACCATGTCAGGTGGAGCCATACTCCATTCATTTTGACTTGCAAAATAGCCATGAAACATGTGGTGTCTCCCCAGAATTTCGTTTCAAAAACCTCATCACATGATAAACACATATGTTAAACACCCCATATTTCTGGGACATCCGATTTTCAACCCTTTCTGGGGGCGGTGGTTCCACGTGGTTCTCCAACCCAGCTGAGCCCCCACTTGCCGCTGATGGGTTCGTTCAGCCACTCAAAGCCCACCAAGAATTCCTGTGGAATGGCTGGATTTTCGCTGTATCTGTTGGATTTGGTTTTCCGTGTGAAGTCAAAAAAATATATGATTTTATACATTTATATGATATTGTATCATACTGGGTAATTCATCTTCGATGCAAGATTTGGTTTCAATTCTGTTGACTCAACGAAGGCTGGCTGATCCGGGCCAAGAGTGATAGGATGTCCCTAGACCCACTTGTATCACCTTCAACTATGATCCACTCATTCACGGCATGCCTGACCATATATGATTCTAACACAGCCATCATTGGTTGAAAGTCGGATACCTAATAATATGATATTTAGATGTAGTTTATCATTCTTGCCACTAACTAATGGTTTTCACATATATCGAGGTTTCTGAAGTCACTGGGGAACCCCCAAATCATCCAATCATTAGACCATGACTTAGTATCGAAACAACCATGGTGACTTGGGGATCCACCATTGTAAGAAAACCCCATATTCCCACAGTGGATGGAAGAAATCCTGCATCACCTTGAGTGGTTGAAACCCTGTAAATAATAGGATAAACCAGCTATCAACTGGTGTAGGATTTATTACCACTATTTTATCCTAGAAATATATTTAGTATACTATAGTACCATTGATTTCATCCCAGTCATGATTATATCATTCGTACCATTAGTATCATAAGACGATAAACCACCTATAAACATCGTGAATCTTAGATACCAAACAATCTAATCTTGTGCTTAGGACTAGTTTTACCACATTTTACCATAGCAACAGATTGTCGACTCAGGTGGTTTATTTCATTGGGTTTATCCCATTGTTATAGTAGCATTTATCCTCATACCATTGGGTTCATCCCAGTTATTGTTATCCCATATCATTTGTAATAAAGGTAAATAATATAATATATATTACCATTGTTATAGTGGAATATTGCCATTGTTTATAATGGTTTATCCCATTGTTATAGTGCCACTTATAGATAATCATATAAAGAATGGATAGACGAATAATATACAATGGATATACTAAACAATGGATAGCCATTGTTGGGATAATATATAATCATTAACCGTCATTAACCATCATTAACTATCATTAACTATACAATGGATATGATAATATACCACTATTGACGTATAACATCATTAACTATACCATTATTAACCATCATTAACTATCATTAACTATACAATGGATATGATAATATACTACTATTGACGTATAACATCATTAACTATACTCATTAACTATCATTACCTATCATTAACTATCATTAGCTATCATTAACTATAAACCATCTGTAAATCATGGGACAAGCCCATTCTTCTGGCACCATGGTTGCCATGGTTCCACCTGGAACTCGATGAGCCCATTGTGATCCACCTGACACCAACATCTCATCCCAAAAACAAGGATTTCATGGGATTTCCCAGGGGGGAACATTTTCATGATTTTTTTATTTTTTGTCCGATGATCTGTTTTGATGATTTTGATATTTTTTGATGATTTCCCCATATGTTTTGATGATTTTTCTGCCAATAAATCGCTGACCGGATGACCACCCAGATGTTTGGGGTCAAAGCCTCGGCCGATAACGAGAAATGTGATGTCTGGGGTAACCAACCATGATTGATCATTATGCTAGGTTCCAATAGGAATATTACATCAATATTATCTGGTTGGCGGTATACCGACCCCTCCGAAAAATATGAGTTCGTCAGTTGGGATGATTTTCCATTCCCAATATTTTCTGGGAAAGTCATGGGAAATTCCATGGTTCCAGTCAGCACCAGATAGATGGCAACCAACCATTGAGACCTCCAAAAAAATGATAACCATGTGGCAATCATCATAAGTCCCATGATTCTGGAGTGACCATTATAAGACCATGACATACTGTAACCATCACCCAAGAGGCCATTTTTTAACCCGATATAAACCATCTATAGTTCTTTTATTATTATGGGCCTCTATCGGTGCTCTGAGAAAAGCCATGTTTATAACATCTGTAACCAAGAATTCTTATAACCAAGAGGCTCACATTTGCGCAGAAAGCTGATCACAACCATCCTGAGCTGCCGACATCTAAGATGTCGAACATCTGCATGAGATCTTGCATCGGCACCTTGGCGACCTCCAGATTTTTTCAGTGGAGACCAGTGGATGTCCGACAAAAAATACCTCAAGATTTTGGGGAGCCAGAGTCATCCATGTCACGTCCTTTTTTGATGAAAGACTCCACTAGAAACCCATCTGATGTACAACCCTGGGTATTTCACCCAATCCAAGGTTTATGTCGTATGATTTTATGATACATTCATCAACATGGAGGGAATCCGATGAATTTTATGTAATTATGTGTGTATATATATATGGGTAAATTATAGTATTTCACTAACCAAAATTAAGGCCATTTTGGGATGATTCCCCTTATTAACCAGATATATGTATTGATCGATATGCTTTTTCTCGGATTCAATGAGCATTGCACTTTTGTTGGATGCCAATCCAACCTGGCCTGCTGCAAACGCTTCAGGTGAAAGGGTGACCTTGGACCGGAGGGCACATCGTTTGAAGCCATAGCCATGTGGCATATGTGGCATATGAGCATGGCATGAGGCTGTTTCCTGTAAATCCCGCCAATAAATTCTTCAAAGTTCTTCAGATGTGGAAAAAACATGGTTCCCCAAGGAATGTTATCTTTCATTGGGTTTCTACATCTGGTTAATTTAAGAGAGGGTACATCCCCAGTCTAGCAGATGTCAGATGTGACGGCCAGCAATATATTCATGTTTATAAATGAACCCAACTTCTATATAGCTGGCTATATGCCATGTTCATCCCGTTTACAATTTTAGTTTTTAAAGTTCAATTCAGATGTTTGACCAAAATTTGGTCCATGTTTAGCTCCCAAAGGCTTAAATCTCAAAATCCTATTCATCAAACATATACATACATATGTAACATATATATATACATATATACATATATATATATATACAGTATGTATAAATGGATATAAATAATACATATTCCCCTCAGAGATATCTTGGATATTGCTGGATCGGGATTCAGATCCCCCATTCTGTCTGAGCGGCTTCAAGAGCTCCCGGTATTCCTCACGTTCCAGGGTCATGCTGCCGTCCTTATCCGCTGCGGCAAAGACGCCCCGCAGCCACCTGGTTGAAGATGGTTTAAGCAGCAACAATTCGGATTTGTGTCCGAACATGGGGAATTTCCCAGAGAAATCAGGGATTTTGATGGGGAAAATGATGATGATTTCTTCAACAATCCATCCTTAAACTGTTCACCGAAATCGAGGAATGCAAGGAATCGATGCGACCCCCAGCATGCTTCCTCCGAGGAAAAAGAATGCGACATCTAAATCACCTTGCTGTAAGTTGTAAGGAGAAACATGAAACGATTTGATGCAATACCAGGCCTGAAACTGCGAGGGTGGCTTGTGGCGCTGTTGGAATAGCCAGCGGGGGCACTTATCAAATTGTCAATACATTCTACAAAGTTCTTCCGCTGTGCGATCGTCAGCAAATTTAGGTTTAATTCAATGGGAGTCTAGATGTGGCGAAAACCCCAAATTTAAAATACCCCAAAACATCTGACCATTTCTGAAGTAGCAGGATGATGTTTAATTTTACATCTTGCCGGGGAAACCCGATCATACCACATCTGGGGAGAAACATGTAGCTATACAAGAGGTATTAATTTTTGACGTAAAATCTAGTCCTGCCTCGAAATCTGGACACCCCAAATCCCATAATCATATCATCATATTTCCCTTGAAAAATGCCATGAATTCTTGTTCATCCAAAAAAATAGCCTCTGGTTATTTAACACTAACAGTTCGCCATGGAACATCACCATGCTATTAAGAACGGTAAACCATCTATTTCTATGGGCCATCTATACCATGGCGAACTGTTAGTCATAACCAGAGGGTAGTTGTTTTCTTCCTACAAAAAACACAGTCTGATGAGCTTGCGCCTGGCCACCCAGATGCGGCGCTCTTCAACTGCCTACCAAAAAGGGGAACATTGGAGGCGGCTGGGGAAACCATCGAGAAATGGGATAACCTGGATAACCAAGGTTTAACTATGATGTATGGTAGATATAACTATAGTTAATTGGGGTTTTGTTATGGTCTATAAACCAACTTATAACTGGGGGGCCCCATCCTGTAGGATGGTTGTGGATTTTACGATCGAAACTATGAGGGACGCTTGGTTTCACCGGGCTGTGCCATGGTTAGCAATCGACCAAGGTCTCAAGGTATTCCACTATCTTGAAAGATGCACCCCACTTCAAAATCATCCCACTACTGTCCCAATATTGATCATAGTAATCCTACACCGAAATGATACGAAGTCCCATGACTTCTGCGTAGATTGTGCATGCTTAGGAGCTATTCTACCAATCTTGCGTTGTTTTTTTCCCATGCTGCGAGTGGCTGTCACCATCCCAAATTTCAAATCATAAACACGACATATTCAGAAACACAAATGATATATGTAAATACACATATACAGTCAAAGATCTGCTTACATATCCGAATTTTCAGTTGTACCTATAATCAATATATCATTCATCTCATTGACCAGCAATATAACGTATAAAGGCACGACACAACTATATTTATTATATGTAATATATAGCAAATATATGAAATGCCCTCTGGTAATTCAACATAGCTATGGACACTAGCAATTTCTAGTAGCTAAATCATCACACTAAATGGCCATCTATACCAGAGCAAACCGTGAACATACAGGATGGTAACCATGTAACCCGTTGTCATCCCATTATCATCCCATTCTCATACCATTATATCCCATTATGATCTCATCATTTTCCCATTCTCATCCCTCTTAGCCCACAAATTCGTATACTTTCTGGGATGAGATCCCATGAATCTACCCTGATCGGCCACCTCCTCGTCCTTCTGCGCTTGGGATTCTCGGACGGACATCATGTTGTCGCTAACCAACTGGGAAAAAATGGAGCTGGGAGTTTTCATTGGGACTTGGATGCTTCATATAACCACTTATAGATGGTTAATCATGGTTAATACACTGGTGAACACTGGTGAATCATGGTTAATAGCGGTTAGTAATTGTCAATAATGGTGAATAATTGGAACCACTCTTAACTAAAAACTAACCACTATTAACCATGATTACTAACCAATTATTGGTGATATTTGGTCAACCAATTGTCACTAATGGAAATATGGGGGTTTCTTAATGGTGATTTGATGGAATTTCATGGGATAGTCATGGGGGGTTCCCCAAAGGTTGCTGATCCATGACGTGGAGTAGATTTGGGTGTGCCCCCATGGGGAAACCACCAAAAAATGGGAAACAGATTGGAAAAAACATGGAAAACTTTCGGGACATGTGGAAACTGTGGAAACTGTGGATCCGGGGCAGGAATTTGTTGCCCCCCAGACCCTCCAAGGCTTGGCGCTGGGTCAGCCCAACGCCCGTGAGGACTGACAGCAAGGCCCAGGTGGAACAAATGGTGAAGAGCACGTAGACCGGTTTGATCGCCGGGATCTGGCGCAGGAGTTGCTGGAAGGGACAATTTGGCCTGGCACTTGTTGAAATACTTTTTGTTTTTTGATTTGGGTTTTTGAAGACATTTCAAGTTGGATTATCAAGTTGGATTCCTGATTCCCCACTTGAATCCTGCTGGAGGGATTTCAGCAGTGAAATTCGATTGAGGGGGCGATGCAGATACTAAAAAACCAGTCCATCAGCCTGCTCCCAATTCACCATCTGAGTGGAAGCAGATCATTTTTCACCAGCCATAACCTGCTCTTCAAAATTGGGGGAAATGGCTCGCCTTGTCGAGCAGGGGTCCCATGGCTTCCCAGTTCTGCTGGTTCATGATCTGAGCAAAATGGCTAGAAACGAGTGATACAAATTTCGTCCGATGAAAATCACAATTCAAAACGGGTAAACACACACACATATATGTATATATATACACACACATCTCATTTATACGTATAAATATATACATGTCAAAATTCTGGAGGTAAATCGAAATAGTTAGCCAACTACTTCTTCGGGCGGAGATGTCACTTGCGAAGCTGGGCATGGGCTTGGGGGGATGTGCCTCCTTAGATCGTCCCCCAAAGTTTGATTGGGCACCATAGGGCACCATGGTACCCCCAAATCCATGGCACAATCCATTGGTTTCAGTTTCAAGCTTCATTTTTCCCATTCAGAAACATGCTATCGAGGCTAAATCTTCAGCACTTCATGGAGTCCCTGAGCTGCCCCACACTGAAGAGGGCACAAAAGGAATCCCCTCAGCAGCAATTCACTGTCGAGAAATCAGCCAGGCATCTGCATTACCCAGGAGGCAATTGAACATAGGCAAAATCGGCCATTTATAGATGATGTTCAATTTTTCCCGAGTTATAATTGGAACATTCCCCATTTAAGATAGATGATGTACCTGGTTTTAAGGCTGATAAAACGATTAAAACATGTATTGAAGCGAGCGATTTTCCGCCAAGCTACACATCGACCCAAAGAGTTCACGGCTCGCTGGTGGCAAGTCGGGATCTTCCTACTGGGCCCCCAGGAAGGGGATAACCATTGGACCATGGATAAGTCCAGGGCACTAGGGCCATAGCTATAAACCACTATATAAATAAGTGACTGGTTGGTGGTTTTTATGGTGGTTAATGGTGATGAATAGTGATTAATGATGGTTAAGGCTTAATAAGGATGGTTATAAGTGACTGGTTGGTGGTTGAGCCACCCCTCTGAAAAATGATGGACTGAGTTCGTCAGTGGGGATGATTTTCCATTCTCAATATTCCCAAAATTTTCTGGGAAAGTCATGGGAAATTCCATGGTTCCAGTCACCAACCAGATATATTGTTATTCCAATTATTAACCATAGATTAACCATAGATTAACCATAGATTAACCATAGATTAACCATAGATTAACCATAGATTAACCATGGTTCCAGTCACCACCAACCAGGTGATATTTCTCTGGGATGATCATCCCCAAATGGGCTGTTGGATGATACGGCCAAACGGCCATCGGTTGATGCGAGGGGTTCACCACACAAGGTCACAAATCAACAGGAGACATACATTTATTGAGTTGCCCACAGAACTATGACTATTCCAGGAAGAAGTTCGATCTTTTTCCGATTTTTCCATCTATCTTTTTGTCTTGTACGACAAACTGATTTCAGAAAAACAAGGGCGTAGGTCGTTTTACGCTGGCAAATGGCAAAACAAAAGTAACTTTGTGGACCCTTTTTCATGCAAAGGTGCATGTTTGTGCTGTTCACCCTCCCGTTATTTTGAGAACCCGGCTGGCAAGCGAAAATGGAAATGGGCCAGAAATGAGTACCCAAAAGAGTTGCTGGAAGGAACTTGGTGAATTTCCACGATGGAAATTCACCAAGCGGCGACTGACCATCCAAAGATCAGTCCCAAATGCCCCGTGCTGTCATATCGTATGTGTCTATTAATATACATTAAGATCATTTGTAGATTGTTGTTACTTGTTGTTAGATTTAAACATGCTAGATCCAGCCACCTGGCTGGCATGTGGAAGCCCATTGGGTTCGGGTTCCCTTTTTTGCGCCTGGATGAATTTCGCATGCCCTGGGGCAGAGATGTGCCAAAATCCCAATCTAATAGCTGGATGACTGGGGCTACCCCCATAGGAAACCTCCATTTTTTACATCACATAACATGCTACTGGTTTGCCTGGATGCTACGAATGGATACGAATGGCCCTTTAGCGTAAAAGCGGTTGAGCTACCATGGCAACCCACCTGATGTCCTGCTGGAGAAGCAATTTGGACACAACGCATATGATGCATCTGGGTGTATCTGAACATAGGGCACCCCAAAATCCAGTTCTCAATCATCATTTTTCATGACACACATGCCAGTTGTCCCATTCGACTGTCGGATATGGATCAACACAGACTTTTGCTGGTTATTACACTACATACCCCCATTCTTGTCTGGTTGGTGGTTTCAACCCCTCTGAAAAAAAATCGTCAATTGGGATGATGAAATTCCCAATATATGGAAAAAATAACATTCATGTTCCAAACCACCAACCAGTTGTTGATTTTATAGCACCATTCTCCCGAAGAAATGGGATCAAAACGGTCCATTTTTTGTGGACCTCAACGAAGTAAGGGCCCACCTATGGTTCTTGTAGCCAAAATGGCGAAGGCGTAGAGCGTCACCACCTCAAAATGATCTTCAGCTTGATACTGGACCGTCAAACCTTTTTTTCAAGGTTACACAAAGCAGAACTTTCAAATGTAAGGAGATCTTGAGGGTATAAAGTGCAGGGTTTGGGGAGAGTTGACGGGGTTTCATGGTGTTGCAGTATTGGGATCAACGTGAAGATTAAAAAAAACCATTCTCAAACATTCATCCCACAGTTGCCAAATGGCAGGGTCTGCTGTTGACATAACCCACATGCTGGGCGACATCCCGTTGATCGGTCCACAAGCACCCAGGGGACCCAGGTCCAACCCAGGTCCAAGAGACCAAGAAGACTAAGACCCAAAAGATGCTTTGCATGGCCTGGCGAGGTGAGGTCCCGTTGAATCCGTTGAATCCGTTGAATCAACCTGAAAATCGTTGGCTTGTCCGCTGGGTTTCCTTCTGTTTCCGATCAAAAACACTACAGTAATCTCAAGGAGATTGCCGCGATTCAGGTTTTTTCCTATCAATTTCACAGGTCGTTCCCCATCCGGTCTACCTCTGCTTGGGATGACAGTTTTTATGGGATGAAATAAGGTACCATTACTACATCATATCATAGTCACATCACATCCCAGTAATCATCATCCATCATCCCGATTCTCATCATCCCAATTACGAGGTTTATACATGTTTATACATGTTTATACCTGGCATGAGATTTATTGGGCATGATCCCGATTCTCAGCATCCCAATATCATCCCAATGATCTCTAACATAATAAATCATTGGGATGGAGAACCCCAAAGCCAGGTCCTGAGTCACTCCCAAGGCTAAGGAGTACCTGGGGCGGTGCCACTTGGAATCCTTGGAGTTTCCCTTCAGAAAATGGCACCATGATTTTTGTTGAGGATTTTTGCGAATTAGAACAGGTAATCAAAATTAGAGTGGCAGTTCTACCAATCATATTCCAATCATTGACATTCCACATTTACATCCGATAAAATACATCCAGGCTGTACCTCACAGCTGACCACAGCACGACGACGCTGAGGAGCCGACAGAGGTCGAATCGCTTTCACCAACTTCAGAAGTCGAAGGATGCGAAGCATCCTATCAAAACATTTTGGGGTGATCATCTATAGATATTGAAATAAACCATAGTAATTGATCATCTATAAACATGTTGTGTATTGTTGTGTTACCATTGGGGTGATCATCTATAGATTTTGGGGTAAACCTGACTGGTAACATCTAGAATTGGAAACTGACAATTGAAACCATCGTCTATAAGATCATGGAAGAATGTCCTATCTACTTGGTGTTTCCTCGAGAGGCTGAAGGATATGTCATGGGCGTCATTGAAAACACCAAAGATCTACCGATGCAGACGTTGGATGATGTGTTGAGGTCATCAACTTCGACATTCACAGGATCAACACTGACCAAGCTTTGATCTTAGATTCTTAGATTCTGTTCATCACTTTAAAATCAACCCGAGATCAATAGGCCGTAGAGTTTGCTACTTCAGGGACCAGCATTTCTTGGTTAGTCAGGTGGGATGGTGCCTCAGCATTCTGACCACCAGCACCAAGCGACCAAAGCCCGAGGTCGACTTGGTTCCTGCGGCTTTGGGGTGCTTTTTGTGGAGATTTTGGGGGATCTACTGTTTTGCTGGTTTATCCCATTCTTTGTAGGGTTTCAACTATTCAAGGTGGTGCAGGACTTCTTCCATCCACAGTATCAAGGTCAGTTGTGATCATGATGTCAGTATGATGTCAGTCAGTTGAAACATGTGCGCTGTCACCAAAAGTCAGCTTGGCGCAGCGGTTGCTTCGGATTCCTTCTTCACCCCTACAACATGCTGAAGATGGGTCCGATTAAGTTCACTTGGAGTCATTTGAAGCATACCACAGAGTTCCCACTCCCTAGAGAAATTCAGCACTGCTTTGCTGCACTCAAACATCTTCTTTCAGCATCTCCAGCGGTTTTCGATTGTTGAAATGGGCTGCCCGACCCAAGAGCAAGGAAGAGATGGGAATTGCCTTAGCAACCGAGGAAATCAACCATGCTGGGAAGGGTTTCGACTGCGACTGATGGGCTACGTTCAGAAATATACAACGTGAGGCATAGAAGTCTAGCATCCCAAATCTTGCACCACACCATTTGTTGGTTGAGTTATGTACCCATGGGTGCCCACCAATGCTGCGCAGATGCATGCCTTATGGCATTATGGGTGATCTGCAGATTTGTCATTGGTTAAGTGATTGTAGATCCAACAATAGTCCAAAACATTATGGGGGTATCAAGGAATCAAGTCTCCAAATCATATCTTTTCTTCTTAAACAGGCAAACCTCTCATGGTTTTCGAACTGCCCAATTCACTCATCATTTTCTCACCCCACAGGATATCTCAGGATGTCATTGCTTCACCGAAAAAAACCAGGGGTCCATCCTGGTTCCCAGACCCAAAGGTCGAAGACGCCCAGTAAGACGATGATGAAGTCCATCCAGTTCCAGAAGACGTCCTGAGGTGAATGGGAAATCATGGCGGCTTCTGGCACATTTTAGCAGGAACATCCTGGGAATTGAATGATTTTGAATCATAAAAAAGCCACACATGGAGATTTTAGGGGTGCAACTAGAGTAACTGGAATCTTTCTTGTTAGACCAACATCAGAAGTGAGGAAATCAACGGTTGATGCTCATAGCATCTTGTCCATGCCCCAAATCCTCCAAGTGACCCAGTAGCTGAGTAGCTACCCCCATATGTCTCCTTCATTCATCTGAATCCAGTAATTTCACATGGAAAATCCATGAAAATCCGAATTTTCATGGAAAAACATGGGATATTCATGGGAAAACCTGGAAATTTCATGGAAAAACATGGGATATCCATCAAATTTCATTAACCTGACGTTTACCAATCGGCCTCATCAGAGGTGAAGAAGTTTTTACAGCCTTCCAGGCCCAAATGGACCTCGGCGCTTGGAAAATCCCATCGACCATCGAGGCTGAAAAAAAAATCCGACTGTTTCCCAAAATTTTCCACAGAACTTTGCTGCAAGTGTTGAGCGCTCAGATTGGAAAATCGCTGAGTGAATTTTTGAGATCAGCCTTTGAGTGCCCAAACCATGATCTCGAAGACAAAGAAGCAGAGAATGCCCTCGCGTTCAAACTTGGGGGACCCCACATGGCAATGGTAAAGGTCTGGGGATGTTCCAGCTGCAAATGCTGTGGTAAAGCCAAGAATCGACCCTGATTTTCCCAGAAATGGGTAGGTATAAACTATGGACTCTTATCATCGATTATAGTCTATCACAAACCAATATAATCCATTGAGCGAAGTATTGTTTAAACCCTTATTATTGCTGGCTTAATCATCTATTATCGTCCATTATCATCTACTATCATCCCATTATCATCCCATTATCATCATTATCATCCCATTATCAGCCATTCTCATCTATTATCATCTATTATCATCTATTATCATCCATTATAACCCCATTATCATCCCATTATCATCTAGTATCATCTATTTAATCTATGATTAACTCCAATTGACTAACAATGAATGGGTGGCTTTACAAACTCAGCACCAGTCCTGGTTCACCCACCACCATGCAGGTTCTGGCGAGTCGGTTTCCTTGGTGAAAAGTTTTGAAGTCTCGGCAGAAATCCTGGTCGATTTTTAGAACCATTCTTGAGCAATCATATATATATGATATATAATCTATATGTTTTATATACACAGTATATACATATCAAATACATATTGTATACATACTATATACATGTTAAATACATATTATAAACATATTTATTATATACATATATACACATATATAATACTTGATCCGAAGACTCACTTAAACGACTTTTGTTGTAAGAGAACATCCATGGCAACATCTGTGAGGACAGTCAGAATCTCAGCAGGATCAGTAACTGTCAGTGCCAAGCAGCGAAACCCAACACTGCGGCGTTCAAACAGATGACGCCACCAGACAGATACTGCGCGATGAGGGGAAATTCTGGGGACCCTAAATCCCTGTGGTAACCGGAAAACCGGAAAAGAGGGATATTTCAGCATGAATCTGCCATAACTGGACTATATCCAGATCAAAAACAGAGGATATAAATAAAAAGATCATAGAAACAGCACAGACCATCCCGTCCGGATTCTATCTCCAGAATTTAACGGAGATTCTAAAAATACATAAAACAAAAACAGATAGTTTCTCATTGTATCAACATGGGAGAATAGCATCAAACAATATAATACAATTATCAAACACCAAATACAATTTCACAATTTCAGATCTAACAATACAATGATTTATCGTAGCACCAAACAGGATGGGAATGGCTCGCTCCTGGAACCAATCGTCGCCGGTCCAAACAAAGCTGGAATGTCGGAGCCTGCGAAAGGCAACGCCGCCCAGGCAGGTCACGGCTATTTCAACAGCGAAAAAAAGATGGCAATGATGGCAATGATGGAGTAGGGTCATTACAAAATGCTGATAAAATGTTGATAATATATAGGAAATATATAGGATATATAGGTGATAGATGCCCCAGAAACATGATTCGGATTTTATGGAAAAGACTCTCGCAACTCCTTCGTGAATTTGTCTAACCATTTTGGAGCGGCTGGACCAGCCACGTAGGCCAACTTCGCATATCTTGTTGGTGGACACTCCCATCATATTCGATGGTGACATCCCTCATGTATTGTTGGCAAGTTGGCTTAAAGTTCAATGGAACAAAAAACAAAAAACGTACAATATGTGTCAATCGTCATAGTCGATCTTCCATTTTCATCTACCCTCTGGTAATATTGAACATGGCCCATCTATAGTTGATTTACCGAATTTAAAGATGGTGATTTTCCAGTTTGCAAAATGTTAGTTTACCAGAGGGTATTTTTCCACATGTTTGCCCCTGGTTACAGCAGTATACCTCCATCATTCCAGCCCGCTCCATGACTTGCCCATCAAATTTTCGCCACGGGACAATCTGAAGATCCGCGACCTGCTTCACAAAAGATGAGATGAATCCCAAACAAAATCTAGGGATATTCAAACATGGGAATATCTCGGGTAAACCCCCAAGATCGTGTGGCTAAGGATTATGTTCCCCATGAAATGGCATGTGTTTTGGGTCTACGCCATGTTCAGACCCACCCATTTGTGGATCTAATACCAACAGGAATGGAGATTACACTCATATATGGGCTTCTTCAAACATGGGGATATGAAGATATGGTCAAAACGTTCCCCCGGCTTAATGGTGACAAAACAAGCAAACAGGGTATAGAACGGGACATGATCAACACGGCTTTGTTGACAGATTGGACTCATCTGCAGAGGGCCATCTCAACTCGGTTGGGATGCCCCACAGCCGAAAGAAGCTCAAGATGCCTGGCGACTGGGTGGATTAGCTGAAGGTGAAATTGAAAAAGGTGGAATGCCCCACTTGAAAAGCTTCATGCTGAATGGGAACCCTCTCAGCGAAAGTTTGGATAACTGAAGGTGACATTGACCTTCTACCCTCGAGAGAATTGAGTAAAACATCGTGAAACCATCTGTGTTGACGTTGGGCATCCAGATAGCGGAGATGAAATGCCACTTCGGGCATTTTAACTGCAACATGATCTGGGACCTGGAAACTTTAGGACAAACTGCTTACCTTCTGGCCAGTTTTCACAGAAATGGGTGCACTAAAGCCTCCCAGATACTGAAGGTTTATCGTTGGGTTTACCACACTGACGATACACTGAACTTCTGCGCGAGCCATGTCGCACGACCCTGGATGCCACACGTGTGGTCAAAAGCAAACATATTTATACTTACCTTGTTAGCATCCTGTTTCAACCATAAGCTTTCGAAGGCTAGATTCCTAGATTCACTAGATGACAAACGTGATAGGTCTGGTGACCATGGACTCTTTTCTACATCAGAAAAATCGTCCCATGTCCCAATCTGTTGGGATCTTATGATCTTTATGTTTTTTTCCAGGCCAAGCTCAACATATCACCTGTCACTGGAAAAAAAGCCCGCCTATATATCTCAGCTGCTCCGGTTTCATGAAAAACGGCAATACCTTAGGCAAAACACCGGCAAACGTTGGGATAGAAATGGCCAGAATGTTGAAGTGATATGCCATGGCTATCTTTCAGAAGGCCTTCTGAAAAATGGCCAGAAGGCCTTCATGGCGATCCATGGTGATCTCACATCCCATGCTGAGACACCGAGGTCTGAATCAAACCCAGGGCGACATTGACCTCGGGAGGCGGCTGGTCCCAATGAGTTCGATCTGGAAAGGAAACTGAACAACCCATCCAAAAGGGGACCTATCGGACCTATCGATCTGAGTACAAAAGTATAAGAAGTACTTCATGAAATATAGTTCAATAACAGTTCACATATTTCACACATATTTCACACATATTTCACACATATAAACAGTAGTTGAACAACAACGGATCGAACAACAACCAGTGCCTAAGAGCTTCTGGGGCGCTGCCTGGGCCTGGCAGAACCTGAGATTTGTAGATTCAGACTTTGGGATCTCATATAGTGACATAGGGAGGCACATATATATATATATGTCATGTGCACAATATGATATTATATGTATTTGTACAGTATGGTGATTTAATGTGATATATACTGTCTGTATATATATAATTACACATGTAGTGTATCAGCGCCATCCTGTGCGTTTTTCCAACATGTCCTGCTTTAGATGATCCACTGCAACTGATTTGGGGCTCCCCAACCGTCTCGATGATGTTGCAGGTACGCTCCTGCATGGGAGATGGGAACCCCTCGGGATGTCTGATATCAATCCACCAGCAGGATCACACTTTTCCCAAGGAAGATGGGCTACATCGATTGTAATTTCACAGGCTCAACGAAAAACCATTCCAAAGGAGTCGGAGGGAAATCCAGTGAATCACAGGGGTGTGGCTCTCGTTTCATGGATGAAGCATGTTGAAGCCGTTTCATCACATCCTGCTTGTCGAGCCAGAAAATACGACCTGGGCTTGACGTCAAACTCTGGGATTCAACTTTAGCATCATTTCTGCATTCCGGAAGGGTCTTGTTTCTATTTTGTCCCGATAACAATGGACAAGTCGCTGCATTATTTGCAGACATCAGCAAGCTGGGAAGATCTTCCATAGGCGTTTCTGTGGTCCAACCCCAAAGATGATGCAGATTCCTATGTCTCTTCAACTCCCTCTCCCACTGCCCAAAGCAAGGCCCTGGCAGCCGCGGTGATAGATCCTCAATATGTACTCGACGATGAAGAACATCAGAAGCATCTGAGACACAAGAGGCAATGGCAAAACCCTCTAAAGCATGGTCGTTAGGACATTTTGAACCCAAAATCATATATATAATACGCAACTTTAGTCCCATGGCTGTTTTATATTGGGGTTAAAACGGTTTACCCCCACAACATGAGGAGCTAAGCTGCACACAGTTCGCTCAGGGTATGGTACTGGTTCATGGTGGGGATTTGCACCACGGGTGTTTGGGCTGGCCGTAGGCCTTGGGAAGGAAAACAACTGACCATCCAACCATATCCAGTGCACCTTCCTTGACGCTTACAAACTCGGGTTATTTCACACTTCGCTATGGAACATCAGCATTTTTCATTATAAATAAATAAATAAATAACATGTATATTATCATCTATAAATGGGCCATATATGGGCCATCTATACCATAGCTGCCATAGCCAAGCACTCACCAGAGGTACCAGTTCTCGGCGCCTCATCCAACACTTGACAGACCTGATGAGTTGGCCCCACCGTGGCCACCTGCCAGGAACCGTTGGAACCAGGGGGTAAATCTACTGTGTCGCTGGGATAATCTGGGATTATCAATCATATTCAATCATCTTTTCCTAATTCTTAATACCAAAATGAATTTCATGGACTGAAAAATCAAGAAAACATGTGATGCTATCAATGTGGATTCAAGCAACAAAAAAAGATATAGCAAAGACATGAACCAGCTGCCATCGCCTCGGCTGGCGAATTTACGCCGCTGATTAAGAGGGTCCGTTGCTGGTGATGTCTTCCCCGTGGCAAGTACAGTCTAGGAAAAACAGAGGACAGTCCCAGAAATGGTCGAATTGCTCCACTTTCAGCCAAGTTTCCCAGAGGATAGAACATCCTGCCTTCCTACCCTGGGAAAACACCTAAAAACGCCCAACATGCCATATGCTGTTTTGGGGTACTGTAAGCTTGTATCATGTCCAATGAAAATCATCGGAAAACAAATCATTGCACCATACACACTATATCCCGTATGAAAATACACAACCCTATAAATGTACATATGTATCATGTAAGTAACATCACATATAACAAAAACCATACAAACACCCTGACATCACATATCAAGTATATCAAGTATATCAAGTATATCAAGTATATCAAGTATATCAAGTATATCAAGTATATCAAGTATATCAAGTATATCAAGTATATCAAGTACATCAAGTATATCAAGTACATCAAGTATCATGATAAATTATGTGTGAACAATTTTACCCTTGTTCGAGGCTGTTGTTTCGATTGATGCCTTGTGTGCGGGTAGTTCCGGACTCACTCTTTCATGGCACGCGGCGAAACACTCTTTTACCTTCGCAATGGGGTCTTGAGCCATAATGGCGTCCCATATACATGTGATTACACAGCGTTCGCTTTGACACCCCCCATGTCCGTGGCATTCTTCGAGCCACGAACACGAGAGAGGGAACTTTGAATTAGATTCATTCTGCTACTTGAATTACGCCTATACACATAAAACGTGCCATTCGGCTCCCCCTTCCCCACATACCCGTCGGGTATAATGGTTCAGGGTTCACCTACTCTTTGGCGGTCGATGCATTGGCGTTTCATCAAGCTGTACAACGCGAATTATTGCTAGCTAACACCTACTTTTCTACGTTGGCTAAGCTCACCACTCACCCGTCGGGAGAAATGGATCGCCTCGCTACCAAAGATTGACAGTGCTAACTAACTAATTCACGTGCACAATGCAGAACCTCGTGCAGATTGGGAATATCAAAAGTTCTGAACCTAAGCGAATTAGTCTAATGCCTCGCTCAGAGCCCACTCAGTTGGTCTTTTCCTGATCATCTGTTCACAAAGACGATACACATCTTATAGGCCAGTGATCATGAAGCAATTGTTTACTGCTCACGGCGGACTTTCTTCCATTGGGGTGCTGTTGGAGTTTTCTCCCATCCGGCCGCACGTTTTGGAGCAGCTTTCGGCGATGAAGGCCTTGCAGGCGGTGCCTTTGATGGTTCATGGGATTTTGGCATAGCTTTGGCTTTTGGTGCACTAGCCGATGAGGATGATGCCGAACCAGTACCTTCAGGTTTCTGTGAAGGTTGCGCGGGTGGTTTGGCAAACTTGGAAGCTGCAGTATGTCCAACCGCTTTGAACACTTCACTCACCACTTCGTCACCAAGGGTTGGAGCCATCTTCGTTTTCATTTCGGTCTTTCCCCTTTGCGCTTCAGCCTCAGCCAGCTGAATAGCATATGCCATCTTGCTGACAAAATTTTGTGGTAAAGGAATTCCACATTGTTGGGCTGCAAAGAGTAACTCGACTCTCTGTTCTTTCTCCCTTAGGCTCAGATAAACTGAGAAGGCTGGAAGTTCGATGCAGTCGGGGAAGCCGTGGCTCCCGGAACGAAAGAACGTGTACGACTCGTGCTCTGGGAACGTCCCTTTGAGAAGTCGCCGAAGGAAATTACTGATTGTCACTCGCATCTCCTGTTTCCCTTGGGCATCAGCCTGCATTCGGTTCATTGGCATGAGGAAGCCTAGTGATTCTGGAGTGTATCCGGCGCATACCAGAAATTCCATCATCTTCTCATAGATCTCCAAAGTCTTGATGACAGGCATCATCATGTTTCTGGGTCGTCCTGAATACAACTTCTCTCCTTCTGACCATGAATTCCTCTTCGCTTTCTCCTGAAAGAGTTCGTCCAACTCCAGCTCCGTCGGTCGCTTGAGGTTGCCATCCTGGTCTTCTCCTGTATAAGGGCAGAAGTCGTCCAGGTCCAGCCGGACTCGCTTGGTTTCCGTCATCATCACATGGTACTCCTCTGGGGTCATAGTGACTCTCTGTTTGTAGTAAAACCGGAACATCGTGATGATCTTTGACATGACTGCGTTGTCATACAAGTGAGCCGCGGCCTCGGAGACGTCATTGTTGATAAGTCCGTCTTCTGGCATACCCTTGCTGCCGCTCTCGAGGTTCTTGGTCCATGCTGGAAGTTTGGAAGAGGGTTCATCTTCAGGGTCGACGTCCATTTCATCGTCGTCTTCTTCAACGATTTCGTCGTCCTCCTGTTGAGCTTCCTCCTCCTGATCCATTTCCTCATCATCGCCTTCGTTGTAATCGACCTCATCAGGATTGAAGCCATAGTCGTTGGATTCGGACACATTCTCTTGTGCTTGATTGACCGTATCCTTGAACAATGACTCTTCTTGTCGACGAACTTCTTCATCGAGCTCTTTCTTCGAGGCCTCATCCTCATCATCTTCAGGAGCTTGTAACCGATATGGACGGATTCCACAACTTTCAAGTTCCGTCCAGCAAACTAGACAAACCGCTAGCTTTGTCGGCGTCTCATTGAGACAGTGAGGACAATGGCGGCAACCTGATGTCTGCACCCTTTTGCGTTCGACTATATAGTCAATCAGCTTGATGCGGGCCATGTATTGTTCTTGTCCACCAGGTTCGATGAGGTTGTTCTCAAATTTGTTGACGATGTTCATGGCATCCATGGCGGTTTCGTCAAACGGTTGGTCTTCGGCGTCGATGCACTGCCTTGCAACCCTCAAGATGGACTCTTTGGTGGCTACCGTTCTTGATTTGACCGTACCAGACCGAACTACCTGGTCGTCGCCCGACGGGACGAACAACCGGAGCCACGTCTTATTGTTTTGGTCCCTGGGGTCCTGAATCCATCCTCCTTTGATTGCCGAGAACGGGATGATCTTTGGTGAAACGATCTGTCCCGAGTCAGTCAGTCGACCGCCATATTCCACCATCAAGGTCTCGGTCGGGACGAACAAGCAAATGTAGTCCCCCCTTCGCGTATCAACGCTCTTCGTGATGGTCCAAGATCTGTGATCCCAAGGCACATACGGGTTGAAGAACGTGAACATCCGATGACCCTCTCCAAGACCTCCTGGAATTAATCCCTGCCTCCAAATACTTCGAAGGTTGGTCTTCTTGGTGATGTGGAAACAAACCGGTAACGATAAAATGGTGTTGGGCGCGATTGGATGTGAAAGTAGTGAGGACAGCAACGAGACGTCGTCCCTTGATGATCCTTCTTTGTGCCCCGTAGGAGCACGGACCGCTACAGGGTATAGCAGTAGACCTTCATCAGGGATGTTCGTGTCTGCATCAACCTTGTTGTCAATGCACGTCAGGCTTGTGCGCTCAATGTCCTTGTTGATGCCAAATGCCAAGACTTGTTCACGAACACGACGTCCGTACCGGGCACAGTGGAACATGATCTTGAAGAGCAATGTCATGCGGAAGTTTGCCTCTTTGAGATTCCATGCGCTTTGATCATTTGCCCTCCCTTTTGGGGCAAGGAACACATGTGGCCAGCGTGCGTAGTCGTGCCTCCAGATGGACTCGCATTTGAGCACGTCCTCGATGGGCACCCAGCCGGCATCATCACATGGCAGACTTTGTTGCTCTGATACTTTCCCCACGTTGTGCCGCAGGATCCTGTTTAGTGATGCACTCACTTTGTCCTCGTAGGTGTTGAGTCGGTTGCCAGTATCGAAGCGGTAGTTTGCTGCATATTCGACGCCGCCGAAATAGGAGCAATTGAAGAAATGTGCCCCCGTCGTTGGGATGATTTTCAAGAAACCATCTTGTGGCGCCTCAACTCTCTTGTAGAAGGGCTTCCTGATGTTGTTATCAGAATAGCTTGCCATGAATTCTGGCACAGACCACGAGTCGCCTCCTCCTCTGACAATAGCGTCTCGGATCACTTCGTTGAGGTCAACAATGTTCTGTGGTCCAAGCTTTGTGACATCACGTCCTTCTATGCAGAATCTACCATATTCATCGAGGTCACCAACTTCAGACATGGTTCTGATGCTGTCGTACCATTGGTGTTCGCTAAACCTCGATCTGGTGGGTTCCTCCGTCTGCCCCGACCCATCAGTAGCACCTGAACCGTCCTTCTTGTGCTCAGGAGGCTCCATATCGACGTCATCAGATGTTGGACTATCAGCCTCGAGCGACGCTCGGACGGCCTTTAGCACCTTTCTGACTTCATCTCTCTTCTCATGCTCACATTCAAGATGGCTGTGTTTGGTGCTACCACAATACAAACACACATTGACATCCTCGGAGACGGTGAAGATTTTTCCCAACGCATCCAAAAGTTGTTGCTTCCCGGAAATCTCTGAGTCCCTGACAACATCGGTTGGATCATTTGCTGGCTCATCAGCTTCCTCCTCCCCAGGGTGAGCCGACGACTCGTCACCTGGCTTGGCATCTGCATCAGTGCCCATGCTGGCATCATCCCCTGTGATGTTGTTCTTCTTCCGATAGTGGGTGAACACCTGGTCCTTCTCCCAGTCCGTAAGACAGCAGAAGTTAGCCAGTGAGTCGTATCCGGGGATTGCGTGGATGATCTTCATGACCCTTTCGGCTTCTGCAGTCTGCAGTGTGCAGTCGAAGGATCCCCGTCTCTTGTCATTGATGGTGCTTGAGGTTCTGGAGGTCGAAGTGAACTGCGCCAATGCCTTTTCCAATCCATTGAGATACTCGGCTGGATCGACACTGGCATTGAAAATGTCCACAACTCCCTTGGCCATATTTGCCACATCCAATACACCAAGCCAGAACTCGATGATGTCTCCAGTTTTCTCAGCAGATGCACGGGAGAATCCAAAGATCTCGTTCCTCTCCTTCACCTCGGGAACGGCAACCTTTTCGAAGAAATCTTTGTATGCGACGTTTCCGCAATCCTTCGTGACTCTGTAGATCAAAAGCCACGTCTTTGCAACATCATCGAAAACTCTTTCGCGATATATGCTGAATTGCTTGCCACGTCCGTTTCGGAAGATTTCCAAAGCTTGTCTCTTCGAAATTCTGACTCCTCCCATGTGAGATAGAGATTTCATCAAGTGCTCCCCATACGTCAACGATGCATTTGAAATCAGTGAAGACGCAATGAATGTGAGCCAGTTTTGAAATCCTTGATGGATGTCGACAATGTCAACACCAAGGTCCTCGAATGCAACTTTCAATCTGGCTGCAAGAAGTAGTACGGACTTCCTGGCCTCCAATGTGGGAGATGAACGCTTGTAATGGTCCTGAGTATTGGCGGAGCAATTGATGCAATGGGTTGGCCTTAATGTGCATGACTCAATCTCATCCATTGTCACTGCGCCTCTGCAGGTTCCGCACAGGATGTCGTTGTTCTCCTTGTCAATGGTGAACCACATGCATCGATCGGAAACCATTGGTTCCAGCTCGTGGGTGCCGACCACCGGTTCGACCCAACTTGTCTTGAGTCTTTTGTCTTTGGTGAATCTGTTCACGGCGGTCCCAGGGCCTCGCTGGAAGATTGTGGTATCGTCATTGGCATAGTCACCAGGGGTCATCTCGCCGCCGGCGATCTTGAACGCCTCAGTAGGCCCGGTCATATCCTCCAGGACTTTGGCAACGATGCCCGATTCATCAGGCTTGAATGCTCCCTCATTGAGGATTGATACATGTTCTCTGTTCGTTGCGCACATGAGGAAGACCCTTTGGCGAAATAGATTCTTCTCGATGACAGACCAAATTGCCGTCTTTCCCAAAGTCCCCTTCTTGGTTGTACTCAAAATTGGGTATTGTTTTCCAAATTGTGAATACATGGATCGCCACATTCTCTGATCCGATGTTACCAAGATTCCTTGAAGCCTCATCTTCTCAATCAGCTCCTCTGCGATCCTGGACGTAACAGAATCCATTCCGTTAAACATGGAATCATTGTTGATGGCGACCATCAGGGGTCGGGACGTAACTTGATCAAGATCGAGCACCCCTTTGACAAACTTGTTCTTGAACTCATTTTCAAGCATGACACAATGAGGTGGTTTTGGTGAGTGTAGGAATTGCAATGACAACCAAAGATGCACAGTTATCAAACCATCGTCGACGGTATCCGTGCTGAGATACTGCTGGACTTTGTCAAGGGTGTCAAGGAATTGTTGAAGTGGTCGTTCTGCTTTGGAATCATGGATCTTGAACACTTCGACACTTTCCCATCCCATGTCAGCTAATCCCATTTGGATGCCATGCGTCCCACTTTGGGTCCCCACGCGGAACATCAGGTCGGTGATAAGGATGGTTGTTCCAGCCCTGAAGTCACCTGCCAACATGTCATGGTCTCTTGGGCCGCTTGGTGCATCGATGATCCTGCAAGCGAGTGGATTGGTGATCATCTTCTTGATGCGTCCAAGGTCGGACTGGTTGGCTACGTTCACATCGTGGTGCCCCAGCATCATGAGCATACCTGCAGTCGACAAATAGCATCTGGTCCGCGTCAGCATGTACTTGCGGACAATGTGGCTGTAACACCTCAGCCAATCTTTCTCGGATATTGTGGATGCAGTGTCCTCAGTGACGACCCCCGGATTGCAAACACCGAAGATCATGCAGGCATATGCGGTCACCCTCCTCAAATACTGTGCCCAAGGTGCTGATCCCAATGTGCTTGCTGCTTGGGCTGCGGGTCCTTGGACGATTGATAGAAGAAAGTGATCCCGTTCGTCCATCCATGCAGAAGTGATGAACTCGGAGTTCCTTTGATCGGGCATTGATGAAGTTCTGAAAATATATCCATTCGGTGCCCGAGGAATTACCCAGTCCTTCATGGTAGGAGGTGTAGATGGCCTTGCCTTCGATGGTGGAGCTTTCGGTGGTGGTGCACTCCCAGCTGCAGAGCTGTAACCATCGTGTCCACCGGCGGTGGAACTACTAGGCCCAGTCTGTTGTTGTTGCTGTTGTGCTCGCTGTGCATCGGCTTCCCTCTGTTGCTTGTCATTCATCATTCTGATAGGTGATGGATCCCAACCTGGATGATCCGGCTGACTAGGAGGGTTTCTACCGTCTTTCGGCATCAGCGGAATGTCCCAACCATCAATGTGGGAGACTTCTGTGGCCCCTTGGCCCATCTGTGTAGTGGCAGTGGTCGTCACATAGTCGCGGATGCAGGAGAATGTCCTGTTCCGTTTCTCCACCTCCTCAAACATGCCCTGGTCGGCCCTCTCAATGTTGTAACCCCCCAACTCCCATATGTCGTCGCGGAGGTCAATGGCCTGTTTCATTCTGACCAGATCAGCCTTGATGATTCCACTCAGGTATGACATTGACTCAAAGTTTGCCAACTTTGTCATCCACTCATGAAGCATCTTGGAAATCATGAGAATGGTTTGCAATGGACAACAGCTGCCGTCCGTTCCAAGCTGAGATCATAACTCATTGACATCCAGTCTTCCAGGACATTCTGGACGATGATGGGCTTACCCTGGTTGTTGGCCGCTCTTGCATTGTGACGTCGGAGCGCATATCCAAGGCTGTAGCTCTCCTCGTACATGATGCTGACCAAATACTGGATGCGGCTTTCAACTTCAGACGGTTCGGGTTCTTCTCTCCGCATCACTTCAAACGACCACTTCTCCCATTTTCGACGTGCGATCTCCTCGAAGTTCGTCCTCTTTCGGATTTGGTAGCAAGGGCTTCCATACGGAGGATACGTGTGGTTCAATGATCCGAGGTTCGCTGGGCTAGTATTTGCGATCTTGTCACGCAAGTCTTTGACTGTGATCTCCTTGTTGATCATGCTATTTTGCCCAGTGTAGTGGTCTTTGAGGGTGTCCCATAGTTCATCTATCCTGATTGCGCACTCAAAGGTGCACAACATCTGCATGATGTTCTTTTCGTCTGGATTTCTAGCGGCTCCTTCCACCAATTTCGATAGTCGGGCCCCTTTGTCGATGAAACTAATGGCAGACATTGTCAACTCACTTTCGTTGGTCACTTTTGACAACATTTTCATGAGCAACCTGATTGCATGAGTTACGAATGCCCTGCCACTTCTATCCATGACGAAAGCTAAGGCCACAACGACAGGAGGAGAAATCTTCACTCGATCCAACCATTCATCGAGGTCCTTGTCCTTGTAACCCCTGTAGTTTGCCTCCTCATAGGTTGAGAATGGAGCAGGGAGATTGTGCTCTTGTCCTTTCTTCAGTATGAGGGACAAAGTTGATTTCAGCAAACTAATGCCTTTGGCCGCTGAAGGGATCACAAGGTCATTTCCAGCCATTGCGAAGACTGAAGTGAGGTATGCGGAATCCGGATCCGTCAAGGCGCACCAACGACGCAGGTAGCAGCCCGACTTCACCTTCAATCCACCTCTGACGGGATCCGGATCCGCCAGTATTGATCCACGTCGTGGATACAACCTCAGCTTCACCTTCACACCGCCTCGTTGGGTGATGAAGTTAATGAATAATTGTTCATTGGTGGTCTTCTCATTAACTTTGAGTTCAAAGTCATTCACAATGATGCATGCACATGATTTCGATCTACTGTCATCCATGTCATCTGGAACTTTTGGTCGATGTCCCCTTCCATAAGCGTTGTTGATCAACATTTGATTGGTGACACCTCGAAGTATACATCTGACTATCATCTCGGTGTATAATTGTGTTGCACGTGTCTCTCTGCCCGCACATTGACCGTGAGTGTGTGAGCCATCACATTTCACATGCAAGTCGAAGAATTCAACCCCCCATGATACGATCCTCCACGGCTTCTTGATTGCGGTCCCAACGTCTTTGAATTGTGACTTCAAACCATACATGCATCCATCAAAATCATGCACAGTTGATTGGGTCCCATTGATCAGAAACTTCATTCTCTCATCATTCCAATAATCGCATCCCCGAGGTAGTTCCAACAATGCCATTGCATGCAAGATATGTACACGTTGCAGACACAATGTGAACTCTTCCCATAGCTCCCAGTATAGAAGTGCTTTCATTCTAATGTTGTGTGCTGTGACCTCACTCACATTTTTGTTTAACCGATTCCACGGTGAACCACCGGTGCAAGGTCCCGCAAAGAACACGCAGTCACTAGGACCCCTGATGCAACGTCTCCATTTTGCCCTCCCGTAGTTGGACATGAGGTTGTCATCTTCGGTAATCGTGACCACATGCATCATCTTAAATCGACTCTGCTTGTGAATCTTGGTGATGATACTTTGCGTTTCGGCACACATAAGGAGCAGGCATGGGACATCATCCTTCATCTCATAGACGTTGAGGGATATGGTAACGTCATTGAGTATTTTCCCGAGAAAGTCAGCATAAGATTGCTTGAAATGATATGTCAGAATCTTCCCATTCTTTCGATGTAGATTCATCTGAATATCCCAATCATTTTGCTTTCTGGTCTCATGCTTCAATTTGTAATGATGGGCTATAAACATGTCATCCAACGGAATGATTTTCATGTTTCCATCAAGGATACAGGTGACCACGGTGTCCTGGCACGATGCCCTGTCCTCCACGTCAGACCCGCTGTCCATCACATCTTTGATGTCTGCATTGGATATGATCTTGAAGGTAGTGGTCCCTGTCCAAAATTCATTTCTCTTATTGGTCTTCTCGATGTTATTCCCCGCCAATCTCCAGGAGTCATGGATCAATCTCCCACTTGACTGAAACACTTGGTTGGTTTCCCTTTCATCTCTAAACCGTCTCAGCTTACATGGCAGAAAGTCAGCCTCCTTGGGGGTGAACATCTTTCTTCTTGGTATTTTGTGCACTCTCGTCAATGTTGTTTCATCCTTCCATATCCATTCATCTTGATCACATTCATTTTTGGACATTTTCCTTCCCTTTCTTGATGACGTTGATGGGTTGTAGGCTTTATCTTTTGACACTCTACCAGTAATCACGTCACCACCGGCGAACACAAGTCGTCGTCGATTGGGATCTTTGTTTTCTGTGGGATATGGATCATCATCGGAGTCCCCCGTCGGAGGAAATCCCATTGGAAGGCTACCCCATCCAGAACTCCCCCCATGAACAACTCGAAGTAGCGTGTTGATCACCCGAGCAGTACCACATGGAGCTGCATGAATGGTTGTGGGTTCATTTCCATGGGATTGATGACAAAATAGTTGACCTACCCCCACAGTTAACTGAGGATACTTCAGGACTTGAGTCTGACGAGTCGGCACCGCAGCAGCATGGAGCCCTTGTCGTTCTATTGACGCCAGGTGTCCCGGTGAGACAACACCAGCTGATTGCCTAGTAATCACCGACGGTGATATACTAAATTGACACGGATGGTATTGGAAACAAGCTCGTTCTACCCATTGATCAAAACGGTCTTGTTGTTGAACAGGTGGAACTCGATCCTCAACCTTGATCCATTTGCCATGAGAAAGTATCCAGGTACTTCTCAAACAATCATAAGGCAATGAAACACCAGGTGGTCGCTTTCTAAAGAAAGTGGGCGTCTTAACAACCAATATGGGATCCATACCAGGTAGTTGTTGTACTTGTTCTTTACCAGAAAGACCCTTCTGATACACCTCAGGTGGTAGAATAGGTATTTCGGTGTACGGAAAATTTGGAACGTCTTGAGTTTTGGTTTGAAACACTTGTCGGACAGTGGTATCAACATCCGTGGTAGGTGAGACCATATCGAGCAGATCTTTCGTACCGATGTCACCAGGGTCCAACAGGTTGATGAGCATACATGCTCTTTTCCATGCCAACGGATTTTTAAAACCTTTGGTGTGAATGTCAGCGGCCATTTTCGAGGTCACCTCATACATGAGTACGTAGTTCTCTCGAGTAAAATGTTCATGGAGGGAAGTGATGGCTATGCCATGGGTCCTCTCAAGATGCCGCATAGTGGGGTTACGACCCGACCTGACTACACCGATCATGCCCTGATTGTCATCATGAAACAATAATTTGGGCGACTTTCCCGTCAGCGTTTCCCAGATGCTCATTGCGGGCAAGCCCATAGTACGGAGGGTGACATCGGCTGCAACGATTTCGGCCTCAGGCGTCGAATGGCTTACGCATCCTTGCCGCTTGCTGCCCCCGGACAAAGGAAACCGAGTGTGGTTACCCTGGATATGCATATGAGACCCTGAAGTTGATCTCAAAGACTGGGCACACCCCGCAAAATCAGCATCTGCAAATAAAGACAACGTCAATTCATTGAAGTGGTCCCCAACCCATCCGGTCATTCTTTTAGATAGGCTGGAATTCACGTAGCACATCAAGTGATACAGTCTTGCATCGTCATCAATAGTCCACTTTGTTACATTCCTGGCCAGGGAATTAATGGAACGAAGCAGATCAAAACGAGCAATCCTCGCCGCGTACAGCAGCTTCATCAGCACGCTGGCAGCGTGTGGCGCTAATGCACCTCTCTCAGACTCCCCAGGCGAGACGTCTTCCCCTTGGGTTCCTTGTTCATAAAACAATGGAGCGTCCGGATCAAATTCATGAGTGCACCATGGACAAACTTTCTTGTTCTTGGGGTTCCCGGGACATGGTGCTCTAGACTTGTGCTTCTTTGTTTCTTCAGGTAGACTTGGAGTGGATACATGTTTCAACTTCGTATCTTTTCCAACAATGTCCAAATACTTCTCAACCGACAGCTTCAACAGACCTTCCATGTCATAGGTCATGGTTGACACCGGGGTTCCATCATGAAGTTTGGTAGATCCCTTTCTCAAAATACAACCAAGATAGAGTCCTAAGTCAGTCTCGGGCTCGATGTTGAGTTTTGATCGAAGCATCTCCCAACCCTTAGTCAGGTTCTCTTCCGGTCCTGCCAGTTTTAAGTCGTCTACATAGATGACGAGAAGTAACTTCAGTTTCTTGTGAAAATACATTGATGGCCATTCTTCTCCAACAGGGACGAAGTCGAGTTCACGAACCTTTTGATCACAGTGTTGTTCCCACATTGTTCCCGAATCGGGGTGACCATACAAAGCTTTAACCAATCTTACAACTGGTCTACGGAACTTTCCAAAATCGACATCGTCTGGCCATGCATCTTCAGGTAGCTCAACCCAACATGGTGGTCCGGTTAGTTTTGCTTGAATGTATGCCTGGATGGCATCGGCAAGTTTTACGTTATGGCCTGGAAGACACCCGTAGAAATCAGCCCATCTCGATGCCTCAAAAGTAGCTGGAGAATTGCCCAAGTCCTGGAAGAAAGCAGCCTCCCAGAATTGGTTCTTCACCTGGTTACCAAGCAAGACACCTCGGCCTTTGAATTTTCTACTGGGACTTCCCGCAGGCAATTGATAGTTTTTCTCAACACAGATACCATGTACTCTGGCCATGTGAACCTCAGTCTTGTTTGCCTTTGCTTCACGAACAACATCATCGTATTCTCTCACGACACTGAAATCGTAGACTCCAGCAGCATGTTGGCCCAACCATTCCTTCCTCATAGTTTTCCATCATTTCTTTTCGACCTACAGGCCTTGCCACCGCAGTGTTGAACATCTTATTGATATTGATTCCATTGTCATTTGAAGTAAGCTTTTCTCGATGATCACCACAATGATTAATGCATGGCATACATGGAAATGGAAGGAAAACATCACTGAGGCCACGAGCGTCTTGGGGCACATCGTTGGTGTCGTGCAATGTTGCAGCAGCCACCACCTTCCCCTGGTTGAAGTCATACACTTTGTCGTTGTTCCATGTGGCTTTCGGTCCCTTGCCCTTCTCGATCTCAGACCATTCGTCCCACTCCATCAAGAAGTCATCATCATCAGGCACATCAGTGTCTGATAGATCTGAATAACATGGAGCAGAGGCAGAGACCCCTCTCCCGACGGGAGAAACGGCCCTTTTCCCATACTGAAAAACCTTACCTCTTCGGACGTAGTCTTGGGACATGGCCACTCCTGAAACGTGATCGTCTTTCTTGGAGGATTTGGCTTTCTTGGCTTCTTTCTCTTTCTTCTTTTCTTCTTTCCTTTTTGCTCGCTCCTCGCTCTCCTTGATTTTCGCATCACTCTTCTTCTTTTCTTCTTCAGCTTCAATCGTCTTTTCTTCGGCCTTTGCGATCCCTTTTCTGACGGTTGGTGACATCTTCCTCCATTCGTCAGGGGTATACTTCGAAGGCCTTGGAGTAGATGATATTCTGCGAAAACCACGTTCATCAATACGGTATGGATGACCGCGAGAATTGAGCTTCACCCATTCACCATCGTCATTCAGGTACACGATTCCATCCCCAGCCTTCCCCAATGAGTAGTGTTCTGGTCCTCCATCTGGAACATGAAGATCTGGATGTGCTGGCTTATCGATACCTGGTGGTCCCAGTCTCTCCGACATTGCATCAAGATGTCTCTCAGCTTCCAACTCTCCCTCGGTCGGTTCCCGTGGGACCTTCGACGAAGGTTCACCACCACCACCATGACCATCGTCATCGTCTCCACCTTCATCATCATCATCATCATCCGGCGGAGGTGGCGGTAGGATTTCTGGGTTTCCTTCAAGACGATCTTTCACTTTCAACCCTTCAATGGAAACATTAATCCTCTCATACTCTGACTTGCATGGGAATTCAAGGGGTTCCTTTAGTTCAACCCTCTCTGTGTAGTGCGGAGTCCTCAGCTTGGCGATGGGCTTCTCTGCATCATAGGCCAAGTTCTGCTTGCTCCAGTCACATAGCGCCCATACCCTGTACTTTCTCGACCAATGGAGCCCGGGACCAATGGAGTATCCGGCGAACACTCCGGGAATTCCCATAGGGTCAAATTTGTGTTGTTGTTCTCGTTCACGTGAACCACTGGGTTTGAAGTACACGAGGGCACCGAAGGGTATCATCTTCCCTTTGAATTCTTCTCCATGAAGTTTGCACCAAGAACTGACCTCATCGTCGTTGGGCTCGATGTTTAGTAGATGGCTGACACATCTAATGGCATACATCCAAAAGCATGGTGGAATTCCTGCTTCAAGTAGACATGTCGTCGTTGCCACGAGCACGAACTGGTTAGTCCTTTCTGCAAGCGAGTTGTGCTTGGTCTTTCCAGCCAAGGAAGTGTCCATTGGGATCTTCAGGATCTTCATTGCCTTGTCGAACTGTGGGGCATCATCGGAATATGCTTCTCGAATCTTACGACGGCCCATGAACTGTTTGACCGCACGTATGACCGCATCTGTGTCCTTTCTGGCAGACGGGTAAGACTGAAGCATCCCCGTGTATCTATCCCTGATGACAAAGATGGTTTTGTCGTCGCCATAGTCCTGCTCAGCAATACGACGATTGTCAACATAGTCGAATGTGATCAGGTCCCCAAACTTCGTGAGCTTGCGCTGAAATGCTCCTCTGAACGTTTTCCTGTGCTTCATCTTGGCACGCACGCAAGACTCACAGTATGGGTTCTTGTAGCGATGAGTTAGAAGATGAATCTTCGACCTTGCTTCATTCTTCAAAGTTCCCCTCTTACTCAATCGGACTCCCCCATCTTCCTCATCAACATCAATGACATCATCGTCATCTTCACCTCCTCCATCTTCAGGAATTTCTTCAACCTCAACTTGATGGTCTCCATGGATGTCATCAGGTGCGATGCTGGGATCGTATCCGTCATCCTCAAACTCGGCGTATTCATCGTCATAACCTGACATTTCTTCATCGTCACCTGCATCACTTCCAACAGCAACTTCATGTTGATCACGCCTTGATCCTGTTTTCTTACGTTTCTTCAATGATCTTTTGGGAGACTTAACATCGGATCCTCCAACGGGGTCGGAAAGATCCTCTAGCTCATCTCCACTTTCTCCATCGATGACCAACAGACCTTCACCCTCTGACGTTGAGTATCCGTCATCAAGAATTGCCATAATCTTATCTACACAGGATGATCTCAGCTTTCTCTTCTCTTGATCGACACTCACGTAGGGAATGTAGTCTTTGACGGTCATCTCGATGATATTGCCATTTGGATCCAACATGAATGGGGTTCTTCCAGTCGGCCACACAAATGAGTAACCAAGATCGACGCATCGCTTTCCCATGGAGAGCACAGAGGGTGTGTCCTCCAAGATGTGGGCTTCTGCTGGTTCACTGAATGCCTCGAACTTGATGCTTGAACGTTTAGTCGAACATGTCACCCCATTTGCTGTGTGGAAGTTGACGACCTTGTCATCATATGTTGGGAGATCCATTCTATTTATTCGTGTGGATGAAATGAGATCATGACCACTTCCAGAATCCAATATGAATCTCTTATCTCTCTCCTCAACAGGAACAGTGATACACATTGTGTTGCCCCTTTTACCGTATCGACCTTCAATATGCTGAACATAGTTCTCCACAAAAACTTCCCTAGACACCTCATCGTCCTCAATGTCGAGTCTGATCAGAATGTCCATGCTAGGGCCGACGATGACCAGGACTTCATCAATGTCACTGTATTCACCCTTCTCATCGATCAGGATAGCCATTGCTTTTCCTCGGCTCGAAGCTAACCTGCATGAACAAGACCATTGTTCATCTTTTCTTACCTGATCAGTGGGCTTACCAACTTTACCATGACCTTTGGGAGTAGTTTGGGATTTCCGGTTGCACTTCACGAAGTCCTTCTTCACGTAAGTTTGAACGGTATTCTTAGACTCATCGAATCTGACCTTCTTCTTGATCACGTTCGATGCAACCTTGTGGAATGTCCCTTCATCATCACTCCAATCATGGATAAGTGCAGGCGTAGCCTTTGAGCTTGGTGCCTCAGTGTTTGGAGCAGTGTTGAATAGATGAGGATCGTGGCGTTTGTTGCACTTGTCTCCATACCGACACTTGCCCTTGGCCCAATGCCAGCATGGCTCATCAATCTTCTTGGTTTTATTTGCAGGGGATTGACTTCTTGGAGTTCCTGGCTTTCGACCGTTGCCTTTAGCATTCTTGTTTGCATCGAACACCTTTTGGTCGTGACTGTATTCGCAATCTTTGCCTTTTCTGCATGCTTTCTTGATGAAATGGAAATGGCATGGGATTTTCCTCTTGGATCTTGGACTGGTACTTCGGCTGTTTGCTCGATCCTTTCCTTTCCCTTGACCTTTTCCTTTCCCTTTCGCATGCTGCTTGGGCTGAGGAGATGGTAGAACTGGAGCTGCATCGGCTTTGGCCTTCGCCTTGGGTGCTGCCTTCTCCTTGGGAGTAGCCTTAGGCTTCGCTTTCGGGTTTGCATCCGGTGCAGCAGCAGTCGGATTTGGGGCAGGAGCTGAAGGTTTGCCGCCACCTGCAAAGTCTCTTGCGTACTTCTCTCTAGCGGCCACATGCTTGTCCTCTCTAATTCTGGAGATATGTCTTTCGATGACGTCCAACAGATAGCGATAGTTTCGTCTCTGATCTCCTTCAATCCATGACTCGTACTGCTTGATGTCAAACATCATAAGACTCGAATTTCGAATCTTCTTGTATAGAGCATCACGAAGCCAATCATCAGGAGGCACATCATCCGGCATCATGTTTGATACCATCTCCATCCATTTCTCATAGAACACTTCCAGGTTTGAGTCACCGAGATACTTCATCGATACGATGTGTTCCATAGTGAAGGCTGTCTCTCGTTGACCTGGGGTTCTGAAGTGCTCCAAGATCATAGCCAAGATTTCCCGTCCCATGACATAGGTTCCTCTACGACTATGACTTTGTGTCCTCAATCTCAATTTGATCGCTACATGACGAGCAACATCACCGGCTTGTGCTATCACATTTGACAATGCAATTGACAACTTGGCGTCGATTGACTGATACCGTTGCCCTCCACTGTCATTCAATAGCTCGATGTCGGGATTTGGTCGAATAGCCGGTTGTAACCATGCTTCCCATGCGGCCTTGTCCCCATCATTGGCAGCAAGAACAACACTCTTGATAAGATCTGATTGCCAAACCCCAAGATTCTGCTGTTTCGGCCGTGGGCTAACATAGACTTTGTCAGCCTCTCGTCTTGACATTCTTGGCACTTCTTCTGCCGTGTAAGCTGCAGTGGAGACATCATCTGCTGAATCGCGTTGTGATCCTCGAACAGAAGGCAAACCTGGAGGTTCAGGAGGCGGTCCTGGACCGTTAGGCCCGAAAGGGTCAGGAGGTCCATCAGGGTCAGGCGGACCGCCCCATCCACTCGGTGGCTTGTAGTATTCCCTCTCAGTTCCATCAGCGATCTTGTTGTCCACCTCTTTCAGCAGATCAGTGATTCTTTTGCTTGATTGAGAAGGTTGTCGTTTTGGAGGTACAGCATGTTCACGATATGAATGAGCCACATTTGTCTCATAGTTCAACTCCTTGTCGATCTGCGAAACCCAAGACTTCAGAATAGCGTTTTCACTGTTAGCCTCACTCACGTCATTCTCCAGCTTGTCGATGACTAGTCTCGATGCGAGATCATGGTTGGGAATGCCTGCCGAATAGGGAAGTGCGTTAAGGTTGACCCTGGATATGAACGTTTCAGAATCCTCGAGACTCTTTCTCAGTTCATCTACTTGACGTTTCATGTCCATAATCTCAGAATTCTTGATACCGATCTTTTCATCCCTATCCTGTATTTCCCCCATGAACATGCATGATCTCTCATATTGCTGAACACCACTAGCCAACTTCATTTTGCGCTCACTCTCTAGTTCAGACTTTAGAGTTCGGACCTCAGCATTGGTGAGGGACGACGCCCCTACATCCGCAATTTCAGTCAACCTTTCTTTTAACAACAAGTTCTCTTGTAAACATTCATGAACTTCATGATCTAGGTCCTGAACCCTGATTTGAGCGATCTTAGCTTGGTTACGTAGATCTTCAACAAGCATCTCATCGGGGCCACGACCGTCGGTCGTAGAACCCTGAGTCAACGATCTCCGTAACTTCGTGTTCTGCAACTTGATCTCATCCTTCAATTCGCAGTTCATCTTCTGCTCGTTGGCATAGAGCTCCTCATAGTGCTCTGCCCTTGCGATCGAGTTCGCACTAGCCTGTGATTCAAGCCTCAGGTGTGATATTGCTTCGGCCTCTTGGTTCCTGTATGATGCAAACCTTTTGATGGTATCATGTTCAGTGTTTCGATGCCTCAGATCACTTTCCAATTTGGCCTGATTTGCCTCGAACACCTTCTTCCTGGATTCTCTAGTGATCTCATCAATACTGCACTCATACAGCTCGGCCTGTTTACGAGACTGAACCAAAGCTTCACTCAATAGCTGATTCCGCTCAGACATTTCATGAACTGCAATTGATTGTTGTTGGCTGATCACTTCAAGTTGATTACTAGAGAAGGATGCCATTTCGGATCGATTACGGTATTCCATGATCGAGTTCTGGAAATCTGTTTGCATTTCCTGACCTTCATTGTATAGTCGATTGGCAATATCGGTGGTTAAGACATTGGTTTGATGAAGTTGTTGCAGTCTTGCTTCCGTATTACCCAGTAGTCCTTGAAGGTGATGTACTTCATCCTTGTACTCCTCCTGGATCTACATACCACGTTGATGGATCCGTCGTGCACCATGTTCCATTAGGGCACCTCGGCGTTCAAGGTCTTGGATGCGTATTGTTGCACCTTCGTCTTCCTGAGATGCTACCATTAGTTCTGCTTGATATTCTGCAACCTCATTTGCGGAACATGATAATCTGTTATTGAGTGCATTGACCTCATCAAGTACATTCTGGTTGTGTTCCCGAAGATACTCAGTGAATCTGATCTCAATGTCATGAATCAGTTGATCCCTAGATGCAGCGTATGCTTCCATGTTGTTCAGCTGATTACGTAGGGATTGACATTGTGCCCGTAGTTCCTCTATCATGGCAATAGGTTCACTAGCCACAGAAGTATCCGTTGATCTCCTCTTAACACGACTATCCCCGGTCCTCTCACCAATTCGGTCGGTCACGGCCCTGGTGGATCTGTCCCTTGGAGTAGTACGCCCTCGAGATGGTCGATGCCCTTGGCGGACACCATCACTCCGAGCACTGTTTCGAGAAGATCTGGGTGTACTTTGTGTGGATATTCTTCGTCTATTTGATGTGACTTGCCATCCGGACTGTGTAGTTCGGGTAGAGCGTATCCCACCACTGTCCGCCGTGTCGCCAGGGGAAGATTGATTGACCTCCTCGACCGGCATAGCAGTGTTCTCATTGAAGGTAAACTGCGTGGTGCGCGAATCTCCGCTGCCGCCTTGCATCTTTGCGACGATGAGCTGATTGGTCCTTTGCGTCCTCAATCAATTGCTCAGACGGTCCGGCTACCAGCACGCAGGCACCACTCTCCCGGCGGGAGAAGTGAGCTCTACGGCTGATAACCTGTGAACAATTTTACCCTTGTTCGAGGCTGTTATTTCGATTGATGCCTTGTGTGCGGGTAGTTCCGGACTCACTCTGTCATGGCGCGCAGCGAAACACTCTTTTACCTTCGCAATGGGGTCTTGAGCCATAATGGCGTCCCATATACATGTGATTACACAGCGTTCCCTTTGACAGTTTACCTATCAAAAGTGTGATTTTCCATAGCAAACCGTCAAATCACCAGAGGCCATCTTCGAAAACCCAGCTGCACTAGTGTCACCCGGATAGGTCTGCCGACACAAAGGACCTGTCAGAGAAGAAAACAGAAGATCCCGAAAGGCTTGGAGATCCTTGTGTGTGGTTGTTCAGTTTGTTCCATCGGCTACAGAAAATGAAGAACCAAATTTTGTTGGTGGGTTCATATTTTCGACTGAGCCAGACACTCACCCCCAGAATCTGAAAAGTTAAACAATGTCTATCATTTTTGATAGTTTTAACTATCATTTTAGACATATTTGTTTATCATGGTTTTGTTCATGTCTAACTATCATGCTGAAACAAGTTTGTTTGTCCACATGAAAATACGGGTGTCTGGAGCTATCACTGGAAGTATCATGAACTGATAGCTATTGGAGCTATCATTGAGGACCTATTATTGGAGCTATCTTTGGCTATCATTAGTATATATATATGTATATATACATTATACATTGATATTATCATTAATAGGGGCGTTTTCAAAAGTATGATGACGTGTCTTCACTTTGCTTTGCTGCCATTTGATGGTGAAAGTTGATGAATAGAGTCGAGAGCACTTCTAAAATGATGAGAAAGCTGCAGGAAAATTATGGAAAAGAAGGAAAACAAATGTAATGATACATTAATTTGGAATTGACGCCGTTGGAACATGATAAGAGAATGAAAAACCCGACATGATACAAAATGAAAACAAACATAGAAATTATGATGTTGTTATCATTCTTTGTTTATGATGATTGCCGCATTTCTGACATTGATACACACCCTGCCTTTGATCATTTGGTTAATCAAGTGTATCATGTTATCTTATGTTCTTTGATTTGTGTATTAGTGTACTCCTGTCGAATCTGTCGACACAAATGAAAATAAAACAAAATCATGCGTTTCATGTAGCATTTGAGAATCACGGATTTGACTTGGTGACTGGGGTCTTTTCAACAATCTGCTCTCCTGGTGAATCAGCCAGGTCCCAAATGTCGCTCCATGGCTGGAATCCGTGTCCCGTGGGAAAAACATCGGCTGGAGGGTAGGTACCATGAGATTTACCATGATATTTACCTCATAGCTTCCAAGTTTGCTATCTGTTTTGGATTTTTGTTACCCTGGGGTTGCTACAGTATCTATAGAAAAAAACGGATTTTCATCAACTCAGTTGGTGAGGGGACAAAAAGATCACTTGCTAAGTGCCACATCCATCCTGCCATGTCTGCCATGTGGCATTGTATCCTCCTTTGTTGGATGCCATACCCTCGCAAGTCAGACCACAGGCTGACCGGCTTGGGTGAGGGTAGAAGCAACAAATGGTGGTGTGTATGTGTAAAAAAAATGGGATTTAACCAACCATGGATGGGGAAACTAGAACCAGAATGGGATTTGTTTATGATATACACCCTTTATCACCCTTTTTTGGTCTGATGTTTGGGTGCGTCTCTTGGCAAGCAGTGAAAATGATGAGACCGACCAGTGGATGGAAATTTGGGCACCATGGGGCACTGGTAAACTGGTTGGTGGTTGACCTACCCCTCTGAAAAAATGATGGAGTGAGTAACAGTTGGGATGATGACATTCCCAACTGAATGGAAAAATAATCCAAATGTTCCAAACCACCAACCAGTCATGAGAAGATGGGAAAAAACCTCCAAATATGCGACAGTCAGATCTTGTTTGTGATGCCATCCCTGCAAGTGTACTCGCATGGTCACAACAAAAAACGTTAGGCTCTGGATGCTCTGGTAATCAAACCTTGTCTCAACTGATGATTTTCTCGTCAAAACTTGGGATTGTCCCTTGACATGTTTGATTACTGCGAGGATACTGATAATTTGAGGCTAAGGACCTGTTGAAAAAATTGAAAATGCCCAGAACCTTGCTTATCATTAAACAAGTCATGTGCGTGTATGTGTGTGTGTGTCGCGATTCGTATCGGCCTTTGCACATGTTGTTTCGCCCTTCAAAAAGTCTTCAAAATGACTCAAACATAGGGGTGCAATTCCAGTGAACTAAGTGGATGTATTTCACCACATATATATATATATATTTATTTATTTATTTGTATGTATAATTGTATGTGTGTATAATATATATATATACAGTTATTATATATATATAGTTGTTATAATGTTATATATATATAGTTATTATATATATATATAGTTATTATATATATATATATATAGCTATTATATATATATAGTTATTATATATATAGTTATTTTGTGTATATATATAGTTATTATATATAGTTATTATATATATATAGTTAGTATATATATATAGTTATTCTATATATAGTTATTATATATATAGTTATTATATATATATAGTTATTATATATATAGTTATTATATATATATAGTTATTATATATGTATATAGTTATTATATATATAGTTATTATATATATATAGAGTTATTATATATATATAGTTATGGGCCCCCTTTCCCAACTATTATAGGGCTTGTGGTTATGACCATGGTTATAGCCATACTATGTAAGCCCGACTGCACCCCCAAGTAGCGTGTTTTCGGCCAATCCACCCGCCTGAGACGCACCATTCCAAGAAGCAAGGCTTGTGATATCTGTGGCCTCAAAACTAGGTGTTGGGATGATGCCGGTGAATATGACCCCTTTAAATGGGCAAAAGAAGTGTCAAAAAGTGAGAACATGGGAGGGATTTGGAAATTGCAGTTCCAGTTGTAAGATTTGTAAGTGGATATTCTTTTTTCCCATTCTGCCGGCCAGAGATTCATCTCGTGCGGACTAGCATGCTAAATTCAGAAGTGGATGTTCAAAACACATCAAAACCATCGTTGTTGGGCGTCTCTCCCAACTTGCGCAGGTAGAAAAAAATTCTTAGTTTCACCATGGTGGAAAACCCAGGGAAATTTCATCGATTCATTGCTGGAGCTATCTCTACCATCGTTTTCATACCCTCTGGTTATGTCAAAATAGCTATTGAAAATGGCCATTGAAATAGTGGATTTTCCCATGAAAAATGGTGGATCTTTCCATAGCTATGTTAATTTACCAGAGGTTATGTTTTCATACAAGTAGTGATCTTCTATCAACGAGCCATGGTTGATCTACATACTCTCAAAGAAAACATATGGTTTAGCTGGGCAGCGTACTCCAGTGATGGCAACAGAGATGCCAACCGACCAAACTCAGGTTTACCCACTTGCTTTAAGGCAATATCTCCATCAAATGGTGCTTGAATACCACTTTTGTTTGATTTCCCCATTTATGGAAGAAAATATTGCCCGAATACGTGGCTCGGGCCAGAAATGGGCTATTGCAATTGGGAAAATGATGAACTCTCAACCCTGGATTTTTGGACGTCAATCTATAATTTTTGTTGACTTACCTGAAAAATTCTGTTCACCAAGGTGTCCCCAACATTTTCCTGGATGTTCTTACTTCGTGGGTGTTGCATCGGGGTCGTTGGATCGGAATCTATCGATTTCTCGCTCCGCCAGGACCGGGCGGCCGCAGGGCAAGGATTGGATGTGCTTCCTCCCGCGCTTGCCGCAAGGAAGGTCGCTCAGGCAGATCGCACACGTGCACGCCTCTCAGGGTGCTACTGACCATGCTGTGGAAAATCACCATGTGTAAGGTGACCAACTACATGTCCCATGGCTAAAAAGAAATAGCTCAGGTAACTACATATAATTTAACAGAATTTAGCCATACTCATAGATTCCATAGATAAACATCATTGGCAATGATGATAGCAACATAATCAGCCATAACAAGCATTGAAAACATCCCTCATCCTGGCCTGCTCGTGATCCAGCTCGCTACTGGATTTCGGCGCAGATGCGAACCTTTTTGCGAAGCGGTGGCCCGAGGTCACCCGGCGGGTGGATGGTATTCCTCCCGTTCCCAAAACTTAGCTCATTGAACCAACCCTTCGCCAGGCTTTTCTAGAAAGTTGTGGGTTACAAACCAAGAAAAATGGGGGTTGAGAGCTTCAAGAGTTGGATTTGAAGCCAGAACTTGCATGATTTGGGATTTATTGAATGCAACAAAAACAGGTTTCATTGGATTTTTATCTGAAAAACAAAACAAGCATGGAAACCCTTTTCTCATGTACACTTTTCAGATCACCCTACAGTATAATCCCCGAACTAATCATCAACCAACAGGGGGGTCAACGTAGCCACTGCTCAGTGAAGCCATGGCCATTGAGTCCCTTGATTTCCCAAAATGGTGATGGTAAACATGTTATGTTACCCTCTGGTAAACTGTTACATAATATATGGTTATTATATGGTTAATGATCTTGAATAATATGGTTTATCAATGATTACTGCGCAGGGTGGTTGACCTAGCCCTCTGAAAAATGATGGAGGACTCGTCAAATGGGATGATTTTTATTATTTCCCAACTGAATGGAAAAATAAAATTCATGTTCCAAACCACCAACCAGTTATGATTAGTTATGATATATATTCGGACAATACACTCTATGTATTTGCCATTAGGATATGGAAAAACCCATGAAAAATAATTAATTATGGGGATTCCCCATGGGAATAACATATCCCCATAGTATATCCACATGAAAAATATCAACGTTGAGTAAAATAGAATGGAACATGATTCCCCATGGGATATCATTATTGGAACAGGTAATATCCCAGTGGATAAATTATTACTGATTAACCATTAACCACCATTATTAACCATAGATTAACCACTATATTAAGAACTATTGACCACTATAAACAACCATGAACAATATCAAAATGTTCCAGTCACCACCAACCAAATGAATATAGGTTAACTTATGGTTATATATTCCCAACCAGTTATGTTACCCTCTGGTAAACTAACATAGCTATGGAAAATCACAATTTTTAATGGGAAAACTCACTATAAATGGCCATTTTCCATAGCTATCACCAAGCCTTTCACCAGGCCACGACTCTAGGACCTGCAAGGCAAACTTCTTCCGCAGCCGCTGCGGATCTAGAGTTCCTTCCTGCACAAGGAAGTTACACAGCAAAAAGTGTGGATTGTTTTACACCAAAAACATCTTATTCATAGATATATGCAGATATTTATGGTGATATTTATGGTGATATTTATGGTGATATTTATGGATATGTATGGATATCTATGGATATTTATGGATATTTATGGATATCTATGGATATGTGTAGATATTTATGAATAGTTATGGATATTTATGGATATCTATGGATATTTATGGATATCTATGGATATGTGTGGATATTTATGGATATCTATGGATATTTATGGATATCTATGGATATGTGTAGATATTTATGGATATCTATATATGGATATTTATGGATATCTATGGATATGTGTAGATATTTATGGATATATATCTATGGATATTTATGGATATCTATGGATATTTATGGATATCTATGGATATGTGTAGATATTTATGGATATCTATGGATATTTATGGATATCTATGGATATGTGTAGATATTTATGGATATATATCTATGGATATTTATGGATATCTATGGATATCTATGGATATCTCTGGATATGTGTAGATATTTATGGATATCTATGGATATTTATGGATATCTATGGATATCTATGGATATGTGTAGATATTTATGGATTTTTATGGATAGTTATGAATATTTATGGATATTTATAGATATTTATGGATATCTATGGATATGTGTAGATATTTATGGATATTTATGGATATTTATGGATATTTATGGATATGTGTGGATATTTATGGATATTTATGGATATTTATGGTGATTTCACAAAAATGGTAGGAAATCCCTCCATAAAAATCATAAATCCTCCAGAAAAATCATGATCCCCATTGATCCTCCATCCTCCACAAATCTCCCCACTTTTTCCGCCTCCAAATCGCCAACACTGAGACAGAGATGCGCTCGCCACCAGAGAAAGACCGAGGTCAAGGTGATCCAACACGAGAAACTGATGGCCGTGACCAGCGCCACCCTACGCGCTACCGCAAAAACGAAGCGAAGTCGTGCCGGGGGTGAGATTTTGACATGGTTACCCTCTGGTAATGACTAACAGTTTGCTATTGAAAATTGCCATAGAAATAGTGAGTTTTCCCATTAAAAATTGTGATGGTTCATTGTTATGTTAGTTTACCAGAGGGTATTTTGTATAGTTCTATGACTGGTTGGTGGTTTCAACCCCTCAGTTGGGATTATGAAATTCCCAACTGAACGGAAAAACATGTTCCAAACCACCAACCAGATGAATATAAGTTAACTTATGGTTATATTTTTTATGTGTGACATGATTATGGTTTTTGTGTGTAAAGGTATGATAGGTATGAATATATCTATCTACGTGTAAATAACTACATATGTATATGTTATTCATATATATATATTGTATGTATATAAATATATATATATAGTTTGTTGTAAACAACAAACATGGGACCAGGGCGTCAAATCCCAGACCAGAAAACCCAAAAACATCGGACGTAAGCAGCCCCCAAATTTTCAGAGATGGTCATTGTTGGGTTTACTGCGCTAAGGCATCAAAGGTGAAATCCCAGACCTAGTGGTGCGGCAAACGTATTTCTGATGTTCCCTCTAAACGTTGTATTTTTTGCTGGTTGTATCCGTATCCGTTCTTTTTTTTAATACCCTCCAGCAAAACTCACATAGCTATGGAAACTGATTGTAAAAGTAGACAATTCTTGAATCTCCACTGTTGATGCAGCGATTTTTTTGATGTTTGAATCTCATTCTTGGTTCAATCATGTCAAATCCCAGGTTTTTTTCCACTGTTTACTGGAAACTGGACCTGGACTTCTTCTGGTGCTTTAAAAAAAACAAATCCTCCTGTCCTCAGGACAGCCCTACACTTCCTGCAGAGCGCATTTCTTGCAGCTACAAACCACATTTCTTTGAGTTTTCTGTCGATTCGGAATATGTTTATTTATGTCTATTGAGGTTTCCGAAAATGGGGGTACCCCTAAAACATCCATTTTAATGGGATTTTCCATTACAGTATAAACTTTAAGAAACCATCCATTTTCGGGTATCCCCATTGATGGAAACCTCCATATATATCTCAATATGGAACCCATACTTTTTTCTTCCATCTATGTCCATTTAAGATCATTTAAGGATAGAGATGGAAAGACGCTGACTATGACGAAAATAGATGAAGGACTTACATGCGAATGTGCGAATGTGGTAATTTGGGGATGGGTCAAAACCCTGGTACCTAGTGAACCCCAAAATAGCTGGGATTTATGGATGTTCATCCCACTAAAAATGGTATCTATAGGTATTGACCCATACCCATTTGTTTATTCCTGAAGATCGATTTCGTGATTGTCCCACCATCTCCTCGTTGACGGTTTCTCAAAAATGTGCCGAGACACCACATCGTCAGCTCGGCCGTCATGGGCTTCCTGAGAATCGCTGGGTTTTTTAAGGATTAGTTAATGGCCCATTTATAATGTTGATTTACCGATTTACCTATCAAAATATATTTAAAAATAGTGATTCAATAGCCATGTAAACATTTACCAGTGGTTATTTCATGGTTGTGTTTTAGGTCCTCCCATGTTCGAAAGATTTCGACCGGAAAGCCTAGTTGTTGCAGCATTTTTCTCCCAGAAATTCGCCACCAATGAGTGACTACTCTTGAGTAGTGATAAATACCCTCTGGTTATTTAACATAGCCATGGAAAATGGCCCATTTATAGATGGTTTACCTATTAAAAATGGTGATTTTCCATGGCTATGTTAGTCATAACCAGATGGTAATTATTCGAACACCCAAAAAGATAGAAGTTGGTAAAATCCTTGTAAAACCTAGTAGAAATTCGGTGGAAGATTTGGTTGGTGAATGATGGCCGGGTGTCTCTCAAAATTGGGAAAAAACTACCCCAAAATGGTCAGTTGTACAATGTTTCATGGGGAGATTATGATGAACAACCAATTTTAGGTGTAACCCGTTTGCAAACAACCCCATTGCTCTTTAGTCATGATGAGCAATTACTCTTTAGTTATTTATATAACTACCTACCAAGCATCACCACCCGATAATTATGATATGACGGTAGTGACCTTGATTGCCAGGAACGACATGTTTTTTTGCCACAAACGGCCATGGCGCCATGGCCGTTTGTAAAACACGGGGGTCTGGGTGCCATAACCTTAGTAACTTAGTCATCTTCACCATCTTCTCCATACCTGATGAAATCATAGCTATGACGGTTGGAAGTAAACGTCATGGATGGCTTGGAAAACTAGTTACCCAGTTCCCATGCCATATGATAATGGGATATAATAGGTCTAATATGATACTGGTTGGTGGTGCCACCAAACCATCTTGAAAAATGATGGACTTCCTCAATGGGTTTCGGATGACATCCCAGCCATATGAAATGGAAAATAGTCTATTCATGTTCCAGTCACCACCAACCAGCAGGATATAGTTGGATGAATTGGGGTACCCCCATATTTTGGGATCATGGGACGTGGTAGACACAATGCAACCAGTTACGCCAGAGGATGATAGTTACCCGGCCTGGTACACGTAAACACGGTTTGCCATGGAAAATCAACATGTTTTTCATGGGCAATTCAACGAACTGAATGGCCATGTTACAATAGTGAACTGTTGAATTACCAGAGGGTACCCATAAAATAATATTACTGTAAATAATGTGGTGTTTTGGGGGATGATGAATTATTGCTTCGGGTATTACCATCCAAACAAATGGTGGTCTGGAAAAATACCCAGCTTCCACCAACCAGCAGTTTCGCCAAGTTTCGCCGCCAAACTGTGAAGCTCTTTGGCCGCTTTGGCAGTGAAGGAAACGAGGCAATTTCTAGGCCAATTGCGCACAGAATCGCGTGGATTTCTTCGGGAATTCTGCGTGATTCTATGGAAGTTGGAGCGAAAATACCATGAACTGGTTCTATGTTCACAGCCCGAAGTGAGGGCTTTCCTGTCATTTTCATCCCAGAAGTGTTGCGTTTTTGAGGTGTCTTGGTTTTGTGTATCAAGCTTTTAGTGATCCTTTCGAAGAGTCGCAGTTTGCGATTTGTCTCAAACTTGAGCCTTCCTAGGATATATTGGATCATTCAAAATTCAAAATCCCAAACTGAATCTCATGTCATTTCTAGGTTTTTCCCCGGAGGTTTGAAGAATCATATGTAGTGTAAGGTCCTTAAGACCTTAAGGTCGCTTGCTATGCATTGATCCAGTGCGACCTTGAGGGGAACTTCGTCCCTTGCCATCGCGGATACCCTGGGGAGCCGAAACAGCTACTTTCACGGAAAGACCACGTTGACCATCGTTGACCAGGGTGACACAGCAGCATCTGAATGGGTCTGAAAGTGGGGTCCCCTCTGGTAAATGTTTACATAACTATGGAAAATCACCATTTTTAATGGGAAAACTATGGAAAGATCCACCATTTTTCATGGGTAAATCAACTCTATATAAATGGCCATTTTCAATAGCAAACTGTAAACGTTTACCAGAGGGTAATGAAACCCCATTTCTGGCGGTTTTCATGGGGAACTATGGGAAAATGATGATAAATCATCGCATTTCATGGTGGATTTTGATGTTTATTGGTGCCACAAAGCATCCTGCGAAAAACGTCCCAAGATGAACAATACAGTTTTTCCTGGGACGTTCACGTTCTGCGTGTTGATGCTTTGGATTGCATATACAGTGGACTACAGTGGCCCTTCGATCGAACTGGTGTTGTGCTCCATTCTTCCTTGTTCCCCCATGATAGCCAAGAGTCCAAAATGCGGGGTAAACGCTGGACAGGCTTATTATCATAGGGAGTTGCCTAAAAATTTTCACCCCAAATCATCCAGTCATTCGACCATGACGCCCTGTATTGAAACAACCATGGAAATTCCACTGGGGATCCCCCAGAACATCCAACAGTCACAGCTTCAGGTGATCCAGTGGTGTAACTTGAGACATAACTGCAACTATGCTTACCTTCTAGTTAAACGTTTACAAAAAACTATGGAAAATCACGATTTTTTCAAGTTCGGTAAATCAACGAACTAGCTAACTAGCCATTTTCCATGTCGCTATGTAAACGTTTACCAGAGGGTATATCCAAAGTTAACTATGCGTCTCATCCACTTAGTTCGCAGCAACCCTCCACCTGGCAGCCCTACCGCAGATTGCTCTGCGAAGCGACCGTGGCAGTTGTGTTTTTTGGTTGTTTTTCGGTGACGTGCATTGCCAAACATCAACATCCTATAAGAAAATAATTCATAGCCCAAATTCACAATAAATCCATACTGATGTATATTATACATGTATATAATACTACATGATTATATAATTAGATGTCGTACAATGTTTCTTTACAATGGTTCCAAGACCCGGTTGTCGAACCAAGGCGAAACGTAGCACCAGAGTGGTTCACCACTGTGAATTTGATGCTTTCATCTTTGAAACATTGTTGGGCGACATGTGAGCAGTAAAAAGCTGCAGTTGCCTCGAATCAAGAGAATCTACTCTGGGGATGCTGGGAATTCAGACTAGACTTGTCGACTGACCCAAAGAACCTGTTACCCTCTGGTAAACTAACATAGGAAAACTCACTATAAATGGCCATTTTCAATAGCAAACTGTTAGTCATTACCAGAGGGTACTTTTATCGATCTTGGAAGATTCACCCCATGTCTATAATAAGATCCTGATCCATTCCAAAGTTCCGAAACATTGCTCTACATCAGCGATGCTGAAAACAGATTCCCGATTGCAGTCATGTGCTGCGACTTCATGGCGAGCATTGGTGAAAACCAACTCAAAGATCATCATGCAAAAATGGTGCTTGTGTTTACCAATTGGATCCAATTGGGATATAGTTTGCATAATAAATGACGTTTACATTTGTGATGGATGACATGGTTGATAGCACATTGAATTCCCTAATCTTGAAAGATCTTGAAAGTATGTTCATGCTACTGAGGAACCGTGCAGTTGAGTTTCAAGTTTTGGAGAAGAGTCATCCGGAGATCTGCTGTTTTAGAAGACCACGAATCTCAACTGCTACATCTAACATCTAGCTACCAGAACCCTTTTTTTCAAAACAAGTTTCGGTTGGAAGGCCCGGCATGGTAACTCACCACTTACCAAACATGAGGCATGTAAATCCTTCCAGTCTGAACGAAGTCGAAATGATTCGGAATGACCTGGACAGCACCGAAACAATCCAATCTGGTTGGTGGTTGAGCCCTACCCCTCTGAAAAATATGAGTTAGTCAATGGGAAGGATTATATATCCCATATGTTTTGGAAAATAAAAAATGTTTGAAACCACCAACCAGCAATTCATGCCCAATCTTTCATACCCTGCAAAAAAACATCCAAGTATGTTTTAGCTGGTGAGGTCAATGCATTCCCCTTTTTTTGCCAAAGAAAGGTGGTATACCTACCCCTCTGAAAAATATGAAAGTCAGTTGGGACGATTATTCCCAATATATGAAATGGAAAATAAAATTCATGTTCCAAACCACCAATCAGAGTCGGTTTGACCCATTCCAAGTACAGTGCTTCACCCCTTTTCCACCGCTGACCATCTCTGGCTTTTTTTAACTGCCACCGCGTCCTTGATGGCCGGAAACCAAAGGAAACTTCAACACCATGAAACAGCAATGAGTTTCCCAAATGCGTTGGCCCTTTTGATTCCTTTTTTACAGCACTGGTCTTTTTGGATGGCATGTGTCAGGAAAATTGGATGAAGGGAAACTATGGGAAACTATGCAGGAAACCCTATGTCCAATTGTAAAAACGATAATTTTCTGTGCCCCAGCATTGCCCCGGGGAAAAAAAAGAACCTGGCCCCATGAATGATGTTAGTATATACCGTTATATATCGTCAAAAATACCATGTTTCGATATGTTTAGGCTAGAAAAAACCCTGCCACCATGACCTGTACCAAAACAAGTCTTCCGCGAAGCTCCCCAGCTCCGAGCTGCTCGTCTCCTCGTCTCGTTTCTCTCGGCCGCATGGATGAGGAACAACGACCTTTGCCAGTGGAGATGTTGATTTCAGCAGTGACAAATTGAGATTAGAGCAGCAGCGATGTTGATTTAAGCTTTCAAAAATAGAGGTTTAATGATGTTTAATGGGATTTTAGCTTTCAAAGCAGCTGCTTAATGATGTTTAATGGGATTTTCCCTCTGGCACTTTGTTACATAGCTATTTCTTGTTGAAAGACATATGTATAAATATGTGATATTAGGATATATATATATATATGTATATGGTCACCCCCCCCCAGGTCCTACCTTGAGCTTTGTGTATAGCTCGTGGTTTCTGATGTTTTCTTTTGCTACCGGAGCCTGTGAAAATCGCGTGAAAATCAACGTGGCAATGGAAAATCCCCTGTAAATGGAGGTTTCTAGCTGGGAAAAACATCTATAATATATATAAATGATGGATTTTCCATTGCCATGTTTGATTACCAGAGGGTAACAGGGAACAGAAAACACCAGCCCGCAGAAGCAAAATCACCAGGGAAGCAAAAACACCAAGCCGGGAAGAGAAAGCACAAACCAAAGAAGAAAGGGAAAACACCATACCCCATGGTTCCCATTTTTTCCCATAGCAATGTCAAGTTGCCGGAGGGCAACTATGAAATGACATGGTATTAATTGACTATTACTTGACCATCAAATATCCCAGAATATTTCATTTATGGTATTTCATGGCTCAATCATCATGGAATCTCACTAAGCATAGAGGGGTATAGTGGGATATAAATGGGATATCTATGACATGTCATATACCATATGTCCAACAATCAATACTATAAAATACAAGTCAATGGGGAAAGAATTGGAAACCTTTAAGGTGGGATTGGATATCCGGTGGTGAAACGGGATTTCACCATCGACTGTTTTTTTTGGGTGTCCCCTACTAGGTCGTATAATCGTCTTTAAGACCCAATGAGCATTGGCACCTTTGATTCAAATGGGGCTATTCAAAATGGATATCAGCGAAGAAAACGATCGTAAATTACTGATGACAAGTGGGATAGTTCTGATATGGCTGGATATTAAATATGATATAATTGCCATGATCCACAATATCCACAATGCCATAGTCACCTTCCCCAATGGGATATACACATAACTATATACCACTCGTGGCTAGTCTTGGGGGATTAGCAATTCACCAAGCTGAAACATGCTGAAACAAGGTCGACTCGTCATCTTTGGTGATATCCTGGAGACGTCGTTATAATTTCACCAGATACAGTAGAGGTTTTTATCCCTTGGGCGAAAAAATTGGATGATGGAAATCTAGGGTTAAAACTTAAAACCTCCATATCTGGTTGGTGGTTGAGCCCTACCCCTCTGAAAAATGATGGAGTTCGTCAGTTGGGATTATTATTCCCAATATATGGAAAAAAAAAAAAAAAAACACCACCAGCACTCCCAACATGGAACCAATCTTCGCCTCGCTGTGTATCTCCAGCTCCACGTCGGAAGCTCTCGGCGTTTCGGCGTCGTTAAACGTTCCGCTCGCAGGTTCCGCTCGCAGGTTCCGCCCGTGTCGTCTCAGCACTGCAGATACGCCGAGTTCGGGGCTGCTCCTTGGCGTCCAAGACGATCTAGGCGGAAGTGGAGGGGGCTGTGGCAACATGGCAACATCCCCGTAGGGAACATCTCCCTTCCCAATCTCATCTAATTAACAATTGAATATGGTTAGAGTAGATGAATAGCCACCATTGTAAGGAACATCTGGTTGAATAGGAACTAACCATATCTAACCAATCTAATTCTAATCGTGGCTCTCTATTCAATAACATTGGATTGACATCAGCCAATTTGGCTCCAAACATCCTGTGCGTTTTTTAGCATATAAAACCAAAATGTGGCACCAAACATTGTCAAAAAAATTGGTAGTTCCCATGGTTGTCCCCATTTATGGTGGAATTTCCCATGGTTTACAACCCACCTGCCAAGACTCGCCAACGTTCATCCCAAAAGCCCGCAGCCACTACACCTGATGGCGAAATCAACGAACAAAAAGCGGGCGATGTTCAATGGCTACGTGGAAAATGTCCGGAGGGTAATCAGGTTTAGCAATGTTACCCTCTGGTAAACGTTTACACTTCGCGAACTGGAAAATGACCCAATCGAAATATGACCCAATCGAAATAGTTGATTATACCCAGCTACATACATAGCATGGTGATTTCCCATATATCGTTATCGCCGTTATGGGACAGTTTAGATCTTAGGATGGCTATTGGATGATCTTTTTCCAGGGAAATCATGGTGTTGAACGGGGTGAAAAACCACCCGGTCAACAGTCCCAAAAAACGACAGAAAATCACCATTTTTTATGGGAAAACTATGGAAAATCACTATTTTTAATGGGAAAACTATGGAAAATCACTATTTTTAATGGGAAAACTATGGAAAATCACTATTTTTAATGGGAAAACTATGGAAAATCACTATTTTTAATGGGTAAATCCACTATTTCGACTGGGCCATGGCTTCAAGTTCGCGAACTGTTAGTCATTACCAGAGGGTACTATGAAAGATGGGGTCCTGCTTTTTTCCCCCTCAATCTATCATTATCATATTCCCAATAGCTGCTGATTGCACTCTCAAGCTCAAGCTTGTTGTTTTTGGGAAGAGGTCCTACATCCGCCGACATCCCCATTCCTGAGGTCAGTTGGGATGCTTACCTACCCAATCTCAATTTTAACGCGCCTCTGGCCCTTCAAGAAATCTCAACTCACAATTCGTGGAGAGAACAAAATTGTTCAAACCCCAAAATTCGATGGTTTCGATCACATTTTTTTCGAATGCGTCAACCTGACTTTTTGACTGGCTAAAGCACCAACGCTCGGATGGGTCATTTCATGGCCAGGCTCGGACACAACGATTTTTTGTTTTTCCCACCTCTTGAACACGCATAAAATGTACAAAAGAAAAAAAAAAAAACATCAATTCCCCATAGATTTCATGGCACATTTCCATGTGATTTCCATGGTGATTTCCCGTAAAAAGAGTTGCCTCCCATCGCCATCCATCGCCTCCATAGCCCTTCCAGGCGAAGTCCGGTCCCGTGATCAGGAAATCCGGCAGCATGTTGGACATGGGCGCGCGCGTGTGCGGCTGATTGGTCGCGAAGCTGAAAGTGACCAAGTCCTGGAGATGTGATACTGTGGATGGTTGCGAAATCCTGCACCAGTTGATAGATGGTTTATCCCATTATTTATAGGGTTTCAACCATCCAAGGTGGTGCAGGATTTCTTCCATCCTTTGATCGGCCGATGTTTTTTGGAGCATCAAAAATTCGGAGAATTCGGGAAGGGAACCCATCCGAAAAATAGGGAGTTCACCATGCGGAAAAACGGGATTTGATCCGAGAAAATGTGATTTCACTTGTAAATATACACTAGAAACATCAAAGATCATCAAGGTGATGGTGATAACATGTGATAACATTGGATTAGAATTTACAAAAGACACATATTTACCCGTAAATCATATGGTTGGCGAAGACCAAACACGGTTGACCAAAACCAAACAAGCATTGGTGGTTGATGGTTTTTCTTTGGTATGTATATATATATATAAAGATTCACTAAAACTTCATAATACAAAAAAGTGGCTCTCTAACGTTCATCTTTAAGTACGGGGCCGTTGACCCATATATATAAACTGAGCAATGTGTGCAAATTCCTGAATCAGAAGTATTCCGCTGGTCGGTCCAATTCCAGTGTTGACCTCCACCGTTACGATAAACAACGTTTTGCCAGCACAAAATGCTGGCGGGGTGTGAATCCATGGAGCTATGACCACAAGAAAATGATGATGCCTCGTGATATGGGGTGATGTTTCACCAACAACAGTGCCTATCTATACATCCAAAACTAGGATCGAAGGGGAACAAATCAAGACGACAAATTGTCATTGAGAATGTATCTTCGAAACCGTCAAGTGGGTGTAGTTTCAGTGTAGCAAAGAATAGATGGGACCTGCTCTCTTAAGAGAAATGACCCTCCAGCAGTGATTACAGAGGGTGTTGATCCATTTGCAGGGAACACTTGGTGCTGCTAGCATTACCATTTTCTAGGTTACCCAGCCTGGTAAACTGACATAGCTATAGAAAATCGCCATGTTTAATAGGTAAACCATCTATTTCTATGGGCCATCTATACCACAGCTATGTTAGTTTACCAGGCCGGGTAATTCCATAGCAATTTTGTCGCCTAGAAAGTCACCCTCATGTATGTCATGGTCAAAAGATGGTAACATGGTAATGTCAACCCTGGATTAATAAACCCCGTAAAAACGGTTGTTTAATTGGGGGGATACCGGGATACCATCTAAGTATCAGATTATATCAGATGAAATGACTATTTGGGGAGTACCCCCCCCTAATTTTTATAAACCATGGTTTAGCAAAATCCGGGGTTGACATTATAGAAATGTGGCGAAATGTGGCTATGGTCATCCCTTGGGGATATAAAATTGCTATCTTCACCCTTCTGAAAGTTCTTATGACCCCCAATTCATGGCTTTAATATGTTTAATCTAATCCAACTTCCACTAACTCCACAGCATGTTTAAACTATACCCAACCATTACCTGGATGATCGATTAAACCTATACTAAACCCATATTGTACCGGTTTGTCTGAAAATAGTGTACCCCTACACCCAATGGTTTTGCTGATCATTATCCCTACTAAATGGCTATTTCATTGGGGGTATACCCCATTTTCAGACATACCCATATATATATATATACACAATAAAATACCTATAAAATCCTATAAATCCTCAGAACCCCCCAAGTTCCCCCGCCTTCAGCGCCCGCTCATCCGTAGCCGTGATCACCAGCTCTTGCCCCGGCGCGCGGAACACGGCGCCGTAGCCGCCGCTGCCGTCGCCGGTGAAGGTGCAGCCGGCGACGGTGATGGTGGGAGGCCCTGGGGGAACTCGTGGGTTTTCCCAATTTTTTGGGTGATTTACCCTTTTTTTTGGTGATTTACCAGAGGATATAGAGGGTTTATAGAGTTTTTATGAGTTTTTAGGGGGATACCTTCTGGTAAACGTTTACATCACTATGGAAAGATCTACCATTTTTAAGGGGTAAATCGGTAAATCAACTATTTCGACTGGGCCATTTTCAATGGCTATGTTCAATTACCAGAGGGTATAAGCACCCATTATAAAGTATAGCCTATAAGATGCTTTTTCAGTATCACAACACAAAACTTGTTGGTTTCTAAACTCCACTATGTAACTACCAGATGACCCCACTATATGTATATATATATATATAAGTAAATATAGCTATAAGATGTAATAAGTATCATGGACCATAATTATTGAAGTTATGTTCAACCACCTTTGCCATCGTAAGCAAGGGCCTCACTTTAAGTATGAAACAGTCATATAGAATTTTCATCAACCCAAGAATCATGTGGGATATCCCAGAATACGGGCGCTTCTTAAAATGGGGAATCCCATTTTTCGTCACCCTTGGGGTTTCAACACTAATTTTCATGGTCTACTGACGACTGGATGATTTGGGATACCCCCTGTGTGGTCAACCTCGCAGTGTCTTCCCTCAATGGAACAACGTCTCGAATAGTGAAAAATCCTCGAACTTTTCCCGACAAAAGGGCGAGTCTGCTGACAGAACTTCGACAAATAGCGAACAACCTCCGCATGGCCGCGCTCAAATGGGTGTGTCTGAAAATAGTGTACCCCTACACCCAATGGTTAATGATCATTATCCCTATTAAATCGCTATAATTGGGAATATACCCTATTTTTAGACAAACCCAAATGCTTGATCCCAAGCAGTCTTTCGATGTCGATGGCATGAGGATTGGCACCAGACTCCACCTATCAAAGGCGTTACCCCATACTGGTTGGTCGCGAATCTTTGTCACAAGCCATGTCGACCAGGAAGCAGACCATGTCCAGAGAGCCATATTTAGCTGTCGAAATCAGGGCCTTCCCGGTCAAGAGCTCATCCTGGGCGGCTCCCTTCTCCACAAGAAAGCGGGCAATGTCGACATGGCCGCGATGAACTGCGAGTAGCAATGGTGTTGACTTCACGAAGTCCTGCGGATCTTTCCGCGCACCGTTTTCCACCAGAAAACGCACTACCTCGAGGTGAGCATGGACAGCAATGTGCAGGGGGGCCATCTGTAGTCTTGTCGATAATGTGTCTATCTCTGCACCTGACTCCACCAACAACCGCATGGCCTCAAGATGTCCGTGCTCTGCTGCATGGTACAAGGGAGTCATGCCCAAAGGCATCTCTTGCGTTCGGACTGCGCGGGCATTTCAGCAACCGTTCAAGGCCAACTGTGTCGTCCTTGCTGCCATCATCCGCTCGTCTTCTTCTGCATCTGGTGGGCAAAATTCCAAGACCAGCAGCTGAACCTTTGCAGGCGAGGCAAAAACCTCATGATCTGGGATCTCAACAGCATCACCTTCCAGAAAGAGCCTTTGTCTAAATATGGTGACACCAATCTTGGCTACCAAGGCTTGCTTCACAACCTTGGCGGACTTTCCTTCAAACTCAGCTGCCTCAAGCACGGCAATTTTCTCGCCCGATGCTAGGAAACACACCTCCATTGCTGGCGGTATTAAAATTTGTAAACACCAAATTGTCTAAAATTCGGATATGAATCCAACATGAATCATGGATGGGGTATGCTACATGCCAGTTTGAATGGTCACTCATTTTTTTACAATGTGTTACCCTCTGGTAAATTAACATAGACCCTGGCAGATAGGGGTTGGAAGACTAGTTTCCATTAAAAATTGGTGATTTTCAGGGTCAACAAGTTAATTTACCAGAGGGTAACTATGTTTTCTTATAAAATATAATGACTTTATCACCTGCGTTGCTTCCGGATCCAGGGTGGCCGCAGATGCAGCGTCAGCATGCTTCTCACTGGGGTATGTGTGAAAATGGGGCCCAAAAAAACATCCCCCATTTTATTTCAGCCATTCGAATCAGGAAAATATATAGGAAAATGATTTTTCTGAACACCCAGATGATGGATTGATATTGGATCAATACCTATTAATACCATTTTAGGGGGATGAACATCCATAAATCCCAGCTCTTTTGATGTTCACCAGGGGGATCCAGGGTTTTGACACACTGCCATATGATTGATCAACGTTTTTTAAACATGTCGAAATTCATGAAAGCCGCGCCAACCATGGGATTTCCCGGGCCCAATTTTGCATCAATCCAACGGGACGGAAGTTGGTTATTCACTCATTTGGGGGTCAAAACCAATAGGATCCCCCTGTAGTGAACATCAAAATAGCTGGGATTTATGGATGTGAATCACCCACGAAAAATGGTACTGGTATTGATCCATAGCCATTTTCTGAGCATTTTCTGAGCATTTTCAAACGCGAACTTATGGTAGACTGTTCGCAGTTTTTAAGGTCGAATTCATCCAAGAGTCCTTCCGCATTCAGTTCCTCAGCCGCGTCTTAGACAGGAATTCTCCAAACGCTCCAGGTACAATGGGGGGAAACTTGGTAGATCAAAGATATGTAAAAAAAATGACAGTTTGACCAAAAAAAATTACCTTGCCATTTGGGAAGTATTTAATACCGCATACCCAAGAAAGGGTATGTGGTTCCTAGGTTCAAAACACACATGATTCTGCATGAAACATTTATCATGTCTAGCCGGAGTTACCCCTTGTTTTGTGTCAAACCCATGGTACATTTGGATGCAGAGACCCCTTGTTTCGTTGATATCCAAATAAAGCTTAGCGATGTCCTTTGGTCTATGCGGATCACGTCTCCATTCTTGGAATCTTAAGGTCGAATAGATGTACCCTCTGGTTATGACTAACATAGCCATGGAAAATGGCCCATAGAAATAGATGGTTTACCTATTAATAGATATTAATAGCATGGTGGATCTTTCCATGGCTATGTTAGTCATAACCAGAGGGTAATGTTTATAATGTTTGCCCATTGCTGACGTTCACCAACCTGCCAAGCCGAACAAGACACCGTTTCTTCCCGCGACACGTCCCATGGGGCATTCTGTCAACATGACATGTAATGTGACATCATGGAAGAAATTAATAATACCTCATCATTATTTTTTATGTTGATTACTATTGTTATTATTATCAATGTTGGTAAAACAATAATAAACCACTCATTTGGGAATGCTTTATACCACCTATAAAAATGGTGGGGGATGGTAAACATGGCATTGTTTTAAATCACATTAAAGTATCAAATCATGACGTTTGTGGGGGAATACCCCCTAATTTTCATAAACCATGGTTTAGCAAAATCCGGGGTTGACATTATACCTGATGCCACCATGAGATTTTCTGCACCCACTTCCTCCAAGTCTCCACAGGCCAGTCTGCCCCCTGCAGCGTTCGCAGCCGCTCCACCGTCCCCAGCAGCACCCGCCGCGACGTCTCCGTCGACGTCGACGAAGTGCGCAGCTGGGTGGCGCTGCCCACAGCCACCAGGTGCCCCGTGGCGAAGTAGGCGCCCAAACGCAGCTCCAAGGGCCTAGGGAAAGCTGCCAAAAATCGGGGGAAATGCGGAAAAAGAGGGGGGATCATGGGTTTGAGTCATAGAAATGATAGTTTTAATTATATATGTTTAGCTAATCAAAAAATATATATAATATATATATATATAATGGGGAGATCATCAACCATTTCACCAAAACGGTGGAAACATTGTGACATTCAACTATCTTTCGTGGATTTCCTGGTGAAGTTTCAGCAATATTTGGGGATTTTATAACATAATTAACTAGTGATATAGTGGTGATTCTGATATCTCCGCGAATCTTGGCTGGGTGGAAGGTTTCGCCAGTGGGTCAAGTCAGTGCAGGCCCATTCTGGACCCGCAAAAAAGGGCGGTGCCGTTCTTTAGATTTGAATCCATCTGATTGGTGGTTGAGCCCTACCCCTCTGAAAAATGATGGAGTGCGTCAAATTGGGAAGGATTATTCCCATATATGAAATGGAAAATGAAATTCATGTTTGAAACCACCAACCAGTTTAGATTTGAATCCATCCTTTTTGGGATAGTTTTGGCATAGGCCAGGAAGTCGGAGTTCATCTTCGAGGACCAAGGCACCACAAAGGTATGGAGTTCCCAACGTGCGACTTGGGTTGCCACTGTGCCACTGGCTCAACCGTCTCGAATACCCCATGACGGATCCATGGTGCTGCTATATATGGTGTGCCATGGATCCCATCAATATACCCCCAATGTTAGCATATATACCAGCACCATGGATCCGTCATGGGTATTGACAAGCAAAAACTGGTCTCTGAGAAAATCTTCAGCGCCAGAAATTGGGATACCCACAAGCGGAGATTTGGAGTGAGATTTCAAGCAGTTTCTCAGAGTCTAACCTGGAAAGTGAGTGAAAAACTCACATGGTTCAGGTCTGTCTCAAAATTGGGTACAGTACCTTAAAATCCAATCGTTTGTCATCATTTTCCCCAAGTCGCCCATTCACAATTTCAGGCACTGAAACATGCATGTATCCCATCAAATATATGAGAAGATAGGGGGCGATAACATGAAATAAGCCACAACATCCGTTCTTCCCCCAGTTTTCCCAGACTTTCTCCGCAGTTGCCATGCGGCGTGGGGTCGTCCGGCACCACCACCACCCACGGCGCAGCAAAGACCTGTCGAATGGGTCCCGCGTGCGCCGCGGTGGCGGCCATGCAACGGCGCCACTGCGGTGGGGCACCAGTTGATGGTGCTTGGCAAGAAGGCTCCTGGTGCCAGAAGTGACAAAAACTGTCAATGGAAAGCCCGTTCTTTTCATGGGAAAATCGGATGGTTTCCGGGGGCCAGATTGTCCCTTAAACCCATCTGATACTGGGTATAATATGCTATAATGTGGGTAAAACAATAATAAACCAGCCATAACTGGGAATGGTTATTTATACCACTTATAGGTGATGATTGGGGCATGGTTCATGGTATTGTTTTACCCAGATTAATGGTATAAAGATGGTGACTTAAGCGCCATAAATTGGGATATCAACCTTCTATGGTGAAATGATAAATTATATCACCACTTATACTTAGAACATCTTGGAACTGCACTTCCAGTTGTGTGGACAAACTATGACAACCTATGACACTTTCTCTTGGGAAATTCCATGTGCTTTTTGGAGATGTCTTGGGACATGTTGGGAATTCCGAAACAGGTACTCCGGTGGAACGGGGCAATGTTGGAGAATGGCAGTGCATCACCAGGCTACTCTGGGAGAAGGGCTTGTTGTCAAAGCCAAAGCCCATTTGCAGAGCAACGTAGAATGAAACCTTAAGACCTTTTTAACATGTTGTTTTATTATGTTTTATTGTATATGCGGTAAAGGCCATCTTATCTTACATCCTGGAAACACATGTCCTATACTATACATCTAATATCATCTAATTACATATATGATATAAGCCGATTTTTGACCCTATGCTGTTTCCCGGTGTCAGCACAGCTTCCCTGTGCTAACACATGGATGGCTGTTGCTATTGAGGCGCCCATCTTAAGACTCAAGACTTTCTTAAGTCTTAGGCTGAACTATGCCTTCAAAAATTTGACATGAAAAATGACATTTATACCTCACCCCCCACAGGGCAACTAACACAAACTAACAGTAACTAAGGCTGCAAAATGCCTGCCATCTCGGCTCCATTCCGCATACACAGACCATCATTTATGGTGACGTCAGCCCGAATTTGGTCGCTATAATTTACGCAGAAGACCGTGTGTTTACCTACCGAATCCATCGTGCTTGGCTTCGGATAGCCGGAAAGCCGAATACAGTAGATGTTTTTGAGCCACAATTAGGTTGGTCTGAAAATAGTGTACCCCTAAACCCCATGCTTAATCATCATTTTCCCTCATAAATGGCTATAATTGAAGGTATACCCCAGTTCCAGATACACCCAATCCTGGTGCCAGGGATGAGACATGAGAGACACATCGATTCCCTTGGGGAATGGTCGGCCCATGGGGAAAAAAAAAATCCTACCAGCCATGTAAGGCAAAAACAAATGCGATTTTCATTCCATGAAAGTGTGGGTGTTTACCCAATGATAAACCATGCCATGAAAACCATAAATGGAGACTCGCAAGCATTAATGAACCCGTATTGAGGATGGTTTATGGCATTGGGTTTACCACATGAAACCACATCGCATCCTCCATCGCATCGCCTTTGCAAAAGTGAACGGTTTCACCCGTGACCTCTCAACGAAATGGGGCTGGCACTGGATCTGCAGTTGGATGGGTGTTTCACCAAACGAAGAAACATCTATTTTTGGGGGCACATATCTGTACAATGTGGGGCCCCCCAGTGATGTTTGATGGTTTATAAACCCCATTAACTATAGTTTATAGGTACCATAAACCATAGTTATTGGAGTTATAAACCAACTTAGCTATCTAGGGGGCACATATCTGTAGGTTTTTTGATAAAATCAAGAGGCCAGTCGTATGGGGGTTTGCCACCAAAGGCTGGTTGTCCATTGCCAGGTGTTTATGTGTTTGACGAAATGATGTTGCCATCGTTTCTGCTAAACACATCATGGCCTTTTTCAGCATCCGCGTAGGTCAGATGTCAAAATGTGTCGGAAAATTGGGCCAAAAAATCCCTTTTTGGGCATCATGGAAACTGTAATTTTTATCGGTCATGGCCATCTCCCTGTGACGATCATTTCACTGAAACAAAGGTGCACTGGGGAGTTTATTGAAAATCTATACCTGTGATGAACCTGGAGACTTAAGGTTTATAAAAAGATAGAATGGTTAAAATAATTACTCCAACAATATTGACATTGAGATCATTGAGATTGAATTTAACCATCAATAATGTGGATTTAATAGGATCTTCATGGGATATGCCATGGGCTGAATATGACGTGGGTTGTCTGACAATGGCCCACACAAGTCATTTTCATGGAGGGTCTCTTGACTGGATCAAATGCCTAAGATCTCAACAAATTCAATTCCGAGGTTGTGATGCGATCCCCATTGTTTCATGATCAAATGCCAATCTCATGCTTGCAGATAGTTAAACTTGTTTTTTGTATGAAATCGGATTTTGCTGTTGAAATCACAGGTAAATCTTGGTAAATCATGGTAAATCCATGCCGTTTTCAAGTCACACTTTTGCTGTTATCTTTGCTGGTCAGTTACATGTTTGCCGGTAAAATCTGGATCTGTGCCCGTGTTTGCTGCCAATTTCCCGTGTCTTTTCACCTGAAATCCGAGTCTTCCCACCTCAAAGTCTAAGACCTGCGAATCCACCATCAGCCGATGCATGTGACTCTCTACCTGCAGGTGTTCAAAAGAAAAACTGTATTGGCTGGTCTATTGATAAATAGGAATTAGCAGGATTTAATGGGACTAAGTGTGTTTTTTTAACGATTTAGTAGGATTCAATGGGATTTAAGAGGACTTAATGGTATGTATAACTGTATAACCAATACAAATGTGTTGAGTTGATTTACAAACAAAGATGAGCTAGGTATGGACAGTGTCCACATGATATGGGTAATGGTCATCCATCCCATACAAAAGGAATCCAAAGATAACGGTTATATATACATATATATGCAAATAAATGTCTATTATAGTTATATCTACATATATACATATATACAGTATACATGTGTATATATATATATTTATATATATATACATTCCTAGTATTGGGTTGATGACCATCACCAAGATTGGTAACCAGTGTTGACCATGGTTCGTTCCAATCCTTGTGGATCGACTTGGGAAATCCACGGTTTTCGCCAGCAATTTTCGCTGGGTACCCTCTGGTTATGACTAACGGTTCGCCATGGTATAGCTGGCCCATAGAAATAGATGGTTTACCTATTATAAATGGTGATTTTCCATGGCTATATTAAATAACCAGAGGTTATTCTTCCCATGAAATTTGCAAAATAAAATCCACTAACTTACAGTGTCATTCACCAAATTTCACCCCGCATGGGGGGTAAGACATGGAGATGTTGTTGTGAATTCACTAGACATTGGACTGTGTTGAAATAAATGTCTTAAACATAAAGAATAACAAGCATTATTAGATATCTTAACTTATCATAATGAAACATATCCAACAAAATGTTTCTTAAATAATGTTAAATCATTGGACTTTGACAGCATCTCAAACATTGTCAACATGATTCAACTATCGTTCCGTTGGGAAACTCGTAGTTCTCCGCGCAAAATAGGGAATATGGATACAACCATAGCTCCCTTTACCGCTCCCTCCACCACTAGATGTATAGTTACTAGACCACATATAAAACATAGGGACTACTTAAATATTAAACAGGATTGAAGCGTATTAGCATCATCTCCTAATATTAAACACTATTATAATATATTATGAACATATTAAACTCTGAAAAATGGAGATGATACTATTACTTGCTAGCATCAAGTGCTGGGATTTCCAGCGCACTGCCCTAGCCCTACGGAAGACTCCAAAGTCATGAAGAATTCCAGCCCAGACGACCACACTGGGCAAAGTCAAAAAAAAAACGCTTCAGAGCTGATGGGATATCGTTCCATTTGATGTTAATATTGATATTGATGGGATAGTGATACTGATATTCCGTTTGATGGGATATATATATACATACATACATACATACATACATACATACATATATATATATATCCAACTTGATATGATTTGGGTTTGTCTGAAAATATGATACTCCACTACACCCATTGCTTACTCATCAGTATCCCTCTAGTATCATCCGTATAATTTGCCACGTTTGGCTATCATTGCCTCGGGGAAATTGTTGTAGTCACTATTTAGATATGTAATGATATGTATATGTATATATATGGGCCACGATCAATATTTAGTAAATAGCTCCAAGTCATCAATGTTTGAAGAGTGTCTTATCGTTTTGCAGGTTTTTGGAATAATATAGCAAATGTTATCGTTTTTTGAAGAGTGTCTTATCGTTTTCCAAGCCCCAGCTCAATTTCCAAAAATAAAGATGTCTCGAATACTACTTTCCATTACGCTAAACTTTAGCTGTAGCATATAATATATATACACATATACATAGAGCCATTATTCTCTCTTTAATTCATTTGCAAACTCCAAATATAGGCAAATGAATTTCACAGAGACAATGATGGCTCATTGAATATATTCCCATATATTATATTAATGATCCCATGAGAAATGGAACTATTTGGATTATATATTCCAATGATCCCCAGGAAAACAAACATTAAAAAAAAAAAGATCCTATGAAATGCCGATGAAATCGCCACCATAAATGGAGCATCTTTGGCCATCTCGCATGGCACCATTTGGCACGGGGCAAGACGACACGTTCAACCAGGGATCGTCAGAAATCACAACAAGCAAAGCCAGGAAGATGGATTGGAAATGAGTGGAACATGGATTACTGGTTGGTGGTTTCAACCCCTCTGAAAAATATTAGTAAATGGGAAGGATGATCCCATATATTATGTAAAAATAAAAAATGCTCCAAACCACCAACCAGAATATGAATTGGAACAAGGATTGGATGATTGATTGTTGCAAAAAAGACATCAAGTAAGAGCATTTGACACGCGATTTCTGGATAAACTATCTGACTTCCATCAAGATTCGAAAAAGGTTACCCTCTGGTAATTTAACATAGCTGTTGAAAATTGCCATTTATAGTGAATTTTCCCATTAAACATGGTGATTTTCCACTTCGTTCTGTAAACGTTTACCAGAGGGTAAAACCCTATCCGCTGGTAAACTCACAGTTTGCGAACATGAAATCCCCAGCCAAGGCGCCTTCGACAGCTGGGCCAATTGCCCCGTGGCGCTGACCGTGAAGCTCTGCACATTGGAGCTGCGCAGTCGAAGAAAAGACGGCGCCGACGAGGTCGAAGAGTTCGTCAAGCTGATCTGTAGCGGTGAGGAAGGGAACATGTTGAGTAAAGTCGTAGATGTAATCGTATCTGGAATATATATATATATATATATGCATATATGCGAATTATATGGTATTTATATGGGATATATGGGATATATGGGATATATGGGATATCTGATTGGATAATGGGATAACATGGATATATCTAGATATAAGTATGATATTTATATATTGGATATTTCATGGGATGGGGTGGTGCCCACGGATTTAATCCTATCGAATGTTCTGTGAATGTCCCGTAGGTAATTGGAAGAACATGGGAAATGCTTAAAGGTCACATATGGAGATGAGTCAAGTCAAAATCAGTTTTTTTGTTCATATGGATGGTCGAAAATCAGTGAATGTACATATATATATATATATATATCATATATATATAATATAGTGTATATATATGTGAACAATTTTACCCTTGTTCGAGGCTGTTATTTCGATTGATGCCTTGTGTGCGGGTAGTTCCGGACTCACTCTGTCATGGCGCGCAGCGAAACACTCTTTTACCTTCGCAATGGGGTCTTGAGCCATAATGGCGTCCCATATACATGTGATTACACAGCGTTCCCTTTGACACCCCCCATGTCCGTGGCATTCTTCGAGCCACGAACACGAGAGAGGGAACTTTGAATTAGATTCATTCTGCTACTTGAATTACGCCTATACACATAAAACGTGCCATTCGGCTCCCCCTTCCCCACATACCCGTCGGGTATAATGGTTCAGGGTTCACCTACTCTTTGGCGGTCGATGCATTGGCGTTTCATCAAGCTGTACAACGCGAATTATTGCTAGCTAACACCTACTTTTCTACGTTGGCTAAGCTCACCACTCACCCGTCGGGAGAAATGGATCGCCTCGCTACCAAAGATTGACAGTGCTAACTAACTAATTCACGTGCACAATGCAGAACCTCGTGCAGATTGGGAATATCAAAAGTTCTGAACCTAAGCGAATTAGTCTAATGCCTCGCTCAGAGTCCACTCAGTTAGGCTTTTCCTGATCATCAGTTCACAAAGACAATACACATCTCATAGACCAGTGATCATGAAGCAATTGGTTTACTCCTCACGGCGGACTTTCTTCCATTGGGGTGCTGATGGAGGTTTCTCCCATTGTGCCGCACGTTTTGGAGCAGCTTTCGGCGATGAAGGCTTTGCAGGCGGTGCCTTTGATGGTTCATGGGATTTCGGCATAGCTTTGGCCTTTGGCGCGCTAGTCGATGAGGATGATGCTGAACCAGTGCCTTCAGGCTTCTGTGAAGGTTGTGCGGGTGGTTTAGCAAACTTTGAAGCTGCAGTATGTCCAACCGCTTTGAACACCTCGCTCACCACTTCGTCACCAAGGGTTGGAGCCATCTTCGTTTTCATTTCGGTCTTTCCCCTTTGCGCTTCAGCCTCAGCCAGCTGAATAGCATATGCCATCTTGCTGACAAAATTTTGTGGTAAAGGAATTCCACATTGTTGGGCTGCAAAGAGTAACTCGACTCTCTGTTCTTTCTCCCTTAGGCTCAGATAAACTGAGAAGGCTGGAAGTTCGATGCAGTCGGGGAAGCCGTGGCTCCCGGAACGAAAGAACGTGTACGACTCGTGCTCTGGGAACGTCCCTTTGAGAAGTCGCCGAAGGAAATTGCTGATTGTCACTCGCATCTCCTGTTTCCCTTGGGCATCAGCCTGCATTCGGTTCATTGGCATGAGGAAGCCTAGTGATTCTGGAGTGTATCCGGCGCATACCAGAAATTCCATCATCTTCTCATAGATCTCCAAAGTCTTGATGACAGGCATCATCATGTTTCTGGGTCGTCCTGAATACAACTTCTCTCCTTCTGACCATGAATTCCTCTTCGCTTTCTCCTGAAAGAGTTCGTCCAACTCCAGCTCCGTCGGTCGCTTGAGGTTGCCATCCTGGTCTTCTCCTGTGTAAGGACAGAAGTCGTCCAAGTCCAGCCGGACTCGCTTGGTCACTGTCATCATCTCATGGTATTCCTCTGGGGTCATGGTGACTCTTTGTTTGTAATAAAACCGGAACATGGTGATGATCTTTGACATGACTGCGTTGTCATACAAGTGAGCCGCGGCCTCGGAGACATCATTGTTGATAAGTCCGTCTTCTGGCATACCCTTGCTTCCGCTCTCGAGGTTCTTGGTCCACGCTGGAAGTTTGGAAGAGGGTTCATCTTCAGGTTCGACGTCCATTTCGTCGTCGTCTTCTTCAACGATTTCGTCATCCTCTTGTTGGGCTTCCTCCTCCTGATCCATTTCCTCATCATCGCCTTCGTTGTAATCGACCTCATCGGGATTGAAGCCATAGTCGTTGGATTCGGACACATTCTCTTGTGCTTGATTGACCGTATCCTTGAACAATGACTCTTCTTGTCGACGAACTTCATCATCGAGCTCTTTCTTCGAGGCCTCATCCTCATCATCTTCAGGAGCTTGTAGCCGATATGGACGGATTCCACAACTTTCAAGTTCCGTCCAGCAAACTAGACAAACCGCTAGCTTTGTCGGCGTCTCATTGAGACAGTGAGGACAATGACGGCAACCTGATGTTTGCACCCTTTTGCGTTCGACTATATAGTCAATCAGCTTGATGCGGGCCATGTATTGCTCTTGTCCACCAGGTTCGATGAGGTTGTTCTCAAATTTGTTGACGATGTTCATGGCATCCATGGCGGTTTCGTCAAACGGTTGGTCTTCGGCGTCGATGCACTGCCTTGCAACCCTCAAGATGGACTCTTTGGTGGCTACCGTTCTTGATTTGACCGTACCAGACCGAACTACCTGGTCGTCGCCCGACGGGACGAACAACCGGAGCCACGTCTTATTGTTTTGGTCCCTGGGGTCCTGAATCCATCCTCCTTTGATTGCCGAGAACGGGATGATCTTTGGTGAAACGATCTGTCCCGAGTCAGTCAGTCGACCGCCATATTCCACCATCAAGGTCTCGGTCGGGACGAACAAGCAAATGTAGTCCCCCCTTCGCGTATCAACGCTCTTCGTGATGGTCCAAGATCTGTGATCCCAAGGCACATACGGGTTGAAGAACGTGAACATCCGATGACCCTCTCCAAGACCTCCTGGAATTAATCCCTGCCTCCAAATACTTCGAAGGTTGGTCTTCTTGGTGATGTGGAAACAAACCGGTAACGATAAAATGGTGCTGGGCGCGATTGGATGTGAAAGTAGTGAGGATAGCAACGAAACGTCGTCCCTTGATGATCCTTCTTTGTGCCCCGTAGGAGCACGGACCGCTACAGGGTATAGCAGTAGACCTTCATCAGGGATGTTCGTGTCTGCATCAACCTTGTTGTCAATGCACGTCAGGCTTGTGCGCTCAATGTCCTTGTTGATGCCAAATGCCAAGACTTGTTCACGAACACGACGTCCGTACCGGGCACAGTGGAACATGATCTTGAAGAGCAATGTCATGCGGAAGTTTGCCTCTTTGAGATTCCATGCACTCTGATCATTTGCTCTTCCTTTTGGAGCAAGGAACACATGTGGCCAGCGTGCATAGTCGTGCCTCCAGATGGACTCACATTTGAGCACGTCCTCGATGGGCACCCAGCCGGCGTCATCACATGGCAGACTTTGTTGCTCTGATACCTTCCCCACGTTGTGCCGCAGGATCCTGTTTAGTGATGCACTCACTCTGTCCTCGTAGGTGTTGAGTCGGTTGCCAGTATCGAAGCGGTAGTTTGCTGCATATTCGACGCCGCCGAAATAGGAGCAATTGAAGAAATGTGCCCCCGTCGTTGGGATGATTTTCAAGAAACCATCTTGTGGCGCCTCAACTCTCTTGTAGAAGGGCTTCCTGATGTTGTTATCAGAATAGCTTGCCATGAATTCTGGCACAGACCACGAGTCGCCTCCTCCTCTGACAATAGCGTCTCGGATCACTTCGTTGAGGTCAACAATGTTCTGTGGTCCAAGCTTTGTGACATCACGTCCTTCTATGCAGAATCTACCATATTCATCGAGGTCACCAACTTCAGACATGGTTCTGATGCTGTCGTACCATTGGTGTTCGCTAAACCTCGATCTGGTGGGTTCCTCCGTCTGCCCCGACCCATCAGTAGCACCTGAACCGTCCTTCTTGTGCTCAGGAGGCTCCATATCGACGTCATCAGATGTTGGACTATCAGCCTCGAGCGACGCTCGGACGGCCTTTAGCACCTTTCTGACTTCATCTCTCTTCTCATGCTCACATTCAAGATGGCTGTGTTTGGTGCTACCACAATACAAACACACATTGACATCCTCGGAGACGGTGAAGATTTTTCCCAACGCATCCAAAAGTTGTTGTTTCCCGGAAATCTCTGAGTCCCTGACAACATCGGTTGGATCATTTGCTGGCTCATCAGCTTCCTCCTCCCCAGGGTGAGCCGACGACTCGTCACCTGGCCTGGCATCTGCATCAGTGCCCATGCTGGCATTATCCCCTGTGATGTTGTTCTTCTTCCGATAGTGGGTGAACACCTGGTCCTTCTCCCAGTCCGTAAGACAGCAGAAGTTAGCCAGTGAGTCGTATCCGGGGATTGCGTGGATGATCTTCATGACCCTTTCGGCTTCTGCAGTCTGCAGTGTGCAGTCGAAGGATCCCCGTCTCTTGTCATTGATGGTGCTTGAGGTTCTGGAGGTCGAAGTGAACTGCGCCAATGCCTTTTCCAATCCATTGAGATACTCGGCTGGATCGACACTGGCATTGAAAATGTCCACAACTCCCTTGGCCATGTTTGCTACATCCAATACACCAAGCCAGAACTCGATGATATCTCCAGTTTTCTCAGCGGATGCACGGGAGAATCCAAAGATCTCGTTCCTCTCCTTCACCTCGGGAACGGCAACCTTTTCGAAGAAATCTTTGTATGCGACGTTTCCGCAATCCTTCGTGACTCTGTAGATCAAAAGCCACGTCTTTGCAACATCATCGAAAACTCTTTCGCGATATATGCTGAATTGCTTGCCACGTCCGTTTCGGAAGATTTCCAAAGCTTGTCTCTTCGAAATTCTGACTCCTCCCATGTGAGATAGAGATTTCATCAAGTGCTCCCCATACGTCAACGATGCATTTGAAATCAGTGAAGACGCAATGAATGTGAGCCAGTTTTGAAATCCTTGATGGATGTCGACAATGTCAACACCAAGGTCCTCGAATGCAACTTTCAATCTGGCTGCAAGAAGTAGTACGGACTTCCTGGCCTCCAATGTGGGAGATGAACGCTTGTAATGGTCCTGAGTATTGGCGGAGCAATTGATGCAATGGGTTGGCCTTAATGTGCATGACTCAATCTCATCCATTGTCACTGCGCCTCTGCAGGTTCCGCACAGGATGTCGTTGTTCTCCTTGTCAATGGTGAACCACATGCATCGATCGGAAACCATTGGTTCCAGCTCGTGGGTGCCGACCACCGGTTCGACCCAACTTGTCTTGAGTCTTTTGTCTTTGGTGAATCTGTTCACGGCGGTCCCAGGGCCTCGCTGGAAGATTGTGGTATCGTCATTGGCATAGTCACCAGGGGTCATCTCGCCGCCGGCGATCTTGAACGCCTCAGTAGGCCCGGTCATATCCTCCAGGACTTTGGCAACGATGCCCGATTCATCAGGCTTGAATGCTCCCTCATTGAGGATTGATACATGTTCTCTGTTCGTTGCGCACATGAGGAAGACCCTTTGGCGAAATAGATTCTTCTCGATGACAGACCAAATTGCCGTCTTTCCCAAAGTCCCCTTCTTGGTTGTACTCAAAATTGGGTATTGTTTTCCAAATTGTGAATACATGGATCGCCACATTCTCTGATCCGATGTTACCAAGATTCCTTGAAGCCTCATCTTCTCAATCAGCTCCTCTGCGATCCTGGACGTAACAGAATCCATTCCGTTAAACATGGAATCATTGTTGATGGCGACCATCAGGGGTCGGGACGTAACTTGATCAAGATCGAGCACCCCTTTGACAAACTTGTTCTTGAACTCATTTTCAAGCATGACACAATGAGGTGGTTTTGGTGAGTGTAGGAATTGCAATGACAACCAAAGATGCACAGTTATCAAACCATCGTCGACGGTATCCGTGCTGAGATACTGCTGGACTTTGTCAAGGGTGTCAAGGAATTGTTGAAGTGGTCGTTCTGCTTTGGAATCATGGATCTTGAACACTTCGACACTTTCCCATCCCATGTCAGCTAATCCCATTTGGATGCCATGCGTCCCACTTTGGGTCCCCACGCGGAACATCAGGTCGGTGATAAGGATGGTTGTTCCAGCCCTGAAGTCACCTGCCAACATGTCATGGTCTCTTGGGCCGCTTGGTGCATCGATGATCCTGCAAGCGAGTGGATTGGTGATCATCTTCTTGATGCGTCCAAGGTCGGACTGGTTGGCTACGTTCACATCGTGGTGCCCCAGCATCATGAGCATACCTGCAGTCGACAAATAGCATCTGGTCCGCGTCAGCATGTACTTGCGGACAATGTGGCTGTAACACCTCAGCCAATCTTTCTCGGATATTGTGGATGCAGTGTCCTCAGTGACGACCCCCGGATTGCAAACACCGAAGATCATGCAGGCATATGCGGTCACCCTCCTCAAATACTGTGCCCAAGGTGCTGATCCCAATGTGCTTGCTGCTTGGGCTGCGGGTCCTTGGACGATTGATAGAAGAAAGTGATCCCGTTCGTCCATCCATGCAGAAGTGATGAACTCGGAGTTCCTTTGATCGGGCATTGATGAAGTTCTGAAAATATATCCATTCGGTGCCCGAGGAATTACCCAGTCCTTCATGGTAGGAGGTGTAGATGGCCTTGCCTTCGATGGTGGAGCTTTCGGTGGTGGTGCACTCCCAGCTGCAGAGCTGTAACCATCGTGTCCACCGGCGGTGGAACTACTAGGCCCAGTCTGTTGTTGTTGCTGTTGTGCTCGCTGTGCATCGGCTTCCCTCTGTTGCTTGTCATTCATCATTCTGATAGGTGATGGATCCCAACCTGGATGATCCGGCTGACTAGGAGGGTTTCTACCGTCTTTCGGCATCAGCGGAATGTCCCAACCATCAATGTGGGAGACTTCTGTGGCCCCTTGGCCCATCTGTGTAGTGGCAGTGGTCGTCACATAGTCGCGGATGCAGGAGAATGTCCTGTTCCGTTTCTCCACCTCCTCAAACATGCCCTGGTCGGCCCTCTCAATGTTGTAACCCCCCAACTCCCATATGTCGTCGCGGAGGTCAATGGCCTGTTTCATTCTGACCAGATCAGCCTTGATGATTCCACTCAGGTATGACATTGACTCAAAGTTTGCCAACTTTGTCATCCACTCATGAAGCATCTTGGAAATCATGAGAATGGTTTGCAAATGGACAACAGCTGCCGTCCGTTCCAAGCTGAGATCATAACTCATTGACATCCAGTCTTCCAGGACATTCTGGACGATGATGGGCTTACCCTGGTTGTTGGCCGCTCTTGCATTGTGACGTCGGAGCGCATATCCAAGGCTGTAGCTCTCCTCGTACATGATGCTGACCAAATACTGGATGCGGCTTTCAACTTCAGACGGTTCGGGTTCTTCTCTCCGCATCACTTCAAACGACCACTTCTCCCATTTTCGACGTGCGATCTCCTCGAAGTTCGTCCTCTTTCGGATTTGGTAGCAAGGGCTTCCATACGGAGGATACGTGTGGTTCAATGATCCGAGGTTCGCTGGGCTAGTATTTGCGATCTTGTCACGCAGGTCTTTGACTGTGATCTCCTTGTTGATCATGCTATTTTGCCCAGTGTAGTGGTCTTTGAGGGTATCCCATAGTTCATCTATCCTGATTGCGCACTCAAAGGTGCACAACATCTGCATGATGTTCTTTTCGTCTGGATTTCTAGCGGCTCCTTCCACCAATTTCGATAGTCGGGCCCCTTTGTCGATGAAACTAATGGCAGACATTGTCAACTCACTTTCGTTGGTCACTTTTGACAACATTTTCATGAGCAACCTGATTGCATGAGTTACGAATGCCCTGCCACTTCTATCCATGACGAAAGCTAAGGCCACAACGACAGGAGGAGAAATCTTCACTCGATCCAACCATTCATCGAGGTCCTTGTCCTTGTAACCCCTGTAGTTTGCCTCCTCATAGGTTGAGAATGGAGCAGGGAGATTGTGCTCTTGTCCTTTCTTCAGTATGAGGGACAAAGTTGATTTCAGCAACTAATGCCTTTGGCCGCTGAAGGGATCACAAGGTCATTTCCAGCCATTGCGAAGACTGAAGTGAGGTATGCGGAATCCGGATCCGTCAAGGCGCACCAACGACGCAGGTAGCAGCCCGACTTCACCTTCAATCCACCTCTGACGGGATCCGGATCCGCCAGTATTGATCCACGTCGTGGATACAACCTCAGCTTCACCTTCACACCGCCTCGTTGGGTGATGAAGTTAATGAATAATTGTTCATTGGTGGTCTTCTCATTAACTTTGAGTTCAAAGTCATTCACAATGATGCATGCACATGATTTCGATCTACTGTCATCCATGTCATCTGGAACTTTTGGTCGATGTCCCCTTCCATAAGCGTTGTTGATCAACATTTGATTGGTGACACCTCGAAGTATACATCTGACTATCATCTCGGTGTATAATTGTGTTGCACGTGTCTCTCTGCCCGCACATTGACCGTGAGTGTGTGAGCCATCACATTTCACATGCAAGTCGAAGAATTCAACCCCCCATGATACGATCCTCCACGGCTTCTTGATTGCGGTCCCAACGTCTTTGAATTGTGACTTCAAACCATACATGCATCCATCAAAATCATGCACAGTTGATTGGGTCCCATTGATCAGAAACTTCATTCTCTCATCATTCCAATAATCGCATCCCCGAGGTAGTTCCAACAATGCCATTGCATGCAAGATATGTACACGTTGCAGACACAATGTGAACTCTTCCCATAGCTCCCAGTATAGAAGTGCTTTCATTCTAATGTTGTGTGCTGTGACCTCACTCACATTTTTGTTTAACCGATTCCACGGTGAACCACCGGTGCAAGGTCCCGCAAAGAACACGCAGTCACTAGGACCCCTGATGCAACGTCTCCATTTTGCCCTCCCGTAGTTGGACATGAGGTTGTCATCTTCGGTAATCGTGACCACATGCATCATCTTAAATCGACTCTGTTTGTGAATCTTGGTGATGATACTTTGCGTTTCGGCACACATAAGGAGCAGGCATGGGACATCATCCTTCATCTCATAGACGTTGAGGGATATGGTAACGTCATTGAGTATTTTCCCGAGAAAGTCAGCATAAGATTGCTTGAAATGATATGTCAGAATCTTCCCATTCTTTCGATGTAGATTCATCTGAATATCCCAATCATTTTGCTTTCTGGTCTCATGCTAATGATGGGCTATAAACATGTCATCCAACGGAATGATTTTCATGTTTCCATCAAGGATACAGGTGACCACGGTGTCCTGGCACGACGCCCTGTCCTCCACATCAGACCCGCTGTCCATCACATCTTTGATGTCTGCATTGGATATGATCTTGAAGGTAGTGGTCCCTGTCCAAAATTCATTTCTCTTATTGGTCTTCTCGATGTTATTCCCCGCCAATCTCCAGGAGTCATGAATCAATCTCCCACTTGACTGAAACACTTGGTTGGTTTCCCTTTCATCTCTAAACCGTCTCATCTTACATGGCAGAAAGTCAGCCTCCTTGGGGGTGAACATCTTTCTTCTTGGTATTTTGTGCACCCTCATCAGTGTTGTTTCATCCTTCCATATCCATTCATCTTGATCACATTCATTTTTGGATATTTTCTTTCCCTTTCTTGATGACGTTGATGGGTTGTAGGCTTTATCTTTTGACACTCTACCAGCAATCACGTCACCACCGGCGAATACAAGTCGTCGTCGATTGGGATTTTTGTTTTCTGTGGGATACGGATCATCATCAGGGTCCCCCGCCGGAGGAAATCCCATTGGAAGGCTACCCCATCCAGAACTCCCCCCATGAACAACTCGAAGTAGCGTGTTGATCACCCGAGCAGTACCACAAGGAGCTGCATGAATGGTTGTGGGTTCATTTCCATGGGATTGATGACAAAACAGTTGACCTACCCCCACAGTTAATTGAGGATACTTCAGGACTTGAGTCTGACGAGTCGGCACCGCAGCAGCATGGAGCCCTTGTCGTTCTATTGACGCCAGGTGTCCCGGTGAGACAACACCAGCTGATTGCCTAGTAATCACCGACGGTGATATACTAAATTGACACGGATGGTATTGGAAACAAGCTCGTTCTACCCATTGATCAAAACGGTCTTGTTGTTGAACAGGTGGAACTCGATCCTCAACCTTGATCCATTTGCCATGAGAAAGTATCCAAGTACTCCTCAAACAATCATGAGGTAATGAAACACCAGGTGGTCGCTTTCTGAAGAAAGTGGGCGTCTTAACAACCAAAATGGGATCCATACCAGGTAGTTGTTGTACTTGTTCTTTACCAGAAAGACCCTTCTGATACACCTCAGGTGGTAGAATAGGTATTTCGGTATACGGAAAATTTGGAACGTCTTGAGTTTTGGTTTGAAACACTTGTCGGACAGTGGTATCAACATCCGTGGTAGGTGAGACCATATCGAGCAGATCTTTCGTACCGATGTCACCAGGGTCCAACAGGTTGATGAGCATACATGCTCTTTTCCATGCCAACGGATTCTTGAAACCTTTGGTGTGAATGTCAGCGGCCATTTTCGAGGTCACCTCATACATAAGTACGTAGTTCTCTCGAGTAAAATGTTCATGGAGGGAAGTGATGGCTATGCCATGGGTCCTCTCAAGATGCCGCATAGTGGGGTTACGACCCGACCTGACTACACCAATCATGCCCTGATTGTCATCATGAAACAATAATTTGGGCGACTTTCCCGTCAGCGTTTCCCAGATGCTCATTGCGGGCAAGCCCATAGTACGGAGGGTGACATCGGCCGCAACGATTTCGGCCTCAGGCGTCGAATGGCTTACGCATCCTTGCCGCTTGCTGCCACCGGATAAAGGAAACCGAGTGTGGTTACCCTGGATATGCATATGAGACCCTGAAGTTGATCTCAAAGACTGTGCACACCCTGCAAAATCAGCATCTGCGAATAAAGACAGCGTCAAATCATTGAATTGGTCCCCAACCCATCCGGTCATTCTTTTAGATAGGCTGGAATTCACGTAGCACATCAAGTGATACAGTTTTGCATCGTCATCAATAGTCCACTTTGTTACATTCCTGGCCAGGGAATTAATGGAACGAAGTAGATCAAAACGAGCAATCCTCGCCGCGTACAACAGCTTCATCAGCACGCTGGCAGCGTGTGGCGCTAATGCACCTCTCTCAGACTCCCCAGGCGAGACGTCTTCCCCTTGGGTTCCTTGTTCATAAAACAATGGAGCGTCCGGATCAAATTCATGAGTGCACCATGGACAAACTTTCTTGTTCTTGGGGTTCCCGGGACATGGTGCTCTAGATTTGTGCTTCTTTGTTTCCTCAGGTAGACTTGGAGTGGATACATGTTTCAACTTTGTATCTTTTCCAACAATGTCCAGATACTTCTCAACTGACAGCTTCAACAAACCTTCCATGTCATAGGTCATGGTTGATACCGGGGTTCCATCATGAAGTTTGGTAGATCCCTTTCTCAAAACACAACCAAGATAGAGTCCTAAGTCAGTCTCGGGCTCGATGTTGAGTTTTGATCGAAGCATCTCCCAACCCTTAGTCAGGTTCTCTTCCGGTCCTGCCAGCTTTAGATCATCTACATAGATGACGAGAAGTAACTTCAGTTTCTTGTGAAAATACATTGATGGCCATTCTTCTCCAACAGGAACGAAGTCGAGTTCACGAACTTTCTGATCACAATGTTGTTCCCACATTGTTCCCGAATCGGGGTGACCATATAAAGCTTTAACCAATCTTACAACTGGTCTTCGGAACTTTCGAAAATCGACATCGTCTGGCCATGCATCCTCAGGTAGCTCAACCCAACATGGTGGTCCGGTTAGTTTTGCTTGAATGTATGCCTGAATAGCATCGGCAAGTTTCACATTGTGGCCTGGAAGACACCCATAGAAATCAGCCCATCTCGATGCCTCAAAAGTAGCTGGAGAATTGCCCAAGTCCTGGAAGAAAGCTGCCTCCCAGAGTTGGTTCTTCACCTGGTTACCAAGCAAGACACCTCGACCTTTGAATTTTCTACTAGGACTCCCCGCAGGCAATTGATAGTTCTTTTCAACGCAGATACCATGTACTCTGGCCATGTGAACCTCAGTCTTGTTTGTCTTTGCTTCACGAACAACATCATCATATTCTCTAACGACACTGAAATCATAGACTCCAGCAGCATGTTGACCCAACCATTCCTTTCTCATAGCTTTACGTGCATCATCGTTTTCCATCATTTCTTTTCGTCCTACAGGCCTTGCCACTGCAGTGTTGAACATCTTATTGATATTGATTCCATTGTCATTTGAAATAAGCTTTTCTCGATGATCACCACAATGATTAATGCATGGCATGCATGGAAATGGAAGGAAAACATCACTGAGGCCACGAGCGTCTTGGGGCACATCGTTGGTGTCGTGCAATGTTGCAGCAGCCACCACCTTCCCCTGGTTGAAGTCATACACTTTGTCGTTGTTCCATGTGGCTTTCGGTCCCTTGCCCTTCTCGATCTCAGACCACTCATCCCACTCCATCAAGAAGTCATCATCATCAGGTACATCAGTATCTGATAGATCTGAATAACATGGAGCAGAGGCAGAGACCCCTCTCCCGACGGGAGAAACGGCCCTTTTCCCATACTGAAAAACCTTACCTCTTCGGACGTAGTCTTGGGACATGGCCACTCCTGAAACGTGATCGTCTTTCTTGGAGGATTTGGCTTTCTTCGCTTCTTTCTCTTTCTTCTTTTCTTCTTTCCTCTTTGCTCTCTCCTCGCTCTCCTTGATTTTCGCATCACTCTTCTTCTTTTCTTCTTCAGCTTCAATCTTCTTCTCTTCGGCCTTTGCGATCCCTTTTCTGACGGTTGGTGACATCTTCCTCCATTCGTCAGGGGTATATTTCGAAGGCCTTGGAGTAGTTGATATTCTGCGAAAACCACGTTCATCAATACGGTATGGATGACCACGAGAATTGAGCTTCACCCATTCACCATCGTCATTCAGGTATACGATTCCATCCCCAGCCTTCCCCAAGGAGTAATGTTCTGGTCCTCCTTCTGGAACATGAAGATCTGGATGTGCTGGCTTATCGATGCCTGGTGGTCCCAATCTCTCCGACATTACATCAAGATGTCTCTCAGCTTCCAACTCTCCCTTGGTCGGTTCCCGTGGGACCTTCGACGAAGGTTCACCACCACCACCACCATGACCGTCGTCATCGTCTCCACCTTCATCATCATCATCATCCGGCGGAGGTGGCGGTAGGATTTCTGGGTTTCCTTCAAGACGATCTTTCACTTTCAACCCGTCAATGGAAACATTAATCCTCTCATACTCTGATTTACATGGGAATTCAAGGGGTTCCTTTAGTTCAACCCTCTCTGTGTAGTGCGGAGTCCTCAGCTTGGCGATGGGCTTCTCTGCATCATAGGCCAAGTTCTGCTTACTCCAGTCACATAGCGCCCATACCCTGTACTTCCTCGACCAATGGAGCCCGGGACCAATGGAGTATCCGGCGAACACTCCGGGAATTCCCATAGGGTCAAACTTGTGTTGTTGTTCTCGTTCACGTGAACCACTGGGTTTGAAGTACACGAGGGCACCGAAGGGTATCATCTTCCCTTTGAACTCTTCTCCATGAAGTTTGCACCAAGAACTGACCTCATCGTCGTTGGGCTCGATGTTTAGTAGATGGCTGACACATCTAATGGCATACATCCAAAAGCATGGTGGGATTCCTGCTTCAAGTAGACATGTCGTCGTTGCCACGAGCACGAATTGGTTAGTCCTTTCCGCAAGCGAGTTATGCTTGGTCTTTCCAGCCAAGGAAGTGTCCATTGGGATTTTAAGGATCTTCATTGCTTTGTCGAACTGTGGGGCATCATCGGAATATGCTTCTCGAATTTTACGACGGCCCATGAACTGTTTGACCGCACGTATGACCGCATCAGTGTCCTTTCTGGCAGATGGGTAAGACTGAAGCATCCCCGTGTATCTATCCCTGATGACAAAGATGGTTTTGTCGTCGCCATAGTCCTGTTCAGCAATACGACGATTGTCAACATAGTCGAATGTGATCAGGTCCCCAAACTTCGTGAGCTTGCGTTGAAAGGCTCCTCTGAACGTTTTCCTATGCTTCATCTTGGCACGCACGCAAGACTCACAGTATGGGTTCTTGTAGCGATGAGTTAGAAGATGAATCTTCGACCTTGCTTCATTCTTCAAAGTTCCTCTCTTACTCAATCGGACTCCCCCATCTTCCTCATCAACGTCAATGACATCATCGTCATCTTCATCTCCTCCATCTTCAGGAATTTCTTCAACCTCAACTTGATGGTCTCCATGAATGTCTTCAGGTGCGATGCTGGGCTCATATCCGTCATCCTCAAACTCGGCATATTCATCGCCATAACCTGACATTTCTTCATCGTCACCTGCATCACTTCCAACAGCAACTTCATGTTGATCACGTCTTGATTTTGTTTTCTTACGTTTCTCCAATGATCTTTTGGAAGACTTAACATCGGATCCTCCAACGGAGTCGGAAAGATCCTCTAGCTCATCTCCACTTTCTCCATCAATGATCAAAAGACCTTCTCCTTCTGACGTTGAGCATCCGTCATCAAGAACTGCCATAATCTTCTCCACACATGATGATCTCAGCTTTCTCTTCTCTTGATCGACGCTCACATAGGGGATGTAGTCTTTGACGGTCATCTCGATGATGTTGCCATTGGGATCCAACATGAATGGGGTTCTTCCAGTCGGCCATACAAATGAATAACCAAGATCGACGCATCGCTTTCCCATGGAGAGCACAGAGGGCGTGTCCTCCAGGATGTGAGCTTCTGCTGGTTCATTGAATGCCTCGAACTTGATGCTCGAACGTTTGGTCGAACATGTCACCCCATTTGCTGTGTGGAAGTTGACTACCTTGTCATCATATGTTGGGAGATCCATTCTACTAATTCGTGTGGATGAAATGAGATCATGACCACTTCCAGAATCCAATATGAATCTCTTATCTCTCTCCTCAACAGGAACAGTGATACACATTGTATTGCCCCTTTTGCCATATCGACCCTTGATATGCTGAACATAATTCTCCACAAAAACTTCCCTGGACACCTCATCGTCCTCAATGTCGAGTCTGATCAGAATGTCCATGCTGGGGCCGACGATGACTAGGACCTCATCAATGTCACTGTATTCACCCTTCTCATCGATCAGAATAGCCATTGCTTTCCCTCGGCTCGAAGCTAATCTGCATGAATAAGCCCATTGCTCATCTTTCCTTACCTGATCGGTGGGCTTACCAACTTTTCCATGACCTTTGGGGATAGTTTGGGATTTTCGGTTGCACTTCACGAAGTCCTTCTTCACGTAAGTTTGGACTTGAGTCTTGGATTCGTCGAATCTGACCTTCTTCTTGATCACGTTTGATGCAACCTTGTGGAATGTCCCCTCGTCGTCACTCCAATCGTGGAGAAGTGCAGGAGTAGCCTTTGAGCTTGGTGCTTCAGTATTCGGAGCAGTGTTGAACAGATGAGGATCGTGACGTTTGTTGCATTTGTCTCCATACCGACACTTGCCCTTGGCCCAATGCCAGCATGGTTCATCAATCTTCTTGGTCTTGTTTGCAGGAGACTGACTTCTTGGAGTTCCTGGCTTTCGACCGTTACCTTTAGCATTCTTGTTTGCGTCGAACACCTTTTGGTCGTGACTGTATTCGCAATCTTTGCCCTTTCTGCATGCTTTCTTGATGAAATGGAAATGGCATGGGATTTTCTTCTTGGATCTTGGACTGGCACTTCGGCTGTTTGCTCGATCCTTTCCTTTCCCTTGACCTTTCCCTTTCCCTTTTGCATGCTGCTTAGGCTGAGGAGATGGTAGAACCGGGGCTGCATCGGCCTTGGCCTTCGCCTTGGGTGCTGCCTTCTCCTTTGGAGTAGCCTTAGGCTTGGCTTTTGGGTTCGCATCCGGCGCAGCAGCAGTCGGATTTGGTGCCGGAGCTGAAGGTTTGCCGCCACCCGCAAAATCTCTTGCATACTTTTCTCTAGCGGCGACATGCTTGTCCTCTCTAATTCTGGAGATATGTCTTTCGATGACGTCCAAGAGATAGCGATAGCTTCGTCTTTGGTCTCCCTCCATCCATGACTCGTACTGCTTGATGTCGAACATCATAAGGCTCGAATTTCGAATCTTCTTGTACAAAGCATCACGAAGCCAATCGTCAGGAGGTACATCATCCGGCATCATGTTAGATACCATCTCCATCCATTTCTCGTAGAACACTTCTAAGTTTGAGTCACCGAGATACTTCATCGATACGATGTGCTCCATAGTGAAGGCTGTCTCTCGCTGACCTGGGGTTCTGAAGTGCTCCAAGATCATAGCCAAGATTTCCCGTCCCATGACATAGGTTCCTCTTCGACTGTGACTTTGTGTCCTCAATCTCAGTTTGATCGCTACATGACGAGCAACATCACCGGCTTGGGCTATCACGTTTGACAATGCGATTGACAACTTGGCGTCAATTGACTGGTACCGTTGCCCTCCACTGTCATTCAATAGCTCGATGTCGGGATTTGGTCGAATAGCCGGTTGTAGCCATGCTTCCCATGCAGCTTTGTCCCCATCATTGGCTGCAAGAACAACACTCTTAATGAGATCTGATTGCCAAACCCCAAGATTCTGCTGTTTCGGCCATGGGCTGACATAGACTTTGTCAGCCTCTCTTCTTGACATTCTTGGCACCTCTTCTGCCGTGTAAGCCGCAGTGGAGACATCATCTGCCGAATCACGTTGTGATCCTCGAACAGAAGGCAATCCTGGAGGTTCAGGAGGTGGTCCTGGACCGTTGGGCCCGAAAGGGTCAGGAGGTCCATCAGGGTCAGGCGGACCGCCCCATCCACTCGGTGGTTTGTAGTAGTCCCTCTCAGTTCCGTCAGCGATCCTATTGTCGACTTCTCTCAACAGATCAGTGATTCTTTTGTTTGATTGAGAAGGTTGTCGTTGAGGAGGTACAGCATGTTCGCGATAGGATTTGGCTACGTTCGTTTCATGGTCCAGCTCCTTGTCAATCTGCGAAACCCAAGACTTCAGAATCGCGTTTTCACAGTTAGCCTCACTCACGTCATTCTCCAATTTGTCGATGACTAGTCTTGATGCGAGATCATAGTTGGGAATGCCTGCAGAATAGGAGAGCGTGTCAGGGTTGACCCTTGACATGGATATTTCAGAATCCTTGAGACTCTTTCTCATTTCATCTACTTGACGCTTCATGTCCATGATCTCAGAATTCTTAATACCGATCTTTTCATCTCTATCCTGGATTTCTCCCATGAAAATGCATGATCTCTCATATTGTTGAACACCACTAGCCAATACCATTTTGCGCTCATTTTCTAGTTCAGATTTCAGAGTTCGGACCTCGGTATTGGTGAGGGACGACGCCCCTACATCCGCAACTTCAGTCAATCTTTCTTTTAACAACAAGTTCTCTTGTAAACATTCATGAACTTCTTGATCTAGGTCCTGAACCCTGATTTGAGCGATCTTAGCTTGATTACGCAGATCTTCGACAAGCATCTCATCGGGGCCACGACCGTCGGTCGTAGAACCCAGAGTTAACGATCTCCGTAACTTCGTGTTCTGCAACTTGATCTCGTCCTTCAACTCGCAGTTCATCTTCTGCTCATTGGCGTAGAGCTCCTCGTAGTGCTCTGCCCTTGCGATCGAGTTCGCACTAGCCTGTGATTCAATCCTCAAGTGTGATATTGCTTCGGCCTCTTGGCTCCTGTATGATGCAAACCTTTTAATGGTGTCATGTTCAGTGTTTCGATGCCTCAGATCACTTTCCAATTTTGCCTGATTTGCCTCGAACACCTTCTTCCTAGATTCCCTAGTGATCTCATCAATACTGCTTTCATACAGCTCGGCCTGTTTCCGAGACTGAACCAAAGCTTCACTCAATAATTGATTCCGTTCAGACAACTCATGAACTGCAATTGATTGCTGCTGGCTAATCACTTCAAGTTGATTACTAGAGAAGGATGCCATCTCGGATCGATTACGATACTCCATGATTGAATTCTGGAAGTCTGTTTGCATTTCCTGACCTTCATTGTATAGTCGATTGGCAATATCGGTGGTTAAGACATTGGTTTGATGAAGTTGTTGAAGTCTTGCCTCCGTATTACCTAGTAGTCCTTGAAGGTGATGTACTTCATCCTTGTACTCTTCCTGGATCTCCATACCACGTTGATGGATCCGTCGTGCACCATGTTCCATGAGGGCACCTCGGCGTTCAAGGTCTTGGATGCGCATTGTTGCACCTTCATCTTCCTGAGATGCTACCATTAGTTCTGCTTGATATTCTGCAACCTCATTTGCGGAACATGATAGTCTGTTGTTAAGTGCATTGACCTCGTCAAGTACATTCTGGTTGTGTTCCCGAAGATACTCAGTGAATCTGATCTCGATGTCATGAATCAGTTGATCCCTAGATGCAGCGTATGCTTCCATGTTGTTCAGCTGATTACGTAGGGATTGACACTGTGCCCGTAGTTCTTCTATCATGGCAATAGGGTCACTAGCCACAGAAGTATCTGTTGATCTCCTCTTAACACGACTATCCCCGGTCCTCTCACCAATTCGGTCGGTCACGGCCCTGGTGGATCTGTCCCTTGGAGTAGTCCGTCCTCGAGATGGTCGATGCACTTGACGGACAACATCACTTCGAGCACTGTTTCGAGAAGATCTTGGTGTACTTTGGGTGGATATTCTCCGCCTGTTTGACGTAACTTGCCATCCGGACTGTGTAGTTCGGGTAGAACGTATCCCACCACTGTCTGCCGTGTCACCAGGGGATGATTGATTGACCTCCTCGACCGGCATGGCAGTGTTCTCATTGAAGGTAAATTGCGTGGTGCGCGAATCTCCGCTGCCGCCTTGCATCTTTGCGATGATGAGCTGATTGGTCCTTTGCGTCCTCAATCAATTGCTCAGAAGGTCCGGCTACCAGCACGCAGGCACCACTCTCCCGGCGGGAGAAGTGAGCACTACGGCTGATAACCTGTGAACAAAACGATCCTTGTTCTGGATATCCTTGATGTTGAAGTACCCTTGTGCTGTCAACCGAACCGATCAAGACATGAAGCAGCGCAGCGCATTATTTCCACCTTGCAATGGGGTCTTGAGCCATATGGCGTTCCAATGCATTTACTGGTGCAAATGTACAGTGAATGTATCTACATTGTCATCTCGTTCCCTTTAGCATAATATATATATATATTTAATATATATATATAGATGGGTTTGCAATTCATCCCACCAAAAGTTGTCATTTTTCAGAGGATCAACAAACCACCAAGCACTGTCAGGGGTTTGGCCAAGCGGATCGCCCTTGAGGTCTCGCAAAACGGCTGCTCGACAAAAGCGTTCGAAGACTCAGTGCCAAGGGCGCCTCACTTGGCAATGTCCTTACGATGCAACTTCACGCAGATTTCAAATGGGATTGGCACCTTGAAATCATGTCAAATAGAAAGTGCACTTGCAGTCAAGTGTGAGTGCGTTCAGTTGCGATTTGACATGAGACATTCCGGGGATGCACAGATGCTATCCAGAGAGTTGCGAGCTACCAGACGTCCCATCCGTCGTGCAAGGCCCATTGAGCAGTGGCATCAAGACGCTGGACTGACTCTGACGCGGCCCCTGCGACACCCATGCGGAATTCCAAGGTAGCGCAGTGACTGAATGGAAAGAGCATGATGGATCATCAAGTACAGATTGAAAAAAAGGCCATCCATAGTGAAAGAGGTCACAATAAAATGATGAACCATGATGAAGCTGAAACACGTTTGGCCGCAAAGCAAAGATGTCGCAGCTCTCAACGTGCAGCCCAAAGGAGGCTGAAAATTGTCTGCGCTGACTCAATTGACTGCAAGAAGACAACGGGGAAAGCAGTGCCAGAGAATCGCAGTATACTGGCGGTTTAGGAACGGTCAGCATGTTGAACATCGGTATGTTGATTGACGGCCTTTCCATTGCGACGGCTGATTTGGCTTGGTGCTTTCAAAGGCGCTCACCAAGTAAGAGCGAGCTTCACACCCAAAGAAACACAAGGAGGATGACACCTGTTCTTCATTTCATCTCATTCTGACATGAAGCCACTGCTCATTTTAGATCGCCTGCGGCAACTGTTTGTTAGCTACTTTCAAATCGCGATGTCTGTCCGGGCAGCATCTCAATGCAGTTCGAACCTCAAGGTTGCAGATAATCAACGCAGCTCCAAGTGCTTGCAAAGGTTTGCAGTGCAAAGTTCCAAATGAAAAAATGAACACGATTCCTTCCAGAGGCCGTTTTTTAATGTTTTTTGCTTGCTCAAACTTTCTCCAGCAAAGCCTTCAGACAAATTGTTCTAGTTCTTTGCGTTCAGCTGTGCAGTTCTTTTAGGCTGGGGACGCCCTGCCATGCATCTCTCTGATGGGACTGGCCGGGATTGGTGCGCTCAAGTCTTTTACAAAGAGCAGCTGTAGAGCATGAAGAATGTGGACAGGTTTGGAGCTATCGCAGCCACGATAAAATTCCAAGCAGTCCGTTGTGGTCAGTTTGCTTAATATGTTTGCATACAGGTGATACCTACAGGCGGTCTTTCAGTGTCACCTAGTACATGAAGCTAGTGATATGTAGTGATATGTAGTGATTATATTTGAGCCCACAAGCCGCACAAGCCGCAAACCTTCAGAGGTACATTCTTGGAGATGCGCGATTTAAGAACGGACGGTGGACACCTCCTGTCAAGTACCTGCCTTAGATTGCAGAAAACCATCAAAAACCGCTGGACGCTTCACAATGAGTTATGTGGCAGATGTGGATGCCGGGCACGATGTTTATTCAGAAAGGATCTATCGCAAATGCCCACATGCCCTTGAAATGAATTCTTGCCGGTGGCGCAATCACCGCAATGACAAGATTGTTTCTTCTCAAGTAGTTGCGATCTCCAGTTTCAGAGTCAGCGCAACGTGGCGATTGGCAGAATCACATCAAATTTGAAACGCCCAAAAAAGTCACGTTTGGACAGTTTTGGTTTGAGGCCTTTTGGACGGAGCAGTTCCAGCACAGAGGCTCCTTTGACGCTCATGTTGCATCCGCTTTGCAAAGCTGAATTGTTCAACTCTCTCCAGCGATGTCCGGCTTGTGCTGCTTCCCTTTTGAACTTGCCACACCCTGTGCATTACCAATTCATTACCAGCTCTGTCAGACTTTGTTTGAGCTTGCTGGCTTTGATGATAGTGTTCAGCAGACTAAATAGATTCTTGTTGGACCGATGTGCTTTGCAGAGGAGCCCCGGAAGACAATGCCAAGCTGCAGGCAAGTTGGACGGCAGGGTTAGGCCATTTGGCAAGGCTCGGGCCTACAAGATAGAAACCCGAAAAACATAAGCGGGACTTTACTTGATGCGCTGGGATTAATTAACGTAAAATGTTTAGACTGGAGCCTATTCTGTTACTGCTATTGCTCCTATATATGTTATTGAGTTATTGAGTTATTGATTCTTTGGCGAAAGAAAGCTGTGAGGATCTCTTCTGAGAAGCGATTGCAGACTCTGTCGACGTCAAGGAATGTCCGGCCGATGTTGGGGCCTCAGGAATTTGACCTGGATAATTCATACCTCTTTTGCATTTTCAACCAGCCCCTGCCAAGGCCACCCAAAGCAGTTATTGAACGATGGCGGCATCAGGCGCAGCATTGGGAAAGTTTCGTCAAAGAAACAACAAAGCTGAATGATAACATTGTCAGCGATTTTTTCATTCAGGGATGCAGCCACGGCTGGGGTCAGTTTCCATGAACGGGATCGGATGGGTTGTAGGTTTGCTGTGGGCAAGTTGGGCTCGATAGGCAGATACTGCGAATGCCTTGTCGCAGACCCCAAGCGTCCTGTACTTAGAAACCCGCCAATTGTGCCAGACCCCTGTCATGTCTAAGTCTGCTGGCTCACTAAGCCCATGTTTCTTTTTGTGGCTTTAAAGGGCTTCCGGTTGTCCCGCCGACCCCAGACACGCATGGCAACGGCACACCCCCATTCACTTCAAGGCGTGCGTGATGATTCCACCCCCCCACCCGAAGAAAGCGGATTGTATTTCCGAATCAGCATGACACAATCGTAGTGGGGGTGCCACAACACAAAGTGAAAAGAGAAGAAAGGAAGAACCACCAAATTACAACCAGCGACACAGAGAAAAGCAGGCCTGTTGTTGGTCTTGCTACTTCTTGTCGGTTTTAATACACCTGGATTGGAGATGAACGGCCCCCATGGTGGCAGGACCTTCAACTTCCTACACCATTCCAACACTGGGAACAGAACCTGTAAGAAATGGTTCAGTGCTTGATGGTGATGATTCCGTGATGGTTCAAATCACTTTTTGACGAGGAGCAGGAGGAGGACGGAGACGACAACAGGGACTGTGACGACGACCGCCAACACGGCGACTACCACGACCACCATGATGACCACCACGATGACCACCGCAATGACAACCACAACCACGACAACAGAGACGAAAGGGTGAGGATGAGGATGATGAGGATGAGGATGATCATGATGATGAGGATGAGGGATGATGATGATGATGATGATGGTGGTGGGGTTGGTGTGGTGGTGTTCATGGTGGTTCATGGTGCTCATGGTGCTCATGGTGCTCATGGTGCTCATGGTGCTCATGGTGTCATGGTGCTCATGGTGCTCATGGTGCTCATGGTGCTCATGGTGCTCATGCTCATGGTGGTGCTCATGGTGCTCATGGCTCATGGTGCTCATGGTGCTCATGGTGCTCATGGTGCTCATGGTGCTCATGGTGCTCATGGTGCTCATGGTGCTCATGGTGCTCATGGTGCCCATGGTGCTCATGGTGCTCATGGTGCTCATGATGCTCATGATGCTCATGATGCTAAAGATGCTGAAGATGCTAAACATGCTAAACATGCTAAAGATGCTAAACATGCTGAAGAAACTAAAAATGCAAAACATGCTGAAGATGCTAAAAATGCAAAAAATGCAAAACATGCTGAAGATGCTAAAAATGCAAAACATGCTGAAGATGATGGTGGTGATGACGGTGGTGATGACGGCGGTGATGACGGTGGTGATGCGGTGGTGATGACGGTGATGGGGGTGACGGTGGTGTTGGTGGTGTTGGTGGTGAAGAGGAAGATGGGGAAGATGAGGAAAATGAGGAAAATGATGAGGACGATCGGGAGAAGGATGAAGCGGAGGACGAAGCGGAGGATGGTCATGATGCGGAGGAAGATGCTGGTCTTATTGAGAGGGATTCGATGAGGATGTGGCTGATGGTGGTGATGATGAATGATACATATGCATGATGCATGATATCTCGACATGTAGCGTCAAGTTACTTCAGTTCTCCCCGTGTGCAGGATTGGACCGTTCACTATCGATTGTGTGTTTGAGGGATGGGCCCTCTCAGCATTCGATTCCTTCTTGGTACATCTTTAAACAGTGGCCGGAACCATCAGCGCAAATTAGATTTAATCACTCATTTTGCGGCGTTTTTACCTGGCTGCGCTGTGCTTAGCCAAGAAGAACCGCCCCCAACAAATTCACAGGACCCTCTGAGCGCGCAAGCACGACATTTAGGCACACTGCATTTCCCAAATCACAAAGGGAACCCCGCATCTTGCAAACCTGCGCGCGGTTCTTGAAAGGAGCACTCCTTTTGTTTCTGGTTCCAGGTAGAATGCATTCATCGCAAGTGCTGCAGGATTATTGTTTTGGGATTTGCTCCTACAGAACACCAGATTGCGCGAAAGAATGCTGCATGTTTTGCAAGGCAACTGTTAATTTAAAGATCACCGTTTCTCCAAAGAAATCCAGTTGCTTAAAGTTGCAAATATCGATGTCAGTCTTTGATGGGCTTTGGTATTTCGCAGCAAGGCTGCGTTTGTCGGAAGAGGCTAGCGGCTAGCGCAATATTTCAACGAACCTTTTTTGGAAGAAAGTTGCACGTCATTCCGTTAAAAGGGTGCTGCACGTTTAGAAGAAGCACTTCAAAGTTGATACTGCCAATTCCAGAAGCACGCAGGTATGTCTTTGATGATTGTTCCTGTTCAGTTCTTTTCTGAGGTAATTTTGTCCTCTAACAAAACGCAGCCGCATCGTTTGAATGACTGAAGGAAGGCACCTTTTTACAAGAAGCAAATACCTGTAGCGAAGAATTTGCAATGTTTGAAAGGTAAGTTGCCTATCTCGCACAAAAACCTTGTGCATCCGTTCGCTCAAAATCACATGCCTCTGTTTTCACTTTGAAGTCGTGGTTTTTCGTTCGGGATATTGCAAGTGTTTTTCGGGTGGAAAGAAGAAATCAACAAGCCTTCAACAAAGGATGGGGGGGTCCCAGGCGACAGTCTGTAAGAGCTTTTGCTGGTTTCCCGCGTTGCCTTCCTTTCCTCGAGTTGATCAAAGCCTTCAGCTACTGTACTGGTGGTGTCGAGTTTGCAAGGCATTGCTGTAGAGGCTGAACACCAATTGTACAACTATGATAACTATGCGCCCGTAGAAGGCGCCGCAACCGTTTGTGGAATGCGCGCTGCACCTTCTGTGGAATGATGCGGCTTGCAAATAAAAATAGATGAGTGACGATCAAAACCCCCGCAGAGGAGTTTTATACAAACGTATGAATGGAGTATGTGGTTGTAAATTTGTAGTGCGTTTTGCCTGGGAGGCGCAAGAAAGCGCAAGGGCGGGCGCAAGATATATTAATATCGTTGTTCTTTTCTGTATCAGTGAACATCTGCTGCTGTAGCGGCTCAGAGCTGGTAGGCAGGACAGACGGAACCATACCTACCAAAACGGAATCAAATTCCAAGAGGTATGGTAGAAGCAGAGTGTATACACAATTATACACTTATAAAATTTGATTCCCAAAACGGCCCTTTCGAGCCGAAAAGCAGCTTTACGGGAATCAAATTTCAAGAGGTATGGTAGAAGGAGAGTTTATACACAGAGAAAATTTGATTCCCAAAACGGCCCTTTTGAGCCAGAAAGAAGCTTTACGGGAAATTTCCAGAGGCATAGTAGAAGGAGAATTTATACACATAGGAAATTTGATTCCCAAAACGGTTCTTTCGAGCCAGAAAGCAGCTTTACGGGAATCAAATTTCAAGAGATATGGTAGAAGGAGAGTGTATACACAGAGAAACTTTCATTCGCAAAACGACGCTTTTGAGCCAGAAAGAAGCTTTACGGGAATCAAATTTCAAGAGGTATTATGGTAGAAGGCGAGTGTATACACATAGAAGGTTTGATTCCCAAAACGGCCATTTCGAGCCAAAAAGCAGCTTTACGGGAATCAAAAATTCAAAAGGAATGGTAGAAGGAGAGTGTAAACACATAGAAGGTTTGATTCCCAAAATGGCCATTTCGAGCCAAAAAGCAGCTTTACGGGAATCAAATTTCAAGAGGTATGGTAGAAGGAGAGTGTAAACACATAGGTTTGATTCCCAAAACGGCCATTTCGAGCCAAAAAGCAGCTTTACGGGAATCAAATTTCCAGAGGTATGGTAGAAGGAGAATGTATACACATAGAAGGTTTGGTTGGATTTAGTGAAGTTTTTTTGCCTTTGCAATGCCTGTTTTGAACCCAAGTCTGGCGCAAGGTAAGCGCAAGTTTCTCTTTAGGTTGTTTTGCCAAGTTGGACAGGCATCGCTACAAGGCTCCGGCAAAAACATTTTAACAGCTCCGTAGCTTTCGGTATCTTTTTGAAATTTGATTCCTGTAAAGCTTCTTTCTGGCTCGAAATGGCCGTTTTGGGAATCAAATTTCCTATGTGTATACATTCTCCTTCTACCATACCTCTTGAAATTTGATTCCCGTAAAGCTTCTTTCTGGCTCGAAATGGCCGTTTTGGGAATCAAATTTCCTATGTGTATACACTATCCTTCAACCATACCTCTTGAAATTTGATTCCCGTAAAGCTGCTTTCTGGCTCGAAATGGCCGTTTTGGGAATCATGACCTATGTGTATTATATATTTGCCCTCTACAATACCTCTTGAAATTTGATTCCCGTAAAGCTGCTTTCTGGCTCGAAATGGCCGTTTTGGGAATCAAATTTCCTATGTGTATACACTCTCCTTCTACCATACCTCTTGAAATTTGATTCCCGTAAAGCTTCTTTCTGGCTCAAACGGGCCGTTTTGGGAATCAAATTTCCTCTGTAGGTAGAGCTCCTCAGAATCTTCAACTTCTGAGAATTCGAGCTTCGAATCATCAGTTTTTTGCTTCCGAAGGCTAAAAAAGTTTGTGTTGCACAGCGTACTGGATCAGTGAACACCCCCTTGGATTGAGCAACTTTTTGCGGCAATCAATTCTTAAATACATATTTAATCCATGTAATGGAACACAATAAAAACCCTGAAGAGCGCAAGGAAGCGCAAGGGCGGGCGCAAGGTCATTTCTAATAACACACCGGCAACTATGTTTTGATCAACCCCCAGATACATTGATGGATTCTTGCATGTGCATCCTTCAAAACCTCTGTGTGTAATTACGTTTCTGTGTTGAAGCTTCTTTGTGTAAACGCATTTGCAGGCAAAAGCTTATGTAAAGGCGCCAAAAGAAACGGATGTCATGCCAAGATTCAGAACTGTCAAGAGAAGAGATCAAGAAAAAGGTAGGGGGAAGATTCAGAACTGTCAAGAGGAACGGCTGCCAAGAGCAAGAGATGTCAAGTGGAAGCCGAGGCAGAAGAAGATGTCAAGATAAGGAGATGTCAATAAGGAAGAGGCGTCCAGTGAAAGAGGTGGCGCCAGAAAGGGTTGCAACATGTTGCAACGAGAAAGGGATGTCGAGAGAAAAAAGTTTCCAAGAGGAAGAGATGTCAACGGACAAAAGACATCAACAAAGCTGAAACAGACAACGGCTTTGGGAACCAGGTGGTCGTGCTGCCCTCCTCTCGGCTCTCCCTTTTCCTTGCGAAACTTCCGCCGCCCGGCTTGCCCGCGCTCTACTTCGATTTTGTTTACGGCTTACTTATGTTTTTACCAATGTTTGACGAGCGGTTAACTTACGATCCCTTCATGAAAGCGTTTATGTTGGTTCTGCCGTGTCTTCAGCGTCTTCGATTTATGTATATAGGTTCTTATCCTTCAGATCTGGTCGCTGGAGCTGGAGCCCGTTACAACAAAGATATTCTATATTATTTGAGCTTAAACCATCCGAAGGGAAAACTACCACCGAAACATGTTTCGGAACCCTCCTAAGCAAACATTGCTCCTCCGCGCGCCTTTTTAGCTGTCCTTTTACATATTATACACCGAAGCGCCAGAAAATTTCAGATTGCAGTGGCACCGGGTCCTGCAACCAGGAAAGGTTGACCCTGATTGCATCCGGAACTGTCACCAAAAACCGTTCGCGGCGTAATTCGAGCCATGCTGAATCCATAGATATGTTGGGGTATTTTTTCTGAGCTTCTGAATTGCTGGTCAGTCGTGGTTTCAGCACATTGCGGGACCATGCTGTTGCAAATTGGTCCAATGTGTGCCGTGTACCGTGCAGCCTTCAAAGCTGCAGTCGGGCAAATACATTGCGCCACGGCTACAGAATATCTGGACAGAAGCAATCCAGCCACCTTTAGCCCCCCCCATTCAACAAGGGAGGTGACTTTTGATTTGATCCCGGGTTTTGTTACGCGTGTTTTTTTTTGGGTTCCAGATGGATGTGGACCCTGCTGTGCGGCTACCAGAAGCACCCGTGGACACGTCTTAGACTCAGCGCATCTTCTCCAGCTTAAAGTTGTGGCCACCGCCTAGCCAGCTGCGAACGACGAGGTACTCACATTTTTCGGATACGCGAATGGTCCGTCGCTTGGCATTCAGCCCTAGCCTCAGAGATTTGCACTGGTTTGCATGTCAGCTGGCTGATCACTTGATGCGCCAAGCACATGGCGCATTTTGATTTGCGGGTCATCACAGGGACAGAAACCGGTGTTGCGGTTGCATGTTTGACCTCGGTGCCTGGCGAGGAATTCTGCATTCTGCCTATAGGCATTCTAATGTGTGATTTTATTCAAAACTGAGTGTTGTTATCAGCAACCTTGACTGTAACTTTAGCTCGGCTGCAGTTTCAGGTGGGCAACCACGACTCACACTCATCGGGCAGAACCCTTAGCTTTTCATCGGCTTGAAATCAAAGCCTTTGCTCAGAAACACTTCGGGTCTGCAGTCTGGTATCTTTTCATCGGTGCCTGATCCTTGTCAACATCAGTGCTGTAGGGCTACGGGAGTTCTGTCCTGAGGGCAACGCCACGCAGTTTCACAGCAAGCCGCCAAACAAAACTGCGGCTCACATTAAGCAGATCTTCGCACCATGACATTGGTCTATGTATTGGGTGGAAGCGACATGGAAGACATAATATGTAGGCATGTAGAAGCGCCGAGAAGCCTCCAGCAGCCTGGCGTGATTTGTTTCACTGGCCACAAGGCCCCGAAAAATCATGCCCCGTTTGGGTAATCGGCACGTGTGAGATTCCTGGCTAGCTCAGAAGCAATGGGAAACGCACAGGTCAAGGAAAAAAGTGAGTCTCGGCACGGGTAAAGATAAAGTTCTGCAACCACTTCTCTCGACGTGTTCATATGCGTATTTTTTCTGTGAAGTTGATTTCTTATTTTAATTCTGTTTTGCAAGTTCAATCCGAATAAACAAGGGGTAACAAGGGCCGGCTCTTCATGAACCAAAGCCCTTCACTGAAACGCGCAAACACGCAACCACAAGAACAACCACAACCACAACCAACAACGACCGACGCCGACGCCGCCGACGACGACGACCACGGCGACCATGACGACGACCACCACCACCATGACGATGACAACGACCACCACTACCACGACCACGACGACGACCACGACGACGACGACAACGACGACAACGACACGAACTACCACAAACCACCACGCCACACGCCACCCGACCCACCACGACCCACGAACCACCACGACCACCACGACCACCACGACCACAACGACCACCACGACCCACAACGACCACAACGACCACCACGACCATCACGACACCACGACCACCACGACAACGACCACAACAGCGACAACAAGGACAGCAACGCCAACAACGACAACGACAACACAGACGCAAATATGAACATTTTTCATGATTCGGGCTGTCGAATTTTCGCATACCAATTCTTTGCACACACTTGCTCAGAATGGTAATTGCGAATTTTGTTGTGGAGCGCGTCTTAGGTGCAAAAACAACTCAGTTACACCTGACAGGAATGGATCGGTGAAGAGACCCGACAAAGTCTCAAGAAGCTACCATCGCCATAGTCAGTGCTAGATGAAATGAATTGGGAAGTGACCCTTCCCTTTCAACAGAACCATATCGCTCCCAAATTGACAATAATCTCCAGGGAATCTCATTGAGAAGCATGAAGTTCACAAAGACTGGACTACATGGAGTGTTCTGGAACACCAAGGTGTCGGGCCAGGGAAGAGGAACAAATTGCTCCCCTTCATGCTCAGCAACAAGGTGAGCATCGCTGGATTGCCCTGGCTGAAGACGGGCATGGAGATCCTCGAGGAGAAGTATTGGTACCCGAGGGACTACTTGGTCCCTGCATACCCTTGTGGGCTGGAAGGGTTGGAAGAGAAGCGCCCGGCCAACTATGATGACTTCGTGGTCCTCACACGGGTCGTCTACTCCAGGTTGAAGGAGGTCTTCTATGAGGAAGGCCGCTGGGTAACTGGGCGTGGGCCCCTCTTACTTCCAGAATTGTATAAGCTCTGGACATAGCACTCAGAGAGAAATTGGATAGTGTCGCTGGCTGCAGCGTCCGGAGTGCCCAGGAGGAACGCCAGATGCCTGGCCGATGGGCTGTGAAAGAAATCGGGGACGAATACGTCCGATCAGCCCAGTGCATTGTTGCAAGGATCCAGTGCGACCTCCTGGAAAGACTCAGGTCGGACCGTGAGTGGGACCTGAGGAATGCAGGGCTTGAGGAGGTGAGGAAGCACATCACCAAGGCGAACTACGACGGTGCCCGAGGTCTGGACTCCAGCTGGTTCGGATGGGACATTCCTCGGCCTTATACGGAGGCCGGATGGCGTGAAGCCAGATGAGATGGGGCAAGACGTCCCTGAGCCATCGCAGGAGGACCTGCCGCCAACCCAAGAGCTCATGGAGGAGAGGGTCCAGGCAGACGACGTGGGCAGTGAAGAGGACGACATTGATGTGAAGGCAAAGTTCTTCGTGTCCATCAATGTCAGGATCCGACATAGGAAGCTCCGTATCTGGGGCAAGTGTGGGACAAAGCCTGGACAAAACTTCTCGGCATATGAGCCCCACAACAGCTTTAAGGGCGTGAAGTTCAATTCAATTTGTGGGCACTGCTGGAAAGGCAAGGACCCGCGTGAAGAAGAAGACAGCTCTATTACAACGAGCTCAAGCGACATGGACTGAACCGCGGTGAGTTGACAACAGGGTTCACGGCGAGTAGAGTTGGCATGCACATAGCTTGCATGATTGGGAAGGGTGTGGTTAAGTATTGACCAGGGAAACCCAGGGAACCCAAAGAAGAGTACTGTGACAACACTGGGAAGGACTAAGCATTGGTCCAGTGAACCCAGGCCAAGCTATGGAGCAGCTCTTGTAGTACTCATAACCCGGTAAAGCATTTACTAGGGGCAGCTTGGGGGAATTGATGCGATTTCTCTGTCATGGTGTGGAAGGGACACAACGGGAAATTTGTGCATCCGAAGACCTGTGGGGCCAAGAGAAACACGGACAGAGAAGTAACCAAGCATCATGCAGAATTTCCCCCGTCCACCTTTCCTAAGGGCAGGCTTGGGAACTTAATGCGATGTAGTCGCATTACATTACCACAGTCAGATATCCGCACGCGGGTGGCGGGCAGTGCAGCCATGCCCCTACTGGCGCTGTCGGATGATGAGGTGGAGCGGGCCTTGGACCAGGCGGACTCTGACCTCAAGTACTTGTTGTCAGAAGTCGGGGTGCCTGAAGAAGTGCAGGCGGCACTTTATCATATAGGCTTCACCTCTTTGAGGTTGTTCTCGGGCATAGATGAGAGCAGAGCAGAAGTGAGGGCCGCAGTGAACGCAGAGATAGGCCTGGACCATACCGCAAGCAATGCGGAAAGGCGATACACAGCCCTGGTTCTCAGTGCATGGGAAACAGCGAGGACCCAGCAGAGGTCAAATGATGAGTCAAGAGCTGAGGCCAGGACTGCTATGATCCCTCGGCCAGTGCCCATCAATGAGCACGCCATGCTGAGGGAGGCGCTGGAAGCCCATATTGGCAGGTTGAAGGACTACGAGGTGCCCTCCAAGAACCTTATTGCGTCCAAGATGGACGACATGGAGACCAACATGCCGAGAGTCGCCGATTTACGAGACGTATCATCAACGGAAGATGGAGAGGTCGACCTTTTGCAGGGCAATTTGGATGTAGCCACAGGGACATTTAAGATGAAGGCAGCCAGGAACACAGTGTGGATGCCCAAGGCCCCAGAGGAGCTTCGATTGAGGCACAGAAGGCTGGGGATTGCTTGGGAAATGGCCCGCACCAAGCATTTGAATAGAGTTTGGCTGCAGGGACACCTCATCGAGGCGTTTAGACAGTTGTCAGACCACATATTGGGTCGACACGTTTCCGGGCTGGCGCTCCCGCAGGAGCAGAAGCCAAAATGGGCAAGAGATCCGGAAGAAGGCCTACCAATGGGTTAGGAAAGGAGACATCGCCACCCTCGAAGAGGGTATCCTGCGAGGCATCAAGGACGCCGAGGTAATGAACCTACAATTCGTGGTTCCAGTTACCACCACTGTGGCAACGAGTTCCATTGGAGGGGGGGCTCGCCAAACCCAGCGGCCTGCGCGCCGGCAGCCGCAAGGCTGCAGGGAAAGGCAAGGGACGTGGAGGGGGCATACGCCCCACCAAGAAGTTGTTCGTGAAGACGCCAACAACGGCAAGTGCACCGCAAAGAGCTGCAACTTCGTGCATCAGTGTCAGCGGTGCCTGGGAAGTCACTCCAAGTCATCATGCAGATCAGGCGGCAACGACACAAGCAAAACGGCCACGCCGAATGCAGGCGCCGGCGACTGAGAGAAGGTAAAGCCTGTTTCATCAATGCAAGTGTCACCCAAGCCTAAAAGGCGCTTCAGGGTACTGTACCTCTTCTCAGGGGCCCCTCGCAAAAGCGATGTGCGCAGCTGCATCCAACAACTTTGTACAGCCAAGGGAATTGGATTGGAAATGGTTGAGGTTGACCTCATCTTGAGGGACGGCCATGATTTGTATGATGATGAAAAGTTGGAAGAAATTTCAAAAAGGGTAAAGCAAGGCGATTTCGACGCCATCATTATGTCACCACCATGTTCCACGTGGTCCCGGGCAGTATGGTCTAGCAAGATTGGACCCCGGCCGGTCCGATCCAGAGATTTCCCACACGGCTTTCCGTGGCTCAAAGGCGAGCTCAAGGAGAAAGCTGAGATTGGTAGCAAATGGGTCATGAGATGTGCGGAGGTCTTGGAAATTGCTCCACCATACACCGTTTGTGCTTGGGAGCACCCAGAAGATTTGGGCCGTTCGAGAAACGGCGTGCCCGCTAGCGTCTGGCACTTGGAGGAAGTCAGACGGGCAGCAAAGAAGCGACGTATGGAAACTAGTGCATTCCATCAGTGCACATACGGTGCAGACTATCCAAAGCCCACAAGGCTGCTGAGCGACGCCCATGGGTTGCTGCAGTTGGGTTATCCAGGATGGCCAGTTCTCAACAAAGAGCTTTACTATTTGGGTCCATTGCCACGGACTTGTGGCCATGAACCCCCGCCGCTCATTGGCACAAATACGAACGGTGGCTTCAAAACGGGCCCAACAGCCACATACCCCACAGAGATGAACCAGATGCTGGCGAATCTTGTATTTCTCCATTGGTTCAATCAGGCTCTGAAGCCTGCGGAGGGGGGCACCAGCAACATGGACGCAGAGCCTGCAGGGGAAAGAAGGGCGGAGGACCCAGCCTTGGACTTGGTGCCAAAAGGTGTGGAAACCCAAGAAGCAAAGCATGCCGAAAAAAGGCAAGGAGCGGCATACGCCATGAGGAACCTGGAGGGAAAGGTCTATCATGATGGAGCAGGACTTTGCTCGGAAGGTAACAAGAGGCCGGCCTTCAGAAAGGTCTCTGCGATGGTTTCGCTTGGTGAGAAGTTCCTCCAGCTTACATCAGAGGAAGACATGAGGAAGGACCTATACAGGTTGGCGCTGGGGACATGTCATAATGTAATGGCCCTCCGTTCCGGAAGGAGGTGGTTGAGAGAGCAAGGCAGGCCTGGCTGGAGTGCCTAGCAGAGAAATCCGGCCTGGCAGTAGAACAGCTGAGCACCGTGAAGCCGAGACAGCCATTCTTGTTGGCGGCCATTGGAGAGCACTTGAAGGCCATCGAGGACCCAGATGCCGGAGCGTTTTCCCCAGACCCAGGCACCTTCAGAACCGGGGTGCCGCTCGGGCTGCAGGGGATGCTTCGGGTGCCGGCAGTATTTGAGGCCAAGGAGAAATGAAGGAAGTACGAGGAGGTACCTTGGCCGTCAGACAAGGAGAACTACCTGTCAGCTGCCGAGAATGCGGTTGCGGTTCAGGGGCAGTTCTGGAAGGAGGAAGCCTTGGACGCCATGGTGGAGGTTGGTGAAGAGGAGGCCAGGGAGCGGTATGGAGACGGCGTAGATGATGGAAAATGCAATCCCAGACTGCGATGAGGATAATGCTTGGTTTCTATTGCAGGGTCATTGTCACGTAAGGTGCAGAAGTGTAACTGATACATCGGGGCTAGTTGTGCCCCACAAGGAATACATGCACATGATACACATGGTTGAGGGACCCCTTTAATTCCTGCCAAGGTTCGATGCAAGAGGAGCCGAGGCCATCGCAGAGTCTAAGGAAACGAACACCCAGAGACGAGCTTTGAAAGGAATCAAAACATCAAAAAGAACATCAAGTTTCAAAAAGGAAGTCTCAAAATCCAAAAACTTCACAAAAAGTTACCACAGCTCGTGCCAGAGGTCAAACTAAAGCCTGAAGAAAAATTGGAAGGAAATCAAACATAACATTTTCTGTGGTAACATGTCTCAGATCAAACGCAGAACAAGAACAGTCAAGAGGAAACCTTCGACGCAAAGAAACTATGCAAAGGACATTCAAACAGAAAACCTCAAACCGTACCCCGGTGGAAAGCCAAAGAGAGTGCAAGACTTCAAAAGGAAGTCAACAAGTTACAGCACTTCACAGAAAGAACATTCAAAAGGAAGTCCATAAACATCTTAAGAGAGGACATTCTGGAGACAAGCAAAACAAACGAAACTCTGGGAGGAAAAACGAAAGCCTAAAGAAACGGAAACAAAGAAAAAGATAGAAAAAGTTCAAAGCGAAAGGATTTGGCAGCAATGAAGAATGCTCAGCGATTTCTGAGCACCAAAGTAATAGAAAGTGTCTAAGAGCAGTGCCTGCCCAGGTTCCCTCGCACAACCTGTGTGCTACAAAGCAAATCGCAGCGAGAACACATTTACATAAAGCGTAAAGAGTTGCAAAGGTTCATAGAGATTCATCAAGCTTCACGAAAATCCATAAAAGTTCATAAAGTCCGAAGGAGTGGTTTCATGTATTGAGACGAATCAAGAACCACATCTAACGGCTGAGTCTCAAATTGTGTTTTACGATGTCTCATTGAGTTCCGTGAGAAACCTGAGAAATATGCGAGCCAAAAAGGCGGGAGACGACACGAATTGCACGGTCAGCGCAGTTGCAACTCAGTGTTGAAGGAGGCGCTCCACTTCCGGAGCTGAGGGAAAGTCAAGTAGTTCTCGGGTCTGTGAAGCCAAGAGGTGGGAATCTCAAAGTGTCACTCACAATATCTCAAAATGGTGAATATGTTGCTGTATTGCTGTATGGGTTGCTGTTTGGATCTCTGTTTGGATTGCTGTATGTATTGCTGAATGTATTTCTGCATTTCGAAGGATTGCTGTCTGAATCTTTTGGATGAATTTTCTGCACGGATAGCGGCGTGGATCGCTGAATATATTGTTGTATGTACTGCTGTGTAAATTCCGCACGGACAGTGAATAGCCGAGAGATTGGAGGGTGTCGTTTGAGTCAATGCTCCTGTCAGCTTGATGATCTCCCGCTAAGAGACAAGCTTGAAAACAGGATGCTTCATCGCTTTCCGCTGAAGGCTTTGGGCTTAAGGGGCGCTGCAATGTATCAGCGCACGCCAGAACCCCGGAAGAACCCAGGAAGCTACCACCAACCACCAATGCAATTTTAAGTCCCTTTCACGTCCATCATATTCCTAAATATCCAAGATGCATAAAATGCACTCGGGTAAACCAATGCATTATATGGCAATCCATGCTGCAAACACACAGCAATCCCGGCAGCTGTCCCTACAAAAATACGCACAGCCAAATCTACAGCAACGCAATACGTTCAGCAATCTGTACAGCAATACATGCAGAACATCGCAATACATACAGCAGTCCATACAGCTGAACATCATGCATCCTCGTGGCGCTGCCCTTAGTTCCGATTCGTGCCCTTGATCACTGACAGCATTTGCCAAGGGCCTTGCCATGCATTTGCACCTTGGGAATGTTCCTGCCAAGGCCCGTCTACTGTGTATGTCGAAGACCTCACACCGGGCCAAGGAACCCTGTTGGAGGCAGCCATCGACCTGAGAGTGCCAGTGGTTGCCTTTGGCATCACAGAGACGCATTCTGAGATGTTGGAAGACAGGCTGACAAGCTACTGCCTCCAAAAGTTGGTTGACAGCTCGCACACGCTGTACCGACAGGAAGCGGAGCAGTACCTCAATGGTGACGGAACTTGGAAGGAACCCAAGGAGGAGACGACGGAGGCATCGAAGAATTCCAAGAAGGTGGCCACCAAAGCCAAGAAGAAAAGGAAACAAGCCACTGAAGACAGCAACGCCGAGGAGGAAAATGACAAGGAGGACGAGGAGGAGGAGGAAGAAAAGAAACCGGCGAAGAAACCGACGACGAAGAAGCGCAAGGCAAAGAAAAACGAAGAGTCGTCAGAAGATGAGGAGTGGTAGGTGTCTCTCACGGTTGGACCTGGGGACATAGGTTTCTCACGGTTGGACCTGGGAACTTATGTTTCTGACGGTGGGACGTGAAAACATGGCTTGGTAAGACAACGTTGTTTTCTCTAAGCTGTGTATGATGGGCTAGAATTGTGTGAGCCCTATGTCCAATTTTGACGGTCCATTTTTTTCAAATCTGAGACGATTTTGGCGGAAACCGCGGTGTCACAGCTGACGTCAGGGAAGCAGGACGAAAAATAATTCTATTGAGTTTGCCGCGTGCTAGTTATTTTTTGCTAGAACGTTGTTATGCAAACAGGTATCATGTCAGCATTGTGTTGCACGCCCTTTTGTTTTGTTTGTTTGGTTTTGATTTGGAAAACAGGCGTCAGGTCCACATTATTGCGGGGTCAGGTGAGACGGTGTGTTTGTGTTCATGTGGCTTTGCGTTTTGCATTTATGGCTTTCAGCAGTTTCCTTTGCGTCACGGTTGGACCTGCGCATCCATTGCGCGTCGTTGCCCCTGTCGGTCGTCATGCCCAGCAGTAAGAAGGCCAAGACGTCGTCCCACGTGACTGGCATTTCCAACAAGGACTACCAATGGTTTCCGGAGGAGTTTGGAGAGCATCATGGCAAACATGAAGTCTGGGTGGCCGAGATCCCGTTTATCGGGTTGAAAACATTCACGTGTGACACCTCAGGCTATCTGTGTGGTTTGCAAGAGTTGTTGCATTGCAATGTTTCACTGCATATTTTAGCCTTTTCATGTTTTTTCCTTGTTTTTGCCAGGTCTCACGTTGGATGATCTGAAAAAATGGATCTCTGACCTGGAGGTGCAGCATGAGAACGTCCCACCGTCGTTCGCGGGGAAGAAGATCCGGGACGTGATCCCATTGGGGCATTGGGGGTTCCACTCCACAATCAGGTCCACACCGTACAATATGCCCATCGGGGCATTGACAATGCAAGATATGCCGCTGAAATTTTCATGGCACTGGTGGAGCCCAAGCTACCAGGAGCACGGTGAAGACTGGGAGTTCGCCCTGTGGCGCTGACGTGCTCACGGTGGGACCTGGCACAGATTTGTTCGTGGTTAGACCAGATTTGTTCACGGTGGGACCTGACAAATCAGGGTGTTTTTCCGCGGCAACAGGTCCACGTGCGATTGTTTTTGGACCGCATCTGTCGTCATGATGGCTTGCCTCTGACCTAATAAGAGCTTGCCTGAAACTCAAGGGCCATCGCTATCGGTGGTGTTGAGGTTTGGCACAGAAATGCAAACATGCGCATATTTTGAAAAAAGGACAGAGCGCTGGCTATTATTTTTGATGCTTACTATTATTTGTATTTGCGGTATGTTTCTGCAGCGTTGGTGTGTGTCTGTGTTAATAAAGTTACTTTGCATACAATTTTCCAATTTCAATGTCATTGCAAGTAAAAT
>CAMXCT020000951.1:181642-189142 GCA_947184155.2 Cladocopium goreaui
TGTCCAGCAGGTTCAAGCTACAAGTGAGGCATTTGCTGCGATCCTGCCTGATGGGTCAGTCGTGCCTTGGGGCGAACCAGACTCTGGCGGTGACAGCTCTGAAGTCCAAGACCAGCTGAAGGGTGCCCAACAGGTTCAAGGAAATAATTACGCATCTGCTGCGATCCTGGCCGATAATTCAGTCGTGACTTGGGGTTTTCCAGACTCTGGCGATAACAGCTCTAAAGTCCAAGATCGGCTGAAACGTGTCCAGCAGGTTCAAGCTACAAGTGAGGCATTTACTGCGATCCTGGCTGATGGGTCAGTCGTGACTTGGGGCAGACCAGACTCTGGTGGTAACAGCTCTGAAGTCCAAGACCAGGTGAAGGGTGTCAAATAATTACGCATTTGCTGCGATCCTAGCGGATAATTCAGTCGTGGCTTGGGGTTTTCCAGACTCTGGTGGTAACAGCTCTAAAGTCCAAGATCAGCTGAAAGGTGTCCAGCAGGTTCAAGCTACAAGTGAGGCATTATCCTGGCAGATGGGTCAATCGTGACTTGGGACAGACCAGACTCTGGTGGCAACAGCTCTGAAGTCCAAGATCAGCTGAAAGGTATCCAGCAGGTTCAAGCAACAAAGTGTGCATTTGCTGCAATCCTGGCAAATGGGTCAACGTGACTTGGGGCATACCAGACTCTGGCGGTAACAGCTCTGGAGACCAAGACCAGCTGAAGGGTGTCCAGCAGGTTCAAGCAACGAACTTTGCATTCGCTGCGATCCTGGCTGGTCGGTCAGTCGTAACTTGGGGCTCTCCAGACTCTGGCGGTTACCTTTTACCGGTGGCAGCAAAATTTGCATATATGTAATGATGTTGGCGCAAAGACGCCGTGCGGTCTAGAAAGCTGCAGCTTTAGTTGAATGGCTGTCGCACATGTGTTTAAAAAGGTTCTTGATTGACCTGTAGCAAATAGCGTTTCGCATCCAATACAGCGCATGGATATGTGTAGCCATTGGTTGATCCCAGTCCATACAGCTTCTAGATTTCCACCTGATGATGCTGAGAGGATGGATTAGATGCATATATGAGTGCTGATGTGATTCTTGTCTGCATCTGTTGGAGTCAGGAGAAATGGTAGAAGTTCACTAACACGGGTCTTTGCTGTGGAAGCATGGACAGTTGCATTACTGGAAGGCATCAGTACCACTTCGTGTTGGTGGCGGCTCAAGCTCCTGGAGAACAATTTGTGAGCAGCTTAGCTATTTGATTTTCAACTTTGCTACTTGTATTGCAACCAGAGCTGTCTGAGCAATACTTCTATAGCCTATATTATATTGAATGCATGTCCACCAAATACATGTACGAACTTCACCCCTCCGTCGAATTGCTGAGGTGGCCACGACAACGATGACTTCACTATGACTGCGTAAACATGGGCCGGCCTGTGTGTAAAAGCGTCTGCGTGTAAAAGTGATTGTGTGTAAAAGCGCTTGTGTGTAAAACCGTCTGTATGTAAAAGCGTCTGTGTGTGAAAGTGTTTCTGCGTAAAAGTGTTTGTGTGTAAAACCGTCTGTGTGTAAAAGCGTCTGCGTGTAAAAGCTTCTGTGTGTAAAAGCGTCTGTGTGTAAAACCGTCCGTGTGTACAAGCGTCTGTGTGTAAAAGGGTCTGTGTGTGAAAGTGCCTGTATGTAAAAGCTTCTGTGTGTGAAAGCTTTTGTGTGTAAAAGCTTCTGTGTGTAAAAGCTTCTGTGTGTAAAAGCTTTTGTGTGTAAAAGCGTCTGTGTGTAAAAGCTTCTGTGTGTAGAAGTATTTGCGATGCAAACTATTGTCTTGTACTTGTGCTATTTTGTCTTAATACTCCTCTTCTCGACTGCCTAAACCCCTTTTTAATATATTGTTTTGTAATATGGTGTCTCCATACTAACAAGAGAAGACCCTGCTCCTCTACGCTCTCGGGCCATCCGTCGTCTAGTTTAAATGTTTTTTGTCAAAAAAATGTTTGGTCAATCACTTTTTTCCATCAACAAATCTTCAACCATACACTTTCTGGGAGAAATTTTCCCATGCAAATGTGAATAAATTTGATGACTGGAGGGCCCCAAGTCATTGCAAAACATTTGGATTAGTTTTTAGGAAATGGATTGGCATGGGAAGGCCCAAGTGATCGATTAACTCTGGGTTGGATTGCATTTTCTTGCAAATAGGTTTGAGGAAAAAACGTAGGAATGGATGGGCTCTGGGATTGACACCCCTTCTCTTTATTTTGGGTAAATTCTGGGTTTACTTGCCTCAAAGACATGAATGCTGATCACCTCAAGTCACTTGCATTGTTTGGTGGTTTCGTTGTTTTTTTCAATGGGGAGAAAGGCCAAGGATGGAGAGCCCCAGGTGATTGCAAATCTTTGGGCAAGTGTTTTGGTGTAAAAAGCTTTGAGGGATGGAGACCCCCTTAGTGATTGATCAAGTCTTGGCTGGATTGCTCCGTTTAGTTTTTGCAAAAACAACTTGAATACAACCAATCCTCACCAAGCAAGTCTTCAAACATTTTGTGCTTGCCACTACTTTCTTACAAGTAAAAACCTTCCAGTCTTGACAGTTTTTGTTTATGATGATTTCAAAAAATGCCCTTCAAAGCCAAGGTTTGCCAATGATTTGGGGTTCTCTAGCCCCAAATTTATCTTAAAAAAAACAATTATATAACCATCGAGTCCAAGCTGACCAAGAACTCAGGGATTTCCATCTGGTCACCAAGGCACAGGTTTTGCAGCCAAATAGCAGCGCATGAGACAAAAAACCACCAACCAAATCAGCAAGTGTCTAAACTTGTTTTTCTGGTTGGGTTCGCGCGCCGGGGGGCAGCCATTTTATACCCAAAAAACGCGCGCGAACCTCACGAAAAAATACTTTGATTTTTCTTTTTGGGCATGGAAACCCACTGCGTAAACTAAATAGGTGGCAGCCGAAAAAAATGAAAAACACACATGAACACCCATGAGCAATGAGCACCCGCGAATTCACATGAACTCCTCTGAGTTTCACAAACGATGCAGCTAACAAGTTAGGTTTTGGACAATTGTTTTCACATTTTTGATTTATTACTGTGTGTTGTTGTTTTTGCATTTGGTTTCATTTTTCTTCTTGTTGTTGGTTTTTCATCCTGTGCTGGCTTGGCGCTCCCAAAAATTATCCATTGCCATTATTGCAAAACATGTTTTTTTTCTTGTTTGGGTATGTCTGAAAATGAGGTGACCATTTTTCCCTTCAACGTAACCATTTTGGGGTCAAAAAAGGACACTTCATGTTGAGACATACCCATTTGCTCATATTGTTTTGGACATGTGTTTTTGTTGAATCCATGCTGTGTTGGCTTGCCCCATCCAAAACATATCCGACTGAAATTTACAGATTCACTTTAGCACAAAAGGCTTCACTTTAGCACAAAAAAATCACTTCAGACCCGCATATATCAAAAGAAAGCGACATACATCACTCACAAAACAATGAAGAAACATTTGAAAAACTATTTGCCAAAAAAACATGTAATTCAAAAATTCCAAAGGAAACAAATATGGAAAAAGACTGTGTCTTTAGTTTAAACTGTTGAAAATATAGTTTGGTGAAAGAAAAACAAAGTCTCAAACAAGACAGTTTTTAGGTTATTCGGCTAAATAAGCTATTTAGGCAAACAGGCAAACAACCTAAAAGACAGAACATGAAATAACCTAATAGGTAGAATTGAACCTTAAAAACTAAAATAACCTAATGGGCAGGAATTAGCCTAACCAGAGCTTTTGGGCAGCGGCCTCATCGGCTGAATTGGCTTGATCGGCGCCAGCGGTTCCAGCGGCTTCGTCGGCATGTCTTTCTGGAAAGCCTTTTACGGCCCGAAGCAGGCGGAATCAGTTGCGTCCATTTTGCGCCTATGGTTTGCTTCGCTGCCTTTTGATTAGTATTGATCCATAGCCTCTTGGCTTGCGATATAGCCTCCAAGTGTCGAACGTACGCCCCCCCCCCCTTATAATCGATATCTAATACATAACGTCGAGAATTCTACGTTTTGCACGGGCTGGCCCCCCAATACCCCCTATGATTGTGCTGAAGCACGGAGAACTCAGGTAGCTGACGCTACCTTTCGTGATTACCATGAACTAACTGATTTCACATTGAATCCAGCTTGGTTTCTGAGTACTGGCCATTCAAATACCACTGGTCTGTGACGAGCTCCACGCACAGCTTGCCCTGTTCGCACGCATACTTGACGAGCACAGTCTCATTCTGGCAGGATGGGTCCCCTGCATCGCATCGAATGCCTGCAAAGTAGCATGTTGAATTGCCTTCGAACTGGTACGCCCAGCAGTGAACGGAATATCGGCATGCACTTCGACACTCGCCCTCGGTGGTAAGTGACGCCTCGACGAGGAAGTCGTTTGGAACAAACAATTGCGACAGTTCTGATCAACTCTGCTACGATATGTTACTTAATCGAAGGAAGTTTAGAAGTCAAACTTCCGACAATATGGACAGATGAAAAGCAGAGCAGGGCAGAGGCAGAGAGAAGAGAAAGATTAGAAGAGAGAAGATCAGAGAAGAGAAAGAGCCAGAAGAAAGAAGATGCAGATGTTCAAACTTGCAGATAGACAGATAGACAGACAGACAGACAGAGAGATAGAGAGATAGAGAGATAGAGAGAGAGAGAGCTAGATAGATAGATAGACAGACAGATAGATAGATAGATAGATAGATAGACAGATAGACAAATAGACAAATAGATAAAGAGACAGCTAGATAAATAGATAGATAGATAGATCGATCGATCGATAAGATAGATTAGATAGATAGATAGATAGACAAATAGATATAGAGACCCGTAGATAAATAGATAGATAGATAGATAGATCGATAGATAGATAGATAGACAGATAGATACATAGACACATAGACAGATAGTTAGATACCAAGATAGATAGATAAATAGATAGATAGGTACAAAGACCGATAGATAGACAGATAGACAGATAGAAAGATAGATGGAGAGACAGTTTGATCGATAGATAGATGGAGAGATAGATAGAGAGAGAGAGATAGATAGATAGATAGATAGACTGACAGATAGACAGATAGACAGATAGACAAATAGATAGAGAGACAGCTAGATAAATAGATAGATCGATAGATAGATAGATAGACAGATAGATACATAAACACATAGACAGATAGTTAGATACCAAGATAGATAGATAAATAGATTGATAGGTACAAAGACCGATAGATAGACAGATAGACAGATAGATAGATAGACAGATAGATAGATAGATAGATAGACAGACAGACAGACAGATTAGATAGATTAGCTAGATTAGATTAGATTAGATTAGACTAGCTTAGCTTAGCTTAGCTTAGATTAGATCGATAAATAGATAGACAGATAGATAGATAGACAGATAGACAAATAGATAGAGAGACAGCTAGAAAAATAGATAGATAGATAGATAGATAGACAGATAGATACATAGACACATAGACAGATAGTTAGATACCAAGATAGATAGATAAATAAATAGATAGGTACAAAGACCGATAGATAGACAGATAGACAGATAGAAAGATAGATGGAGAGACAGTTTGATCGATAGATAGATGGAGAGACAGATAGATAGATAGATAGATAGATAGATAGATAGATAGATAGATAGATAGATAGATAGATAGATAGATAGATAGATTGACAGATGGACAGATAGACAGATAGACAAATAGATAGAGAGACAGCTAGATAAATAGATAGATAGATAGATAGATCGATAGATAGATAGACAGATAGATACATAGACACATAGACAGATAGTTAGATACCAAGATAGATAGATAAATAGATAGATAGGTACAAAGACCGATAGATAGACAGATAGACAGATAGAAAGATAGATGGAGAGACAGTTTGATCGATAGATAGATGGAGAGAGAGAGAGAGATAGATAGCTAGCTAGCTAGCTAGATAGATAGATAGATCCATGGCTAGACAGAAAGATAGAGAGATAGATAGATACATAAACACATAGACAGATAGTTAGATACCAAGATAGATAGATAGATAGATTGATTGATAAATCGATCGATAGGTAGATAGATAGATCGATAGATAGATAGATAGATAGAGATAGATAGATGGCTAGACAGATAGATAGATAGATAGGTAGACAGATAGATAGATTAGATAGATTAGATAGATTAGATAGATTAGATAGATAGATAGATAGACAGACAGACAGATAGATAGATAGATAGAACGATAGATAGATAGATAGATAGATCGATAGATAGATAGATAGATAGATAGATTGACAGATAGACATATAGACAAATAGACAAATAGATAGAGAGACAGCTAGATAAATAGATAGATAGATAGATAGATCGATAGATAGATAGATGGCTAGACAGATAGATAGATAGATAGATAGACAGACAGACAGACAGACTACAGACAAATTAGATAGATTAGCAAGATTAGATTAGATTAGATTAGCTTAGCTTAGCTTAGATTAGATCGATAGATAATTAGACAGATAGATAGATAGACAGATAGATAGATAGACAGATAGACAAATAGATATAGAGACCCGTAGATAAATAGATAGATAGATAGATCGATAGATAGATAGATAGACAGATAGATACATAGACACATAGACAGATAGTTAGATACCAAGATAGATAGATAAATAGATAGATAGGTACAAAGACCGATAGATAGACAGATAGACAGATAGAAAGATAGATGGAGAGACAGTTTGATCGATAGATAGATGGAGAGATAGATAGAGAGAGAGAGATAGATAGATAGATAGATAGATAGACTGACAGATAGACAGATAGACAGATAGACAAATAGATAGAGAGACAGCTAGATAAATAGATAGATCGATAGATAGATAGATAGACAGATAGATACATAAACACATAGACAGATAGTTAGATACCAAGATAGATAGATAAATAGATTGATAGGTACAAAGACCGATAGATAGACAGATAGACAGATAGATAGATAGATAGACAGATAGATAGATAGATGGATTGATTGATAGATAGAAAGATAGATGGCTAGACAGACAGACAGATAGATAGATAGATAGATAGATATAGAAAGAAAGGTGGCTAGACAGACAGATAGATAGATAGATAGATTAGATAGATTAGATAGATTAGATAGATTAGATAGATTAGATAGATTAGATAGATTAGATAGATTAGATAGATTAGATAGATTAGATAGATAGATAGATAGATAGAGAGACAGCTAGATAAATAGATAGGTAGAAGATCGATAGATAGATAGATAGATAGGTTAGATAGATGGCTAGACAGACAGATAGATAGACAGATAGACAAATAGATAGAGAGACAGCTAGATAAGTAGATAGATAGATAGATAGATAGATAGATAGATAGATAGATAGATAGATAGATATAGAAAGAAAGGTGGCTAGACAGACAGATAGATAGATAGATAGACAGACAG
>CAMXCT020000952.1:0-139658 GCA_947184155.2 Cladocopium goreaui
TCAAGAGGTATTCGACTTTACAATGGTTCGTGAATATGACGATGTTGTTGCAGAGGCCAAGAAGAATAAAAAGGAAGTACATATGGCCAGGGTCCATGGCATATGCGTGGAAAAGAATTACCAGTTGTCCGAAGACAATCCTGGTCGAAAATTCAAAGGAAGAGGCGTTCTGCTAGGAAATCAGGTGAAGAATCAGCATTGGGAGGCAGCATTCTTCCAAGACTTGGGAAATTCCCCTGCTTCCTTCGAAGCCTCACGATGGGCCGATTTCTACGGATGTCTTCCTGGGCATTCCGTCAAGCTGGCAGATGCGATACAGGCATACATCCAGGCAAAGTTGAAGGGACCTTTGTGTTGGGTGGAGTTACCCACTGACGCATGGCCTCCGGAGATACAGTACTGGAAGTTCCGTCGCCCTGTCGTAAGACTCGACAAAGCCCTGTATGGACACCCCGATTCAGGCACGATGTGGGAACAACATTGTGACAAGAAAGTTCAAGAAATTGGTTTTAAACCCATTGGAGAGGAATGGCCTTCTATGTATTTTCATGATGAGCTCAAATTGCTGTTGGTAATCTATGTGGATGACCTTAAGCTTGCTGGGCCCTCCGAAAATCTGGCCAAAGGTTGGGAAATGTTGCGCACTGTTCTGCGCATTGAACCCGAAACCGACTTGGGACTTTACTTAGGATGTGTTTTATCCCAAGGTGAGACCCAATTGCATAATGGTAAGAAAGTCAAAACCATAACTTATAACATGGAAGGATTGTTAAAGTTATCGGTGGAAAAGTATCTTGACATCATTGGTAAGGACACGAAATTGAAAAAGGTATCAACTCCAAGCCTTCCAGAGGAAACGAAAAGCAGCCCGTATCGAGCTCCTTCCGATGGAAAACGCAAAGTTGAGTGTCCTTGGTGTGCACATTCCTTCGATCCAGATATGCCTGCTCTCTCCGAGACTGGCAACTCATGTCCTGGCCAAGACAGTGAGACGCTGAGCCGTGGGAATCTAGCTCCGCATGCAGCTAGTGTGCTTATGAAGCTGCTGTATGCAGCCCGCATTGCGCGGTTTGACCTGTTGAGATCCATCAATGCATTAGCACGTAATGTGACTAAATGGACAAAGGATGATGACGCCCGTCTTCATCACCTAATGTGTTATGTTAATTCCACATTGTCCCTCAAAATGATAGGATGGGTCGGAGACAAAATTGAAGATTTATCATTAGGACTATTTGCACATGCGGATTTCGCTGGATGTGCCCAATCCTTGAGATCAACTTCAGGATCGCACTTACAAGTCCAAGGTAAGTTCACAAGATTCCCACTTGCTGGTGGAAGTAAGCGACAAGGGTGTGTTAGTCATTCAACCCCCGAAGCTGAAATTGTGGCTGCAGATACTGCACTTAGGACTCTAGGAATCCCCGCACTAAGTCTGTGGAAAGTCTTAGCCAAAGTTTTTCCTCAACTCCTGTTTCATGACGATAATCAAGGTATGATTGGTGTTGTCAGATCAGGACGGAATCCAACCATGCGTCATTTGGAGCGCACACATGGTATTTCCATTGCCTCCATGCATGAACATTTCCAAAAGGATCATTTTGTATTGATCTATGAAATTACAGCCAAAATGGCGGCAGATATCCATACTAAAGGGTTCAAGAATCCCATGGCATGGAAGAAAGCTTGTATGCTAATCAATTTGTTGGAACCTCAGGACTTGCAGAGCAAAGAAGTATTAGACATGTTGCAGCCAAGCACCGATGTCGATATGACTACTCGCCAAGTTTTCCAATCAAAAACTGAGGACATCCCAAACTTCCCATACACGGAAACCCCTATTTTTCCGAAAGAGGTGTATAGGAAGGGTTTGACTAGTAAAGAGAAGCTACAATACTTGCCAGGTATGGATCCCATTTTTGTCGTCAAGCAACCGGTGTTTTATCGTCCCAAGCCACCCGGCTTGATCGTGCCGCCAGATGTATTGAGATCCACATGGGTTCTTCTCAATGGTGCCTGGACAAAGGTCGAACACCGTGCATCTCCACCAGAGCAGGCTATCAGATTTGATAAGTGGGTTGAACGAGCGTGTTTTCAGTACCATTCGCCCAACAAGCAGCCGTTGATCCCGGACACTGTTTCACAATCCGTTTCAACGACTTCAACCCACCGGGTGATGTCGTCAAAGCACGTGCATGCCCCGCCTGCCCACTCGAGCTCACTACGTGACTCGTGTGCGTCAACACCACATGACCGTGTACAGCATCTGACCGATTCACCAATGCTGATGTTCTCGGTTGATGCCTTGTTTTTAGATGCACAGACATCACCGTCTCAACACCCGAAATCCATTCACCAGTGCCTTCAGCCAGCCACACGTGTGATCAATACGCTTATGCGCCTTGTTCATGGGGGGAGTGAGGGTGAAGGATGGCATTCGCACAGTGAAAAGGGGCACCCACAGTCCACTTCAACACCTGGCCTATGTCATACGCATCCGGAATTGGACATCAATGACAACATTCCGTTTGTAAAATCCACCCGAAAATCCCAAGTGTTAGGTAAGAAAAATGAAGACCATTGGCAGTGGGATGGGAAAGAGACATTGATCCGAATTCACAAAACGCCAAGAAGGCAAAACTTTGTACCACAGGATTGCGAAGACTGTCCTTGTGACCCTAGGATCATATGTGATGAGAGGGAAACTGAACAAAAGTTCAAAACTAATACTCGAGTGATCAAAGACATATGGAGATTCAAGGGCGACAATCATGAATCAACAAACAAGTTGAATGAATTTTGGACTGGAAAATCGACATTTAAGGTGCTCGCCAATGCTGAAGTGATCGACGGAGGTAAGAACTGTAAAGTGAGTCAGGGAGTAATCACGTTATGCACCAATTGCAATGACGTGAAAACTATTCCCATCACTGATGTTTTTGCCCCCTATCAATATCACATTGAAGTAGGCAAATATGAGGTTGACCATCCCAAAGTGTCGGTAGTCCTTTGGAGAGAAAAGAAAAACAGAACTTTGGAATTTCAATTCTCCAAATCACCTTGTGACTTGATGACATCAAAGTATGCGAAGTTCTCCCTTGCAATCAATTTGATCGAAGTTCCTCAAGCAGTCCCATGCTTCGTCTTGTTATGTTCGGAAGAGAGAAACTGGTTTACGTTCTTACAGAACAAAATGAAGGACGAAATGAAGTTTCATGTCGTACCAATCACTGAAGATGACGACATGCTCTCTCCGTACGGAATCGGTAAAGCAAGGCGATGCCTTCGGACCAAACTTGATTCAATGTTCTTTGCAGGTCCATGTACAGGAGGTTCACCATGGAACCGAATCAACCGATGGGTTAGCGAAGCAACGACACAACTCATCGAAGCAAAGAAGCAGATCTTCTGGGCGATGTGGGAAGTGTTTGCATCAGTGCTAAGTGAACTTATCAATATGGGATCACCTGCCTTGCTTGAGTTGCCTAGAGGTTGTGATTACTGGAAGGACCGTAGAATGACTGATCTTGTGGAAGGAACCGTATCTCATGAACACAAATTTGATGGATGCATGTATGGCTTGAAATCGCAGTTCCAAGAGACTCCCAAACCAATCAAGAAACCTTGGAAGATTGTTACATGGGGGGTGTCTTTTCCAAAGCTTCATAGAAGATGTGATCGCCGTCATGACCATGCAGAGTGTGCCGGTAGGGAAACTCGCATTACTCAAGTTTACACTAAGTGGATAGCCAAGATAATCATGAATGGAATCAATGATCATGTAATCAGGAATAGTCCATGTGTGAACACCAAAGTGATGAAACGTTGGAAGCCGCTTGCGTGTGATGAACAATTGAAAGCTGAAATGTCTCGTGATTCCGAGAAAGCCCGCAGTCACCCAATCAAGTCGGTGGCAACATCCGTTTGTGCTACTCGAGAGCTCGACGCCATTGACCTTTCGTTCGAGCGATCGCTACTGCACTGGTGCTTTTCGAGATTGACATCAACTTCGGTTCATTCTTCGTGGCACTTTTCATTTTCGTGTCGACCGCTTTCTGAATTCGACTCCGATTGGTTGTTACGAGACCTACGGTTCGTACAACTATTTCCGCTGCTCGAACTGTTGTTACGAGACCTACGGTCCGTACAACTTTATTTTGTACAAAGCGGGATGGCCGAAACCCATGATCTGAACTCAGTAGGACAATTCTCCGGAAGCCGAATCACCGTTGCATTACGAGTGCTGAAGGGATTGTCTGAAGGAACCATTGCAGCCAAGACTCCAACACCATTCCGAGACACCCGAGGCTCGAATTTTCGCCTGATCTCAGATGAGGACACAGCCAACCAATGGATTAGATTTGGCATGCCGCCTGCAGTTGTCTACTCAGCTTACTTCGCGAACTCCAGACACACCAGTGAAGCCACTGCACAAGCTCTGGAGGTAGCCTACAAGTTGTTGCAGAGAGCGCAGGACATCGAGAAGGGGTGTTCAGGATGGGAGTTTTTGTCAAAAGGGTCGAGATTCGTGAAGGTCTTTGCCAGCAGATGCCCATATGACGAGGCAACTGTGGGACGCTTCATGGACAAGGAGATCTATGACAGGCCACTGCTGCAGAAACTGAGGCGAAGATCCGAAGCATGAAACAAATTTATCGAGGAACACCATCATTCAACACAGATCCAAGTGCAACATCATGGCTAGCTGCGACAAGGACCGCCGAATACTTCAAAGTCATGGACGAGTTGACCAAGGTGAATCCGAAGTCTCCATCTGACAATGATAGCTATTTGACGGCAATGAAACACATGATTGAGATCCAGATGAGGCACCTAGGACATGCATTGAGGTATCACAACGAGCAGAACCCATCGGATCAGATCATCTTGCAGGATGTGATGAAAGATGTGGTTGCTTTTGAAACCAACCAACCGAAAGGGAGGAGCGCAGCCCAGAACCATTTCTTATGTTTGTTGGCCCTCGGCACGACACTCGAAAGACACAAGACCAGCGCTCGAGGAGATGGAAATTTGCCGAGAGTAGCAGAATTGTCCGAGATCCAGTTCTCGATCCTCAAGGTCTTTGACATTCCCCAGGGAATCCTGATTGGGCATGGATACAATGTCTCGATTGCCGATGAAGGAGCCAGATATACTGAGAAAGAAAGACGTCATGCCTGCCACAGCTCTCTCAAAGATTTCACCACTGTGATGACCGAGACTCAAGCTGGTACTGCCGGAGGCATGCACAATTTCGACAACTGGGATGTTCCCCTGGTCTTCAATGACGGACGACGGCCATACGAAGTTGACTTCTGGAACAACGAGGAGCCTTCATGGGTGAATGATGATACATCAACTGGACCGAGTGCCCAGAGTGCGTCCACTCCTCCGGAGGGACCACAACCAAAGGCATCGCAACAATCACAAAGTTCGAATATTCAACCGAAGAAGATGCCAAGATGATCGACTGGCGGAGGTTCATCTTCGTCGACCCATGCAGCTTTCCGATCTGGACCTGGAGCGACATCGCAAGGTCGTACCGAACCAGAAAGAGATGAAAATTGGATTCCAACTGAAGACTGGATGAAGAGGAGGAAACCTTCAACCGTGGAAGTACGTCTCCATTCTGCCGAGGATTATGCTCGTGAAGAACAGAGAATTGCATTCTTGCGATCCGGCAAGGACTATGTGCTTTCCATCGTAGAGGGTCCACACACTACTCACAAGTATGGAACCAATTTGATCTGGAGACAGTATTTGAGAAGATTGACATTTCATGCTGCTCTGTCTTTCAACATGCTGACAGAAGGTCAACTTGATTCCCACATGATCAATGAGAATGACTACGAATGGCTGAAACTCTACCACTACATCATCACGACCACAGAGTTTGTCAGGCGCAAAGGATATCCAGTGACGGAGGTCCTAGCTATGTTGACATTGGGCATTGAGGATACGGTGGAGGGCGAGATTCGAGTCAAGCTCAAGAAGTTGGGAAACAAGATTGGACAGTTCATCATTGGGAAGCCTTCGTTGGACAAATGGGATGAATTGGGAGGACAAGTGAGAAACAACAAAGCTCTCATCTTGACGGATTTGACTTACCAAACGAGATCTAGCTCGAGAATCATCAATGACATTGAGGCTGGGCTCAACAACATGGGTCTTTCATCCATCAAGGTGTACCAACTTCCCTTCGAGTCTCTGGAGAAGCCCGAGGATTTCTTGAAACTGGCAACGAATGCGTTGACTTTCCTACGAACCAACGCCAACACGTTCTCAAGTGCCACTGTTCACATTTGGATCTCTTTTGCAGCACTATTCAGAGGACAAAATCGCATGCTGATGCCAAATGCAGAATTCATCATCAAATTGGCGGAGATCATCACAGAGATCAGCCAAGCAGCACATCTTCCAATTTTCGTCAACATTCTGAAAGATGCCCGGTTTCTTGGGTCCCAATCTTCGATTGTATCCATGGCCGAGGAGCTTGCAAGAATCTTGAAGGAAAAGGGCATTATTCACTCCACCAATGAAAGATTCTGGAAACAGATATATGCATGTGGACGTGAGCCTTTCTATTGGAAAGAAGGTGAAGGCAAAGAAGTCATTTGGGCTATGCTTGAAAAGTCACTGATGCGACAGAAAGTCTTCTTACATTGTGCGATGGATCATGATACAGTCCATGACCTGAATGAAGAGTGCGTCCATGTGAAGAACACCGGATTTGACATTGAAACCATCAAACGATGCACAGAACATCCACGAATTGTTCCCAGCATTCGTGCTGGAGAAATCACAGATGCTCAAGCTGGATCGGCAAACATCATTGGAGGAATGAAGCATATGAAAGATTCGGTCCAGAGAAGAGCATGGTCAGATATCCGAGGAGGAGTGTTCACCCCGGAGCCCCTGACAGATGTGGATGAGCATTGGGTCGAGGTAACCGAAGATTCCGAACTGATGTGTGATGTGTGCAAAGGATTTCATCAGAATGATTCGAGATTGAATACCTGCACTGAGAATCGCACAAGATGTCTGAATTGCGCAAGCAATTGGACAAGAGCGGCAATCTACGGAACTGAAGACATTGGGATGGATGAATTCTCACAGGATGCAAGAGTAGCTGCAAGATTGCTCAACATCTACAATGAGTGCGTTGACTGGAGAGAGAAGGAGGCCGAGAAGGACCTCCGCGGATTCTTGGTCACTGCGACACTTGCAATGCTATCAGGATACAGGACGACAAGCGATGTACTCAAACAGGTATCACATCGAGGTGCCATCCGCATGCCTGCATACATGGTGAAAGGAAAATGCAGACGAGACCTGTTACCCCAATTCAATGTGCAACGTGAAACACGAACAGAGGATTGCGGAGGTGGATCGCACCGAACTCGATGGTTTTACAGACTGCTTTGGGATGGTGGAAACGTCGCTTATCATGACTACATGAAGACCGTGCTGACCAAAGAGGAGATCGCATCCATGCTCAATCCAACCGCGACAGCTGAGTATGTCGGCGACATTTTCGAATTCTGGCTTGGGATGCTTGACCTCTGGGTATTCAATTCCCTACTATGTTTGGTGGATGGGAGGCAAACCTTGACAGCTGCCTCGCAGGACTGGAAGAGTCATTCTGGCTATTCAGCAGTTCATGTCGACCTACCGACACCATCAACACGAAGCGAAACCGATCCAGGAAAGCATACATCCCACCGGTTGAGAATGACATGGTGACAACCGTCTTGAGGGAAGCGGGAATCTTCGACCTACTCATGCAGAAGAAGATCACCAGAATGCCGGTGCTCCCGGAAGCCAACTACGATGACCACCCTGAAATGATTGAGGTCTCATCAAGCGATGAGGAGGAGGACGAAGTTGGCGAGCATGAAGAGGAGACCACGACGCCTACGGCGCGGGGCCCTCGAGCAGAACAGACTTCAGGAGAAACTGATGCCGGAACTGGTGACATCGAGATTGAGGAGGAGGAAGATGACATGGGGGGCCAACCTTCGGAAGCAAAGAAGCGCCGAACTGAGGTGCGGAACATCCGTGATCGATTTGAGAAGCTGATTGCAGACGCATCGAGTGTTCAATATTGTTTCATTTGTGGTGGAATGCATGACATTGATGAATGTACCACACCTGATGACGAGAACATGAAGGACACCCTATGGCGCATGAGATTGATCATGGACCAGAAGTCCAAATCCCCATCGTCTTCGGAAAGATCCAAAGCTGCGACAAGAGGCAGAAAAGACAAGCTCCCAAAGAACGTCATGCCACGAGGAAAGCGTTGGGGAAGAACCAGATTCACTGAGAAAGAAGAAGTGACCAAGTGCTTCTACAGTCAGTCAGCCTTTATGTACGACATTGGTGATCGTGAAGAAGGAGGACAATACTTAGTGAATGGTGTCGAAGTCAACCCAATTAGCCGAGGTGTGAAGAATCGTCATGAGCTTGATATGCTGATTGAACGTGCGGCTGAGGAATCCCCGCCTGTTTTGCCGACCATTGAGGAGCTGAACGCTTGGAACCCCATTGATCATGATGAATATGTAAAATGGCTTACTGAAGAAAGAAAACAACATGGAGACAACTGGAACTTCAAGTACATCCAACCATTCACACATGGCCACAACATTGGTACACTTCAACTTGCTCGCATCAATGGAGAAGAATATCTTGGATTTGGATGGAGTAAGGTGCATCGATATGGCGAGAATGAGTGGATGGGCAACAAGTGGGAAAATCCGCAATGGATAGTCGAATTGTCGAAAAGATTCAATGCAGCGCTACGCCACTCCGTGGGTTGCGTCAAGGACAATCGAAATCACCGTGGACTACCATGCGATGAAGCAGGTTGGGTCAATGTCGAGTCGATCTTGAAGTACGACAACATTTGGAGAGACCAACATACATTGGCTGGAACGACCCACGTCAACTACCCGATACTTGTTGAGAGGTGGAACAATTTCCAGAGAGTGATCTTCACTGAGTACAAGCAAACGAAAAGAATCCGAGCTCAAGTGCTAGGACTCAAGGTCACAAAAGGTGAGTTGGAATACGTCATGAACAACTTCAATGATGGATTGACCTCGAGACTTGAACGACACACACTGAGGTTGGAGATCGGCACAGCAGATCGAGAGATTTGGCTTTGGCCGGTGGCAATCCGAGCCCCTATGGCACATTCAAGAGTTCAAGGCGGTGTGCACATCGAAGACAAGAAGACTTCCTACCAGATGAACCCAGGAGTCGGATACACTCTTGGAGGAGGATTTCACTGCACCACTTTTGACAACATCGCCCAAATCTTCAGAGAAGGACTACGTCCCGGAGGAGGAGGCGACCGCATCAATACGTTCTTCGTGCCATTCGCACCGTGGGACGTGCGAAGTCAGACGGTGCTGAGATTCAGGAAGATTGAACAAACTGATCTTGTCTACATCTACATCACGTACGATTCCATCGCCAAGTTCTCCCCTCGATTATCAGCAGACGGACACATTTTGGTCCAAGAAACAATTCCATTCGAATCATTCGATGCAGTTTGGTATTACGACTGGAAGGAAAAGGACTACTACCGTCTCATGATCACAAAGGGAAGAGATCAACTTGTACTTTCCGTGCAAGGAGCAAGAAGGGTGGCCACCATTGAACGATTTGACAAACTCATTGGGAACATTGTGCCTGATGAATCATCACCCGATCTGAACGAACTTCGAAAGCTTGTCGATATCAAGACCGGTCACTTCAGTCATACTCACAGATTGTTCCCAGGACATCCGGATTGGAATGATGCGATATCATTGTTAGCAGTCACTCATCATCCCAGCAAGGAGGACCATCGACTATGCCCCGCATGTCTGATGGAGACCCCTGCACCACTATCGATTTGTGTGATGTGCAAAGGATTTTTGGTGAGTCATGGATGGAGGAAGCGAATCAAGATCACCGTGGCTACAGTACCAAGTGCCGAATCACATCATCGAGAAGAAGATCTCAAAGACCATGTCAAGAAAGCATGGGAGGAGGTGAAGATCGATTTGACAGGTGAAGATGATGACGACGAACTGATGCAAGATGATGACGACGTCACCATGAAAAGTCCAGAACAAGAACCTCAACCAGAAGAAGAAAATGATGATCAAGCCTCGAAGAAGGGCGACATCAATGATGAGAGAAGAGACTTTAGGGAACAAGATGAGGTTGACAAATTTCTCAATGAGGAAGGAAAACCGACCGACGAAAATGACGATGAAGAAATAGCGGTCGATGAAATCAACATTGAGGAGTATGAGGCTGGAGAAGCTCGTGATGCAGTGATTGAGTACCCCAAGTGGATGAAGAGGGTTGAGTTTGGATCAAAGGTCCTACCAATCGAGCCTTGTACAATTGGAGATGCTCAGCCGGAGCTCATCAAAATCCTCCTGTTGCAGATTGGATTACATATCGTCAGGATCTACAGACTATTCCAACGGAACTTCTGTGGAGACATCGAGACGGCATGGAAACACTTTCAACAAAACCAGAAGTTCAGGATGGACCTGGACTCAAGGGTGCCTTACCTAGGCGAGGATGAGAATGGTGAACTCATTGAGCCAACTGCACAACAGATGAAAGAGCTCTACAAGGAAATCGGCCGACCACAGCAAAAGGATGACATCGGGGAAGAGGGATTCGTCAATGCATACTATGGGGCGGTAGTACTCAAACGACTTCTCGTATATACCCTTGAATGCGGCTACACATATGAAGACTTGCAAAATATCTTCTTCGATGAAGAGATGGAGAAACTGTCGAAACATGACTCCACAAGGGACGAGATGAGAAAGACCACAGCCGCCCGCGAAGCCCTTGACCGACAAGATGTCCTGGTCAGAAGAATCATTGCAGGTGCATACAGAGTGAACGCTGTTTATTTCTTCAGGAACGTCGACTTTCAAGACACGATCACACTGAACCCAGTTGACATTGTGTGTGCTCTTCGACCTCCTCTTCGAAGAATTTCAGTTTTGCATCTGATCCTTCAAAATGGCCGACAATTGCCACGACCTCTACTCCAGAAGCTATATGATGCAATCAACGACTACAACCACATCAAACAACGGGATGATCAACGACCAAGATGGGGCATCCACATGACAGAAGCCCACTTACTTGCGATTGCTGATACCCCGGTTCCTGCCGATAGTGGACGTGCTAACCCGGCCGCTGGCAAATCGAAGGCAGCCCCAAAGGCAGCACCAGCACTGGGCAGAGTGTCAAAAGCGAAAGCATCATCGTCAGCAACATGGAGAACCGTCGAAGCCGCTCCTCCGCCAAAACAAGAAGGTGGAAAAGACCAAGGGAAAGGTGGAAGATCTTATTCGCACCGTGGTGGAGACTGGAACCAACATGGATACTATGGATGGGGATATAGATGATAAATCGATATGACCTCTGCATAGGTCCTGATTGAACCTGGCGAAGCGAGGATGCAATCATTGCTCGAGATTTACCTCTACTTCATTTCGAATGATTTCTGAGAGGACTCTGAGCCGGCTAATTTAGAACCACATTTTTTGAACATCATTGCACGAGACGCTGAGTTTCTACAGCGGTCTACATCTCAACCGACGAAGGAACGGGAAGGTAATCTTCTAGTTCCATAGTCATATTTGTGTTTCGATTTTTTTAATTCACATGCTTGAGTGGGATTCCATGCTGGCTACGCCACATCGGATGAACCTCAATGCTGGACACCGACTACGTCGTGTCAGCATGCACGTGAACAGAACCTTTATCTTTTGGTAGAGATCGTAGCAAGCCGCCATGTAGATTTGAAGTTCTGAACGGACTTTAGCTCTCCATAATTCAATAAATGAACAGCTGCAGACGTAGTGGATCAATTTAAGGGACACTCCTTTGCGCGTGGCCAACAAAGTTGGCCATGCGTGGGGGGTGCGAGTAGAGTGTAGGCTACGGATCACTGCACACTCCCATATAATTCAGCTCTTAATTGTCCACCGCCAAGGGGTGCATCAATCTGCTCCTTTGGCTCAAGATCACTGCAGGTGCCAAGAGAAAACGCCGCCATGCTGAAACTGCAACTCCCGTGTCGTCGTCGTTGAGAACATCAACCTCAAGATCAAACAACAGCACATAATCGGGGAGATAACCTCCGATTCACATATATATATATCGATCGGAAATAATTTGATTGCATCTTCACTTTTTGCGTTGTTTCGAACTAGATTTTCTTGGTCTTCACTTTGCACGCTCCAGAAACCCGGGCACACGTGAAACTGCAGACTCAAAGGCTAAAAAAGTGTTTCATGAAGCTTTAGGTATGAGGAAAAGGAAACTGACCGGGACAGTGTGAAATGCTCCTGAAGTTTTTCCGTGGCCGAGTTGATGCACGACCTGTGACCTCTTTGAAATCAGTTCAGATTCACCATGCGGCCATAGGGCCGGGCCTCAAAAACTCCAGGAGTTGTATGTTTTTTTCTGTATGGCCATCCCTGGCAGCTACCTTAGCTCGCCGGCGCTGGTCGATTCAAAAGAATTTATGCACGAGAAAAAGGGACCGTCACTGACCAATACTGAGTGTGGTGCTGTCACGGCCATTGCCAAGCGTGACCAGTCTACCCTTGAGTCTGTCAAGTCCTGCTGGACTTTGCTGGACTTTGCTGGACTTTTTGCTTCAACGAGACCTGGAACTAGGACCTTAGGAGAGCATTGTAGAAGTTTTTTTTTAAGACCAGCCTGGCTTGGACAAACTCGTGTCCTCGGACAAACCACCCGTTGCAAACGATGGCTTTTCATCAACAACTCAGAGTAGAGAGCATGAACAAGTTGAAGCGGATAGAAGTTCTGGAACAAAACATAACAACACCACACATTATGGGCACTGGCAGCTAGACTCTTACTGGCCTTGAAGCGTTTCTACTTTCAGAAAGATTGACAAGGTGTGAACTTGTGAACTACCTGCAGCATTTCCAGATTCTATGATTCTGCTACTTGATCTCTTTCAAATCTTGCCATGGCTGGTGCAGATGCCAACGATGAAGATGCAGCAAACACCTCAGATTCAAGGGAACACATCTCAGCAGTGAGCTGTTGTTTCGCCAGGATTCAAGTAAAATACTCCTAAATGGTATTTCAAACAGGGAGATACTTATGATCTATTAGAATTGGGGGGTAGTCCATTCTCAAATCCATTAAAGCAGGATGACATTTTCATTCCATCTCATTCGCTGCTTTGTGCAGCCACTTGGGAGTTCAAGACCTGTGTGCTTAGAAAGTGCACTTTCTGCCAATGGCTTGCCAAGAAGCACGAGCGCCTTATCAGCAAGGTGATATGATCTCCCTCAGAAACAGCGCCTTGGAAGATATTTCTGGAGGATTCAACCTCTGAAAAAAAGCAGAACTGCTGGCACTGCTGATGTGGGAGATGTCAGTTGTTGAATTCTGAGGTCCTCGTTTGTTGATTCTGGGCGGACAGAGTGGACTGGGAAAACGCATCGTGAATGACTTTGCCAATCACATTGGCGACGGTCTGGGCTGCGCCGCTATCGACTGCCTTGGTACTGAAACTATTTCCCGTTGTCCGGCCGCAGAACGATGCCTTGTCCACCTGTACCAAATTCAAAGACAGGAGGACTGGGGCCGCTTGGTTTCCTTGTGGTGCCAACTTGAACAGTATAGATTGACGTTGGGACACTGTCGTGATCATTTTGTGGAAGTATATGCAACAAACCCTCAGCCAGTAGAGATCCTGAGACATACACGCAGAGTTTTCTGGCAGGACATGTGGAGCGCTGTTGAGTCTTTGCTAGAACGAAAGAAGGCCAGTGAATGCGTTTCTTCGGAGCTGGCTGAACAACTTCATGCCGTTTGGTGGGTGGTCGATGACAACTTAGAGCTTGCTGCTTGGCAGCAGCAATTTAGTGGCCACTGATCCTTTGAGCTATGCGGTTCATGGACGTATGGGCATATGATGGCACATTTACTATTAGACTTAATAGACTTCATGGGCACTTCTTGACCCATCATCCCACGCTTAGCCAGTTAGTTGTATGAACTTGACTCCCCTGGGCCGGCCAAGGAACTTGAGGCCGTGTGGAAGCCACCGCCCGAAATGGCTGAAATGCCGATCGTCATCTTGGTGAACTGCGCATTGAAGCGTTCACAGCTTCAAGCTGTGAAGGATCGGTGCCCATGGGCGACAGCTGTGCTGCCGTTGCTTCCAGTTGATGTCCCGTTGAGGGTCTGTGAAGCTTGCGATGAGATTGTAGAGGAAGGCCAGGAAGGCGGATGCCGGAACTCGCTGTGTCCGATGTTTGGGGCGGATGTTTACCACCTGAAGGCAATTCAGGGAATGCAGAAGTTGTACGATGAAACCGTGAAGCACCTTCCTGCACCCAAATCATTTCAGGAGGATCAGATGGATCGTTTGCACGATATTGATGTCCGAGCTCAGCGTTTCATTCAAGTCTCTGGTGCTCTTGCAGTGGCTGCTGGAGCAACGCCCGTGCCTTTCATTGAGTTTCTGCTTTTGATTTGCATCCTGAGAACAATGATGTTAGACCTGGCCCGCGTCTATGAGATTCATCTGCCATCGATGTCTGGCATGCAGCTTCTCAACGTTCCTGGGAGTGCTTTGGGTATTGCTAGCATCATGCTTGGATCTCTGTTGAAGTTGCATCCGCACTGGAGTGCGCTGGGTGGCCTTCTGAATGCCATCATTTCCTCATGTTTCACAGCTGCGATTGGATTTCTTTTCCAGGAAATCTTCAGACGCAAAGCTGGGAGAGGAGAAATCTGTCAGGATTGGGAGCAGGTGATGAGTCAGCAGGAGCAGAGAGATTTCCTCCTTCAACAGCTGCAAGTCTGGTGATTTCCCAGGAGCCGGAGCCACTGGAAGCTGATGCTATATCATGCTGTCTAGGCAAACTGAACAGAGGCATGCAATACATTTTGGATGTCAAAGAAATAGAGCAAAACTTGATTTGAACTTTTGAGAGAAAATAGTGATTGACCATGATATCTGCATGATATCTGCATGATATCTGCATGATATCTGCCTGGCCATACTCTTCCGTACTCTTCCGCTGTGATGCTCTATTTTTGCCGATTTGAGGAGCATCGTGGCGTGGCGTGGCCGAGCTTGATGTCTCAGTGAGAGAGCTAGCTGCAGTTGATATCAAGTCACGCTTTTGATACGGTTCAAGCTCGGTGGCTAGGTTTGGTCCCGGTTTTGATGATTTTTGGCTTTTGTTGACGGAAAGTAGCAGACGAATCACCTGAATTCAATATGCCAGCTGCGTTGTGAACAGCTCCATGGCACCTAATTCATAGCTGTATTGTGCGACCGAAGGGGGAATCTGTGAGAAAAGACTGTGCTTCATTCACCATCTCAGTTTTTTTTCAAGCATTGCAGGAGCATTTCATCAATTTCATCCGTTTCCCATGGAGTTTTCCAGACGTTTTCTGCCATTTTTTTCTGCACGCCACTTCGAACTTCGCAGAACTTCTCAGGGTCCCGAGATGATTGGTGAGAACGATCCTCGGGTGAAGTCCTGCACTGAGAGCAGTGGTTCGGGGTTTGACGACAGAAGGCGAAGACATGGTCTGAAAATAAATCTATACAATATCAATATAATACCAATATAATATCAATATAATATCAATATAATATCAATATAATATTAATCTAATATTAATATAATATTGATATAGTATCAATATAATATTAATTAACATTATACAACTCTAATCTTCCCCAAAGATCTCAATTTTTTTCAGTTCGACTGTGGACCCTGGCATTTTCCCTCCCTCCATCGGACATCGATCCCAGGAAACTGCAAGAACTGGCTTGGAGTCTTCAAAGTGTGTCGTTTTCTCAGTGCGTCCTGTAGGAAACATTTTGCCGAGACGTGGCCACGAATGAAGATCGAACTGTACCCAAAAAAACCTGGGTATATAATGTATATATATATATATAGTAGAACATTGGGCAATAAATACATATCAATCAATAAGATTTAATAAGAGTAAACATACAATATTATATACGATGAAGAGACATATGAATAATGATGAATATAAACAATGATAATGATGATAGTAATAAGCACTCGAATAATAAAAGTCATACCAATAACAATAATAGGGTACGAAAACACCAAATCATGATAGTAATAGGAATGATCATAATGTAAGTAATAACAATAACAATAATAATGATGGTCCAATGATGGTATATAATAACAATATGTATGTGTATATATATACATGCAATAACTACAATAACTATAATAATGAAACTACATATTAGTTCACATATTCCATAGGAACAGTGTGTGCACGGCCTTTCATGGCTTCCAGTTCTGTCCTGAGGACGAATCGGCCTGGGAACCGATTGCCAGAGGACGACTTGTGTCAACTGAGACTACTTTCCCCCCAAATCACATGAGATTGACATGGGTTGACCATCCAAAAATGCGGCTTAATTTAACAATCCAAAAATGGTGATTATAGAGGTTTTACCAGAAAAACCTAATGTGCAAATCACTACGGGAACCGCTGCTTTCATGTGAAATTTTAGAAGGTGTGAATTTCCGTGTCTGGATTTCCATACATTCCCCATCTTTGTGGGACACCGTCCCAGGACGCCAAGAGGGCTGCCTATCGAATCACCACCAGGGCCATTGCCCTGTGTTGGACTCCGAGAGATGATGTGCAATCTTCGATGTAACACTCGACTGGTCGTGCATGAAACCTTTGACAAAGGCACCAACGCAGAGTATGCCGGGCTTCCCAGGATGTCAAGATATTTCAAGATATGTCAAGATATGTCAAGATATGTCAAGATATGTCAAGAACGCACTGCTTCGAATTGAGTCCGCTGGTCCACAGCTACCCCACAGGTAGAGGTGGAAGACTTCGTGAAACGTGCGAAGAGCTTGACCAAGGAGATTGAGGAGCTGTGGCTTATGGAATGGGGAGATGCACAAGGGGAGATGATATGGAGATGGTTGTCCAAAACTTGTTTTTTTAACCAACAAAACTGACAAAACTTGGAATTAGGGTACCAGGGTTGTAGGCTTTTGACCCATACCCATACGGTAATGCATTGAACATTGAAGCCATTCCACCCGTCTCGACGATGAAGCGTTCGAACATCTGGATCTCGGAAATCACAGAGGACAAGAAGAAGGACATGCAGGAGCTTGAAGAGGTGGGCTGATGTTAAAACTCACAGAATGAGTTCGTCTGAAAATTAGGGAAAACGTCTGAAAAGTTTGAACATCTAAAATCCATCATCAGATATCTCAGATTCCGGTCCAAAATCCAGCCGACGCAGTCCATCAAGACCGACTTGAGTGGCAAGTGCTTCAGATCCACCGGGAATGGAGGCCAGGCAGTTTTGGATCGCTGGGTCACGATTTTTTTCTCAGCGGATGCCATCGCCTATTTGAAGGAAAGCCACAATGATGTCGGACTATTTTTGGAGAAAGCCACACTCTTTCCTAACATTTTGTAACATTTTATAGAATGGGCTAACGCCCGGGTGCCGCCGACCCCCCTTTGAAGCCCCAACAAGACAGTGTGGCTAGGGATTGAAGGCTAGCAAGCGGTGGTCTTGAAGCCTCGACAAGACAGTGTGTAGAGCCGCTGCGGAGGGTTTAATGGTTTGAATAAAGGTCTGAAGGCTGGCAAACGGCACTCGTGAACCCCCAACGACAGAATGTGTAGTGCTGCTGCGGACAGTACGCGTCTGAAGGCTGGCAAACGGCGTAATGCCCCAACAATAGAGTGTGTAAGGCCGCTGCGGAGGGTTGACGCGTTTTGAAGGCTGGCAACCGGGAGTCTTGAGCAGAAGCTTCAGCAAAACACTGCGTAGGGCCGCTGCGGAGCGTTTAGGGGTTTGAAGGCTGGCACTCTTGCAGCCCCAACAAGACAGTGTGTAAGGGGTTGGGAGGCTCGCAAACGGCAGGCTTGAACGCCCTAACAACAGAGGGCTATGTGCAGGCAGAGGGCAGGCTGCAATGCTGGAACAGCAAAAGCTGACGGCCAGAGGGCTTGGTGGAAGCTGCCGCGAGGGATTTGGAGGGTTTTAGGGGTTTTAAGCGTTTGAAGGCTGGCAAACGGCAGGCTTGAACGCCCTAACAACAGAGGGGTATGTGCAGGCAAAGGGCAGGCTGCACTGCTGGAACAGCAAAGGCTGACGGCCAGAGGGCTTGGTGAAGCTGCTGCGAGGGATTTGGAGGGTTTTAGGGGTTTTAAGCGTTTGAAGGCTGGCAAACGGCAGGCTTGAATGCCCTAACAACAGAGGGCTATGTGCAGGCAAAGTGCAGGCTGCACTGCTGGAACAGCAAAGGCGGACGGCCAGAGGGCTTGGTGGAAGCTGCTGCGAGGGATTTGGAGGGTTTTAGGGGTTTTAAGCGTTTGAAGGCTGGCAAACGGAACAGAGGGCTATGTGCAGGCAAAGGGCAGGCTGCAATGCTGGAACAGCAAAAGCTGACGGCCAGAGGGCTTGGTGGAAGCTGCCGCGAGGGATTTGGAGGGTTTTAGGGGTTTTAAGCGTTTGAAGGCTGGCAAACGGCAGGCTTGAATGCCCTAACAACAGAGGGCTATGGCTATGTGCAGGCAAGGGCAGGCTGCAATGCTGGAACAGCAAAAGCTGACGGCCAGAGGGTTTGGTGGAAGCTGCTGCGAGGGATTTGGAGGGTTTTAGGAGTTTTAAGCGTTTGAAGGCTGGCAAACGGCAGGCTTGAACGCCCTAACAACAGAGGGCTATGCAGGCAAATGTCAGGCTGCAATGCTGGAACAGCAAAAGCTGACGGCCAGAGGGTTTGGCGGAAGCTGCTGCGAGGGATTTGGAGGGTTTTAGGGGTTTTAAGCGTTTGAAGGCTGGCAAACGGCAGGCTTGAACGCCCTAACAACAGAGAGCTATGCAGGCAAAGGGCAGGCTGCAATGCTGGAACAGCAAAAGCTGACGGCCAGAGGGCTTGGTGGCAGCTGCCGCGAGGGATTTGGAGGGTTTTAGGGGTTTTAAGTTTTAAGCGTTTGAAGGCTGGCAAACGGCAGGCTTGAACGCCCTAACAACAGAGGGCTATGTGCAGGCAAAGGGCAGGCTGCAATGCTGGAACAGCAAAAGCTGACGGTCAGAGGGCTTGGTGGAAGCTGCCGCGAGGGATTTGGAGGGTTTTAGGGGTTTTAAGCGTTTGAAGGCTGGCAAACGGCAGGCTTGAACGCCCTAACAACAGAGGGCTATGTGCAGGCAAAGGGCAGGCTGCAATGCTGGAACAGCAAAAGCTGACGGCCAGAGGGCTTGGTGGAAGCTGCCGCGAGGGATTTGGAGGGTTTTAGGGGTTTTAAGCGTTTGAAGGCTGGCAAATGGCAGGCTTGAACGCCCAAACAACACAGGGGTATGTGCAGGCAAAGGGCAGGCTGCACTGCTGGAACAGCAAAGGCGGACGGCCAGAGGGCTTGGTGGAAGCTGCTGCGAGGGATTTGGAGGGTTTTAGGGGTTTTAAGTTTTAAGCGTTTGAAGGCTGGCAAACGGCAGGCTTGAATGCCCTAACAACAGAGGGCTATGTGCAGGCAAAGGGCAGGCTGCACTGCTGGAACAGCAAAGAAGGACGGCCAGAGGGCTTGGTGGAAGCTGCTGCGAGGGATTTGGAGGGTTTTAGGGGTTTTAAGCGCTTGAAGGCTGGCAAACGGCAGGCTTGAACGCCCTAACAACAGAGGGCTATGCGCAGGCAAAGGGCAGGCTGCAATGCTGGAACAGCAAAAGCTGACGGCCAGAGGGCTTGGTGGAAGCTGCCGGTTTTACGGGTTTTAAGCGTTTGAAGGCTGGCAAACGGCAGGCTTGAATGCCCTAACAACAGAGGGCTATGGCTATGTGCAGGCAAAGGGCAGGCTGCAATGCTGGAACAGCAAAAGCTGACGGCCAGAGGGCTTGGTGGAAGCTGCCGCGAGGGATTTGGAGGGTTTTAGGGGTTGTAAGGGTTTGAAGCCTGGCAAACGGCAGGCTCGAATGCCCTAACAACAGAGGGCTATATGCAGGCGGAAGCTGCCGCGAGGGATTTGGAGGGTTTTAGGGGTTGTAAGGGTTTGAAGCCTGGCAAACGGCAGGCTCGAATGCCCTAACAAGAGAGGGCTATATGCAGGCGGAAGCTGCCGCGAGGGAATTGGAGGGTTTTAGGGGTTTGAAGCCTGGCAAAGGGCAGGCTTGAATGCCCTAACAAGAGAGGGCTATGTGCAGGCAATGGCAGGCTACAATGCTGGAATGCTGACGGCCAGGAGCTTGGTGGAAGCTGCCGCGAGGGATGTGCAGGCAAAGGGCAGGCTGCAACCCTGGAGCAGCAAAGGCTGACGGCCAGGCTGGGTGGAAGGGGGTTTGAAGCCTGGCAAACGGCAGGCTCGAATGGCCTAACAAGAGAGGGCTATGTGCAGGTAAAGGGCAGGCTGCAATGCTGGAACGCTGACGGCCAGGAAAGGGCAGGCTGCAACCCTGGAGCAGCAAAGGCTGACGGCCAGGCTTGGTGGAAGCTCTGCCGCGGAGGGTTTTTAGGGGTTTGAAGCCTGACCCTGGAGCAGCAAAGGCTGACGGCCAGGCTTGGTGGAAGCTGCCGCGGAGGGTTTTACGGGTTTTAGGGGTTTGAAGCCTGGCAAGCGGCGGGCTCGAATGCCTTAACAAGAGAAGGCTGTGCAGGCAAAGGGCGGCTGCAATGCTGGAACGCTGACGGCCAGGAAAGGGCAGGCTGCAACCCTGGAGCAGCAAAGGCTGACGGCCAGGCTTAGTGGAAGCTGCCGCGGAGGGTTTTAGGGGTTTGAAGCCTGGCAAACGGCAGGCTCAAATGCCCTAACAAGAGAGGGCTATGTGCAGGCAAAGGGCAGGCTGCAATGCTGGAACGCTGACGGCCAGGAAAGGGCAGGCTGCAACCCTGGAGCAGCAAAGGCTGACGGCCAGGCTTGGTGGAAGCTGCCGCGGAGGGTTTTACGGGTTTTAGAAGCCTGGCAAACGGCAGGCTCGAATGCCCTAACAAGAGAAGGCTGTGCAGGCAAAGGGCTGTGCTGCAATGCTGGAACGCTGACGGCCAGGAAAGGGCAGGCTGCAACCCTGGAGCAGCAAAGGCTGACGGCCAGGCTTGGTGGAAGCTGCCGCGGAGGGTTTTTTAGAAAAACTGGGCTCAGGCTCGGGTTTTAGGGGTTTGAAGCCTGGCAAACGGCAGGCTCGAATGCCCTAACAAGAGAAGGCTGTGCAGGCAAAGGGCAGGCTGCAATGCTGGAACGCTGACGGCCAGGAAAGGGCAGGCTGCAACCCTGGAGCAGCAAAGGCTGACGGCCAGGCTTGGTGGAAGCTGCCGCGGAGGGTTTTAGGGGTTTGAGGGGTTTGAAGCCTGGCAAACGGCAGGCTCGAATGCCCTAACAAGAGAGGGCTATGTGCAGGCAAAGGGCAGGCTGCAATGCTGGAACGCTGACGGCCAGGAAAGGGCAGGCTGCAAACCTGGAGCAGCAAAGGCTGACGGCCAGGCTTGGTGGAAGCTGCCGCGAAGGAATTGGAGGGTTTTAGGGGTTTTAGGGGTTTGAAGCCTGGCAAACGGCAGGCTCGAATGCCCTAACAAGAGAAGGCTGTGCAGGCAAAGGGCAGGCTGTAATGCTGGAACGCTGACGGCCAGGAAAGGGCAGGCTGCAACCCTGGAGCAGCAAAGGCTGACGGCCAGGCTTGGTGGAAGCTGCCGCGGAGGGTTTTACGGGTTTGAAGCCTGGCAAACGGCAGGCTCGAATGCCCTAACAAGAGAAGGCTGTGCAGGCAAAGGGCAGGCTGCAATGCTGGAACGCTGACGGCCAGGAAAGGGCAGGCTGCAACCCTGGAGCAGCAAAGGCTGACGGCCAGGCTTGGTGGAAGCTGCCGGTTTTACGGGTTTTAGGGGTTTGAAGCCTAGCAAACGGCAGGCTCGAATGCCCTAACAAGAGAAGGCTGTGCAGGCAAAGGGCAGGCTGCAATGCTGGAACGCTGACGGCCAGGAAAGGGCAGGCTGCAACCCTGGAGCAGCAAAGGCTGACGGCCAGGCTTGGTGGAAGCTGCCGCGGAGGGTTTTACGGGCTTTAGGGGTTGGAAGCCTGGCAAACGGCAGGCTCGAATGCCCTAACAAGAGAAGGCTGTGCAGGCAAAGGGCAGGCTGCAATGCTGGAACGCTGACGGCCAGGAAAGCTGCAACCCTGGAGCAGCAAAGGCTGACGGCCAGGCTTGGTGGAAGCTGCCGCGAGGGTTTTAGGGGTTTGAAGCCTGGCAAACAGCAGGCTCGAATGCCCTAACAAGAGAAGGCTGTGCAGGCAAAGGGCAGGCTGCAATGCTGGAACGCTGACGGCCAGGAAAGGGCAGGCTCCAACCCTGGAGCAGCAAAGGCTGACGGCCAGGCTTGGTGGAAGCTGCCGCGGAGGGTTTTACGGGTTTTAGGGGTTTGAAGCCTGGCAAACGGCAGGCTCGAATGCCCTAACAAGAGAAGGCTGTGCAGGCAAAGGGCAGGCTGCAATGCTGGAACGCTGACGGCCAGGACAAGGCAGGCTGCAACCCTGGAGCAGCAAAGGCTGACGGCCAGGCTTGGTGGAAGCTGCCGCGGAGGGTTTTACGGGTTTTAGGGGTTTGAAGCCTGGCAAACGGCAGGCTCGAATGCCCTAACAAGAGAAGGCTGTGCAGGCAAAGGGCAGGCTGCAATGCTGGAACGCTGACGGCCAGGAAAGGGCAGGCTGCAACCCTGGAGCAGCAAAGGCTGACGGCCAGGCTTGGTGGAAGCTGCCGCGGAATTGGAGGGTTTTAGGGGTTTTAAGGGTTTGAAGCCTGGCAAACGGCAGGCTCGAATGCCCTAACAAGAGAGGGCTATGTGCAGGCAAAGGGCAGGCTGCAATGCTGGAACGCTGACGGCCAGGAGCTTGGTGGAAGCTGCCGCGAGGGATGTGCAGGCAAAGGGCAGGCTGCAACCCTGGAGCAGCAAAGACAAAGCAGGTTCCACACCTCCGGTGGTCCCAGGCGTCGCCCCTGCCTTGGGCGAAGGCCAGGGTCGGCGGATAACTAACTCACAAATGGCCACGCAAAGTAAGGCTTGCAACGCTGTGGGTGGAGATGGCAGGTTATACCGTTGGCCCACGCTCCACCTGAAGTGATTCAGGACGGCCACAGCTGCGTTTTCAAAGTCAGTGCGCGGGGTGCACTGTGATTCACGGTGATTCACGGTGGCTCACGGTCCTGACTCCAGTCCATTCCTTTTCAATTTTCTGACTTCGGAGCACAGCACAGTTTTTCAGCGAAACTTGAAACATCATCGGCTTGCTGGGATGAATATCGTTGGCTCTATGGACTTCATTTGCAGAATTCGCTCAGCATTCCAGTGTCACCACAAAAACAACAATCTCGCGCGGAAAAAAAGATCTGGTGAATCTGGTGTATTTGCTGTGTCCTGAATCCAGTGTATGGTTGCTGTTGCAGTGACCAAAACAGCATGCGACTTGTTGGAATTTCTCGCCAAATTCTATGCAGATTGCTTGTGGCTCGCAGCAGGGGGTCTGTTAACCTGATAACAAGTGATGGACCTATGGCATGCCTTGTACATTAATCGCGAGATAGTCCCCCAAGGATCACAAGCGCATTTCCATGCGTCAATGGGGAAGTCATAGATGGAAGGGTGTTTCTTTCTTTTACAGATTCAAGATGCACTTTTCCACAGGTTGGGGTCCACATGGATTTACATCAAACATATTTGTACACACATTGCCGCATAGATCATTATAGATCAGTGATCTGCTTCCTTTTTATGAACAGCTTCACAACAGTGGAGCAAGCTTGAAGGGTTGACATTGGCCATGCCTTCAAGCGATAGTGTTGGAAGCCGCCTGGAGTGCAGGCATTTGGGCCTTTGTTGATCGATCCCCTCATGGTGTGACCAGAATCTTGGCTGAGCGCCTCAAATTGCGGAACTTCGGGCAGAATCAACGGCGCGACCTTAGAGCCTGGTCTCGAAACAGAGGAAGAGTGAAACAGACAGATCTGCATCTGTTTTAAACTGGCTGTGCCAACTTATGTGCCCTTGAAGTCCAGTGTTTCAGTCCCTGCTTTCGCTCAAAGCGAGAAAATTGCTTGGATTTCATGAATCCACAAACGGCTTAGCAGTGGAAATTCTAGTGAAAACTTTTCTCATCCAGCCTTCACAGAGAATAGGTACGAAATGAAAGGAACAGAACTAATGCACGCCGCAAAAGGCTTGGACAGGTGGAAGTTATTGGAACTTTTGCCTTTGCTACGAATCCTGCGTGTTTTGGATGTTTTGGAGCACAGTAGGTAAGCCGAGGTGCTACGTTTTGGAAACAACTTATTCCCATTAGTCCAGTTCGCCGGATGCTACTGCTGCCGCGTGCATGTTCTCAGCCAGAGTTCCCCACAGGGCAACGAACTCTCAAGTGAGCCACGTTCTAAACCCTTGTGTTCATGTTAAGCAAGGGGCCCCTCGTAAGGGTGTGGCGGAAGCAAAACTGTGGTGCGCGTAAGCCAGAATAAGCTCCGCAAAACTTGTGCGCACGTAAGCAAAACGTAAGCAATGGCGTAAGCATTTCCTTATTTGGTGCCAGGATGTAAGACATTTAGAACATGGCTCAAGTGGAACTTGCTGACAATAAGAATGCCAGCAGGAGAGCATGAAACGAAGGTGACCTGGTATGGACTTGCAGCTGTTCTCTTGCCATGGACTTGTCCGCGGTTTGAAGGAACTGCCATGAAGGGAGATTCTCCCATATTTCACGTCGCAGCTTCCTGCAGGTTTGTTGCAAGCTCCTTCCCTCTGTGAACAGAATATCCTCTAGGAGAAGTGAATAGTCCGGGACGTTTTTGGAACCCCAACATGGACTTCAACATGGTTTGGGGAAACCTGAGTCAGCAGCTATGGGTGGATTTCCCTCTGTGCATGTCTTCTTAATTCAAATAGAATCTCTAGTTCCTCACAGAGCCAGGCAACAAACTTGGCCGCACACCAGAAGTATTCATTTATTCCAGAGGCATATGGAAATGTGGTCATGTGCTACGTTCCGTGAAGGAACCCAGGCTGCTTCTTTCACCTTTCTTTGCCTTTTTTTGGTTCATACCCCAGTTCTGTATGAGTAGCTGGTGTGGTGACCACAGCTCACATAAAGGCTTAAAGGGATCTTCAAACTGCTGTGGCTGTCCAAATCAGCAAATTCTTGAGACGGGGGTCACTGACGTTGACATGTTGGGTTCCATTTCTTGAGTGTGCTTTCGAGTTTGCGTCAAGGGCACATGGGCTGATTGTAGCCTCAACATCAGGGCCATCAACCACGATTTGCCACAAACGACCTTAGCCACTGACATGTGCTCAGGGTGTGATTCCTGTGTCACTTGCCATGTTGCATTTCTTGGAACTTCGCCTGGGGGCGGCTGGTAAAAAGTTCTTTTCGCTTTTTGTGTAAGGTCTCTATCAAGCTGTTAGGGGCAGTGAAGTCATCTTGGCAGAGACCAACCAGCAGTCTCTAGCACCCTCTGGATGAATCTTGCCCAAGGGAGTTTCGCAGATGTCCAGGGTCATCCAACACCGCATGCATCGATTCAGCCATTTGATGATAGCTAGTCGCACCAGTTGCGGACTTTAGAGCTGTCGCTCCCGGAACTGGAGTACCACGACATACGAACCAAGTGAACTTTGTATGAAAACTGTAAATGGCGATACACGTTTGAATGGGTAAAGCCCAGCCTGTCATGTAATCAGGTAATGGTTTCACTTACACAAAGATCAAGGTGCAGGTTCAGTGCTACCTTTTTTTTCGGAAATGCAGGGACAGCATCCGACAGCATCCGACGGCATCCGACGGCATCAGATCGAAAAAGTTTGCATTTCGCATCTCACGTCACCTAAAGGTGCTCAATTTGGTTCGCTTTGGCAGAGCACCTGAGCTTTAGGTGATGGCGGTGACTTGAAGCCACGGAGCAAACGCCACCGGGCTGCAGCTGCACTTATAGACAATGCCGCATGGTGCAAGTTGTCAGTGGTTAAAGTCTGCAATTGAGGCCTCACTGTCTCACGTTGCAATGTTTGATGCTCTGCGTATCCTTTTTAAGAACGCCAGGATGGGCTGAATACTTGTGTCCGCTCAGATCTTGACCAATAGATGCTTTCCAGTGATGCACTTATCATTTCCAGCTTATTGAAGTTGCAGCGATGAACATCATTTTCATTCATTTTCAACGGACTGCCTCAACTGCCACCTTTTGATGGTAAGAACAGCAGACTCGCAGCGTGCGTGTTTGACATAGCTCCATAATGGCCATAGATGTTGATGTGGATCAGGTCAGTCCCATGATTGCTGGTTGTGGTGTTGGATCAGCTTTGCACCTGTGAAATGTGAAACTTGAGCCTCGCGACCTGAACGTCTATGAGTTTCGTCGTGCTTTGGGATCTAGTCGTGTGCAGGGCCATGCCTCTTCTCCAGTTCCCAAACGAATGTTGATGTCTTCAGCATCTATCTCTGTGGCACGTGCCACTCGGTGGCAATGAAAGGACTGCTTGGACATGCTTGTGGTTCCAATGTTGCTCTGATTCACTGGTGTTGATGTGGCTTGCTACAGGTCTGTGCAGTGTGGTTTGCCGATCAACGGACTAAAGTGAAACTCTTCCCGTCATCAGCAATCCTGGTCGCAGCAAACATCTGTAGACTCAGGGGTGAGGCTACTTCCGTACACCTGAGACTGATCTGTTCTAGTGACGAAAGCAGAAAGTTAGCGGCAGCTAGCTGGAGTTACTCTTGCTTCAGCAAGGGAAGGGGCAGGTCTGAGTCTGACACAGCGATTTTATCACTAACCGTCCCCCCAAGCTCTGGGGCATTTTGGAGCGGTCTTGGAAGCAGATGGTCACGGGCTCAAATCCTGCCAGGGGCGTGCTGAGCCCGCGACAATCTGTCCTAACCATATCAACGCCCTATCATGTTTCCAAGTCATATGAACCTTAGCTTTCGCGCGCCCCCCCCCACGGGCTTCAAGTAATAGTAGAGTCTATCTAGCAAGTTCCTGCATTGATCCAACATCTTCGCAGCGTTAGCCATTTGATCCGTCCGATAATTGCTGGTTGTGGTGTTGGATCAGCTTTGAACCTGTGAAATGTGAAACTTGAGCCTCGCGACCTGAACGTCTATGAGTTTCGTCGTGCTTTGGGATCCAGTCGTGTGCAGGGCCATGCCTCTTCTCCAGTTCCCAAACGAATGTTGATGTCTTCAGCATCAATCTCTGTGGCACGTGCCACTCGATGCGTAATGAAAGGACTGCTTGGACATGCTTGTGTTTCCAATGTTGCTCTGATTCACTGGTGTTGATGTGGCTTGCTACAGGTCTGTGCAGTGTGGTTTGCCGATCAACGGACTAAAGTGAAACTCTTCCCGTCATCAGCAATCCTGTTCGCAGCAACCATCTGTAGACTCAGGGGTGAGGCTGCTTCCGTAAACTTGAGACCTGATAGTAGAGTCCATCTAGCAAGGTCCTGGATTGACCCAACATCTTCGCAGCATCAGCCATTTGATCCGTCCGATGATTGCTGGTTGTGGTGTTGGACCAGCTTTGAACATGTGAAATGTGAAACTTGAGCCTCGCGACCTGAACGTCTATGAGTTTCGTCGTGCTTTGGGATCTAGTCGTGTGCAGGGCCATGCCTCTTCCCCAGTTCCCAAACGAATGTTGATGTCTTCAGCATCTATCTCTGTGGCACGTGCCACTCGGTGCGTAATGAAAGGACTGCTTGGACATGCTTGTGGTTCCAATGTTGCTCTGATTCACTTGTGTTGATGTGGCTTGCTACAGGTCTGTGCAGTGTGGGTTGCCGATCAACGGACTAAAGTGAAACACTTCCCGTCATCAACAATCCTGGTCGCAGCAAACATCTGTAGACTCAGGGGTGAGGCTACTTCCGTACACCTGAGACTGATCTGTTCTAGTGACGAAAGCAGAAAGTTAGCGGCAGCTAGCTGGAGTTACTCTTGCTTCAGCAAGGGAAGGGGCAGGTCTGAGTCTGACACAGCGATTTTATCACTAACCGTCCCCCCAAGCTCTGGGGCATTTTGGAGCGGTCTTGGAAGCAGATGGTCACGGGCTCAAATCCTGCCAGGGGCGTGCTGAGCCCGCGACAATCTGTCCTAACCATATCAACGCCCCATCATGTTTCCAAGTCATATGAACCTTAGCTTTCGCGCGCCCCCCCCACGGGCTTCAAGTAATAGTAGAGTCTATCTAGCAAGTTCCTGCATTGATCCAACATCTTCGCAGCATTAGCCATTTGATCCGTCCGATAATTGCTGGTTGTGGTGTTGGATCAGCTTTGAACCTGTGAAATGTGAAACTTGAGCCTCGCGACCTGAACGTCTATGAGTTTCGTCGTGCTTTGGGATCCAGTCGTGTGCAGGGCCATGCCTCTTCCCCAGTTCCCAAACGAATGTTGATGTACCCAGCATCACTGTCCGTCGGATGTGCCACTCGGTGCTTAATGAAAGCACTTCCGCATGGACATGCTTGTGTTTCCAATGTTGCTCTGATTCACTGGTGTTGATGTGGCTTGCTACAGGTCTGTGCAGTGTGGGTTGCCGATCAACGGACTAAAGTGAAACACTTCCCGTCATCAACAATCCTGGTCGCAGCAGACATCTGTAGACTCAGGGGTGAGGCTACTTCCGTACACCTGAGACTGATCTGTTCTAGTGACGAAAGCAGAAAGTTAGCGGCAGCTAGCTGGAGTTACTCTTGCTTCAGCAAGGGAAGGGGCAGGTCTGAGTCTGACACAGCGATTTTATCACTAACCGTCCCCCCAAGCTCTGGGGCATTTTGGAGCGGTCTTGGAAGCAGATGGTCACGGGCTCAAATCCTGCCAGGGGCGTGCTGAGCCCGCGACAATCTGTCCTAACCATATCAACGCCCTATCATGTTTCCAAGTCATATGAACCTTAGCTTTCGCGCGCCCCCCCCCACGGGCTTCAAGTAATAGTAGAGTCTATCTAGCAAGTTCCTGCATTGATCCAACATCTTCGCAGCATTAGCCATTTGATCCGTCCGATAATTGCTGGTTGTGGTGTTGGATCAGCTTTGAACCTGTGAAATGTGAAACTTGAGCCTCGCGACCTGAACGTCTATGAGTTTCGTCGTGCTTTGGGATCCAGTCGTGTGCAGGGCCATGCCTCTTCCCCAGTTCCCAAATGAATGTTGATGTACCCAGCATCACTGTCCGTCGGATGTGCCACTCGGTGCTTAATGAAAGCACTGCCGCATGGACATGCTTGTGTTTCCAATGTTGCTCTAATTCACTGGTGTTGATGTGGCTTGCTACAGGTCTGTGCAGTGTAGTTTGCCGATCAACAGACTAAAGTGAAACTCTTCCCGTCATCAACAATCCTGGTCGCAGCAAACATCTGTAGACTCAGGGGTGAGGCTACTTCCGTACACCTGACACTGATCTGTTCTAGTGACGAAAGCAGAAAGTTAGCGGCAGCTAGCTGGAGTTACTCTTGCTTCAGCAAGGGAAGGGGCAGGTCTGAGTCTGACACAGCGCTTTTATCACTAACCGTCCCCCCAAGCGCTGGGGCATTTTGGAGCGGTCTTGGAAGCAGATGGTCACGGGCTCAAATCCTGCCAGGGGCGTGCTACAATCTGTCCTAACCATATCAACGCCCCATCATGTTTCCAAGTCATATGAACCTTAGCGTTCGTACACCCCCCATGGGCCTCAAGTGATAGTAGAGTCCATCTAGCAAGTTCCTGGACTGAATCAACATCTTCGCAGTCATTTGATCCGTCCGATGATTGCTGGTTTTGGTGTTGGATCAGCTTTGAACATGTGAAATGTGAAGCTTGAGCCTCGCGACCTGAACGTCTATGAGTTTCTGGATCGTGCTTTGGGATCCAGTCGTGTGTGGAGCCATGCCTCTTCTCCAGTTCCCAAACGAATGTTGATGTCTTCAGCATCTATTTCTGTGACATGTGACTCTCGGTGCTTAATGAAAGCACTGCCGCATGGACAGGACATGCTTGTTTTTCGAATGTTGCTCTAATTCACTTGTGTTGATGTGGCTTATTCCAGGTTTGTGCAGTGTGGTTTGCCGATCAACAGACTAAAGTGAAACTCTCCCTGTCGTCAACAATCTTGTTCGCAGCAAACATCTGTAGACTCAGGGGTGAGGCTACTTCCGTACACTTGAGACTGATCTGTTCTAGTGACGAAAGCAGAAAGTTAGCGGCAGCTAGCTGGAGTTACTCTTGCTTCAGCAAGGGAAGGGGCAGGTCTGAGTCTGACACAGCGATTTTACCACTAACCGTCCCCCCAAGCTCTGGGGCATTTTGGAGCGGTCTTGGAAGCAGATGGTCACGGGCTCAAATCCTGCCAGGGGCGTGCTGAGCCCGCGACAATCTGTCCTAACCATATCAACGCCCCATCATGTTTCCAAGTCATATGAACCTTAGTTTGTACACCCCCCATGGGCCTCAAGTGATAGTAGAGTCCATCTAGCAAGTTCCTGGACTGAATCAACATCTTCGCAGTCATTTGATCCATCCGATGATTGCTGGTTGTGGTGTTGGATCAGCTTTGAACATGTGAAATGTGAAACTCGAGCCTTGCGACCTGAACGTCTATGAGTTTCGTCGTGCTTTGGGATCCAGTTGTGTGCGGAGCCATGCCTCTTCTCCAGTTCCCAAACTAATGTTGATGTCTTCGGCATCTATTTCTGTGACATGTGACTCTCGGTGCTTAATGAAAGCACTGCCGCATGGACAGGACATGCTTGTTTTTCGAATGTTGCTCTAATTCACTTGTGTTGATGTGGCTTATTCCAGGTTTGTGCAGTGTGGTTTGCCGATCAACAGACTAAAGTGAAACTCTCCCCGTCGTCAACAATCTTGTTCGCAGCAAACATCTGTAGACTCAGGGGTGAGGCTACTTCCGTACACTTGAGACTGATCTGTTCTAGTGACGAAAGCAGAAAGTTAGCGGCAGCTAGCTGGAGTTACTCTTGCTTCAGCAAGGGAAGGGGCAGGTCTGAGTCTGATACAGCGATTTTATCACTAACCGTCCCCCCAAGCTCTGGGGCATTTTGGAGCGGTCTTGGAAGCAGATGGTCACGGGCTCAAATCCTGCCAGGGGCGTGCTGAGCCCGCGACAATCTGTCCTAACCATATCAACGCCCCATCATGTTTCCAAGTCATATGAACCTTAGTTTGTACACCCCCCATGGGCCTCAAGTGATAGTAGAGTCCATCTAGCAAGTTCCTGGACTGAATCAACATCTTCGCAGCGTCAGCCATTTGCTCCATCCGATGATTGCTGGTTGTGGTGTTGGATCAGCTTTGAACATGTGAAATGTGAAACTCGAGCCTTGCGACCTGAACGTCTATGAGTTTCGTCGTGCTTTGGGATCCAGTTGTGTGCGGAGCCATACCTCTTCTTCAGTTCCCAAACTAATGTTGATGTCTTCAGCATCTATTTCTGTGACATGTGACTCTCGGTGCTTAATGAAAGCACTGCCGCATGGACAGGACATGCTTGTTTTTCGAATGTTGCTCTGATTCACTGGTGTTGATGTGGCTTGCTACAGGTTTGTGCAGTGTAGTTTGCCGATCAACAGACTAAAGTGAAACTCTCCCCGTCGTCAACAATCTTGTTCGCAGCAAACATCTGTAGACTCAGGGGTGAGGCTACTTCCGTACACTTGAGACTGATCTGTTCTAGTGACGAAAGCAGAAAGTTAGCGGCAGCTAGCTGGAGTTACTCTTGCTTCAGCAAGGGAAGGGGCAGGTCTGAGTCTGACGCAGCGATTTTATCACTAACCGTCCCCCCAAGCTCTGGGGCATTTTGGAGCGGTCTGGGAAGCAGATGGTCACGGGCTCAAATCCTGCCAGGTGCGCAGCGCCCCATCATGTTTCCAAGTCATATGAACCTTAGCTGATCAGCTTTGATCATGTGAAATTTGAAACTTGAGCCTTGCGACCTGAACGTCTATGAGTTTCGTCGTGCTTTTGGATCCAGTTGTGTGCGGAGCCATGCCTCTTCTCCAGTTCCCAAACTAATGATGTTTTCAGCATCTATTTCTGTGACATGTGACTCTCGGTGCTTAATGAAAGCACTGCCGCATGGACAGGACATGCTTGTTTTTCGAATGTTGCTCTGATTCACTGGTGTTGATGTGGCTTAGTACAGGTTTGTGCAGTGTGGTTTGCCGATCAACAGGCTAAAGTGAAACTCTCCCCGTCGTCAACAATCTTGTTCGCAGCAAACATCTGTACACTCAGGGGTGAGGCTACTTCCGTACACTTGAGAGCTGATACTAGAGTCCATCTAGCAAGTTCCTGGAGCCAGCGCATGTGCCCTTGAAGTCCAGTGTTTGAATCCAGGGTACTTGAAAAAGGGTCAAGAATGATTGGACTATAAATGCAGCGACAGGGTAGCAGTAGAAATTCGAGTGGGAACCACGTCCCGCCTTCACAGGGAATAGGTTCGTGCGACAAAGGCTTTCTATAAAGCCTGTGTGGTTTGGAGTTTGGTGAGTTAGCCAAGTGGTGCTGCGTTTTGAAAACAACTCGTTCAACTCATTCCCATCCACAGAAATTTCCGAAGTACGACCAATTACTGTCACGCTGCTATCTAGCAAACTGCGCATGCCTTAGTACTCGGAGCATTGCAGCATTGGAAAGCAGGGCGGCCAAAAAGATGTTCTCACTCAGCCGGCCAAGGGTTACTAGAGCAACACGGATGACAATCCCCTTAACCTGAGAAACAGCTTTCGAGCTGCGCCGCACAAAAACGTCATCTTTCAACAGCGACGTCGCCGATAGACTCGATAGACGTCAGGGTCGGCCATTCCCAGCAACCGGATGCAACGAGTTTGGATCTATCCGGATCTTCAAACCCCAAGCCCCACATAACAAGTGGAAAGTTGTCTTGACAAATGTGTTTGTTTTGCAATGAAGAAACGTGCCAGTGTTTTTGCCAATACCAAGCAACCGGTATTTTACCAAAAAAGGCTGCATGTTTCATCACGATGGTCGGCGCCAAAAGCACTGTCACTAAGATACGTTTCTGGCTGGATTCGGTCAGACATCGCTGCGTCTCGTAGCGACCAAAATGCTGCAGCCCATGGGTTCCTGTCCGCCTCTCTTCAAATTTAGCCCCCAAGACCCGATTTGGGAGGGGATGTGGGCTGAGTGTTCAATAGCATGTGTTGAGGCTAGGGCTCAATGGTCCTTATTTGTTCCCATGTAGGTTTGTCAACGCTTCACGAGACTATCTGATATGAAGCAGGTCTGAAGCCTTGAAAAGACTCAAAAAGGCCCAAGCAGACCTCAAATCATATTGAAATCTCAAAAGACTTCAAAGGGCTTTTGTATCCCAAATCAAGCATATTCTAGATTTCAATAAACTTCAATACGCGATAATAAGCATGAGCAAGCGTTAAGAAGCCTTAGATCTTCCGAACCAAGAATTCAACAGAATACTGCGGAAGCAACAAGAACCTTCAATATGCACGGCAAGACAGCTTAAACATGTTGAGTTTGAAGGGGCCATTTTTGACCCAAGTTCGTTGCGAACCTACGGCAGCGGAATCAACGTGCTCCTTTCCGGGGACCCTGGTCTCGTGTCGCCCAGAGGGAAGCCGATCCACTCGAAGATGCAGTCGCTTGATATTGGGATCAGCAAGAATGGCGACGTTTTGGATGTTGGTTTAACCACACCATGTCACTACGCGACCACCCGCCTGCCTCTTACCAAATAAAGTCAGGGCCCTTGTCCGCCACAGAAAGGACGAAATTTGCAGGAGCTATTTTTCTTTGCAGGGAGAGTGTAGCAGTGTAGGCTGTCCCTGGAAGAATAGCGGATGTTTTCATCTCTTTTGAAAAGCCTTCTCTGTCACATTGTGCATGCGGAAGTGCTCAAAATTTTGGCGGCAGCGTTGGAAACCTCTAGGTTGTTAGAATTTAGGCCTAGGTATGAGGCAAAACCCTAGATGAGTTTGATCTCACCAACAAAGAACGACCAGTTCTAAACTTGGTGAGGTTTTCATGCACATAGTAAAGGCCGCGGGATAAGGTGCTATAGTTCTGAGGTCCGGATTTCCTTTCAAAGCGTTGTGAGTGTTGCGCGTCCTGAACGCCAAGTAGAAGGAACTAAAGGGGGTAAATTTCAATATGTATGTGTTGTATGCTTGGCTGATGCTCATCGACAGCTAGTCAGCTGCACACCGAGAACGGCTAGCCTTAGTTCAGGGGCTACGAAAACACCAAGAGTTCAGAAGAATAAAGTATTGAGAGATTTGTGCGGAACATATTGCGGAAGAGAATGGCTGTATACAGGAATCGTCAGAGGGTTCTGAACACCGCTCACATGTTTTGTTCAAGATTCACCTGTGACATGAGGGCCATCAAATGACTAGCTGTCTCCAAATCTTCCACGTCAATCGCAGTTCCCAACATGTTCACATCAGGTGTTCACGTCAGGCTGTTTGAACATGTTTGATCCAATGCTTGTGATAGAAGCAGACTTAAGTCGTAGGAGGCTCCAAACGTGTGCTTTGGAGACGTTGTTTGTACAAACGACGCCGTTCGCCTCGCTTGTTTTTCGAGCGCGCGCTTTGGCGCGAATAAACGTGCGCATTGTTGCGAAAACGTGCGCTTTGTAATGCAAATGATGCCCTTTCTACAAAGCACGCCGCCAAAAAGTGAACCGTGCCATTTGCAGCAAAACATGTCCAAAGCACGACGTTGCATCCTCTAATTAGAAGACCGTCGGAGGTGGGTCCGTGAGTTGAAGTTGCGCCTTACAAGCTTTGTGCTCCAAAAGCTGCTTCAAACCTGCACAAGCTATAGATACTATAGACTTGAAATGACTTGAACACATGAAAACATCACAACCCCTCCAAAGTCTTCCTTCATTGTTGGACGTGGGGATGTAGCGTGAGGGTATTCCAGTTTTCCAGTCTTCGGCAAACATTTTTTGATTATCACAGTTAATCGAGCAATTCTAAGACTTTCTAACACTTGGTGCCAAAGGACAGTTCCCCTAGCATCATGTCTGCCAAGTTCCATACAACCGTTCCAGGGAGAACCGTTGTATCTGCAACTTCAAGCGTTCAAAAATGGTCTAAATATGAGAATTCCCGGCTAGGCGCGTGAGGCCGAACATGCCAGAAAAAAATTGGGAATGGACAACGTAGTCGACGTAGTCCGTTTGCGCTTTTGGAGCAAGTTGGTTGTTCAAGCGGTTCAAAAAACCAATCTGCGAAAGATGTCATTCCAATTTGAATCGGAACGACGCACCGCTGAAGGTTTGAGCCTTCGCATTGAGACAGCCTTCGCGCTCAGATTTGCCCCAAAAAGTATCATGTAGAGTAGCTCAGTAGCTATGATTAGCTTAAGGTTGCAACAACATTTTGTAACATTAGCAACTTTGGATTTCCCTGACTTATTGAGTGGCCAATATTTTAAACCAAGATGCAGAGCTAGATGTTCCAAAAGAACTGAGGCATTTTGTGGTCGGGATCTGATGGACGCTTTTCGTGTTGAAAGTCTTGACAAGTGACGTTTAGGTGTGCAAAAACAAAAATGCACAAACATTATAGCTGTTAGACATGAGAACGATAGCATTGATTCACAGTTTCGGGACGCAGGTGCGGGGCACTGCGTTTAGTCCAAATGTCATCGTTGAGCCAAATGTCATCGCTGAGCACCTGCATTTCGAAAGCTCTCAGTCCTGCTGCAGTGAGAATCGTCCGTGCTGAATGACATCAGACGCTAGTTGCTGTCAGCTTGAGATTTGTCGGACGACGATCGTTCACTGCAGGATGGTTCATCCGTTTGTATCACGGAAAGAACAGACAATTCTGCAACCGGGTTCGTGCTGGCAGGATTTTTTTCCTGACCCTGTGCCCAAAAATATTATCCCTCTAGGACATTTATTCAGCCCCAACTTTGGTATTTTCAAAGTTCAGGGGGTTGTCCCATGGAACAATATTCAGCGACACTGGGGTTGAAACCAAAGAAAAGTGTGGGGTTTCTCGGAGCGGAGTTTGTTGGAGACTTGCAAAGGGATAAACAGGACCTTGGCCACTGGAACTTTGTCCAGAGATGTTTGCCCCCATGGTCCCAAAATTGATTCTGGATATTTTTTTTGTACCATGTACGCCTGGGGGTTGTGCCCGTTTTTGGGAATGGACATTTATTCCGAAAAAAGCTTGGCCCCAAGAAATTTATCCGGGATAAATTTGGGTACAACCCCCCGTAGGCACCACACACGGGGATATCCTGCCAAGGTGTCTTGTCTCAAAGACCAATTGCTACAACTTGCAAACATTGAAGTTGCGCCCAGTTTTTCATCCGTTCACAGTTTCGGGACGCAGGTGCGGAGCACTGCGTTTAGTCCAAATGTCATCGTTGAGCACCTGCATTTCTAAAGCTCTCAGTCCTGCCTGTGCAGTGAGAATCGTCCGTTCTGAATGACATCAGACGCTAGTTGCTGTCACCTTGAGATTTGTCGGACGACGATCGTTCACTGCAGGATGGTTCATCCGTTTGTATCACGGAAAGAACAGACAATCCTGCCAAGGTGTCTTGTCTCAAAGACCAATTGCTACAACTTGCAAAACATTGAGGTTGCTGTTCCCAGTTTTTCATCCGTTCACAGTTTCGGGACGCAGGTGCGGGGCACTGCGTTTAGTCCAAATGTCATGGTTGAGCCAAATGTCATCGCTGAGCACCTGCATTTCGAAAGCTCTCAGTCCTGCTGCAGTGAGAATCGTCCGTGCTGAATGACATCAGACGCTAGTTGCTGTCAGCTTGAGATTTGTCGGACGACGATCGTTCACTGCAGGATGGTTCATCCGTTTGTATCATGGAAAGAACAGACAATTCTGCAACCGGGTTCGTGCTGGCAGGATTTTTTTCCTGACCCTGTGCCCGAAAAAATGACCCCTCTAGGAAATTTATTGACCCCCAACTTTGGTATTTTCAAAGTTCAGGGGGTTGTCCCATGGAACAATATTCAGCGACACTGGGGTTGAAACCAAAGAAAAGTGTGGGGTTTCTCGGAGCGGAGTTTGTTGGAGACTTGCAAAGGGATAAACAGGACCTTGGCCACTGGAACTTTGTCCAGAGATGTTTGCCCCCATGGTCCCAAAATTGATTCTGTTTTTTTTTTTTTGTACCATGTACGCCTGGGGGTTGTGCCCTTTTTTGGGAATGGACATTTATTCCGAAAAAAGCTCGGCCCCAAGAAATTTATCCGGGATAAATTTGGGTACAACCCCCGTAGGCACCACACACGGGGATATCCTGCCAAGGTGTCTTGTCTCAAAGACCAATTGCTACAACTTGCAAACATTGAAGTTGCGCCCAGTTTTTCATCCGTTCACAGTTTCGGGACGCAGGTGCGGAGCACTGCGTTTAGTCCAAATGTCATCGTTGAGCACCTGCATTTCTAAAGCTCTCAGTCCTGCCTGTGCAGTGAGAATCGTCCGTTTTGAATGACATCAGACGCTAGTTGCTGTCACCTTGAGATTTGTCGGACGACGATCGTTCACTGCAGGATGGTTCATCCGTTTGTATCATGGAAAGAACAGACTATCCTGCCAAGGTGTCTTGTCTCAAAGACCAATTGCTACAACTTGCAAAACATTGAGGTTGCACCCAGTTTTTCATCCGGGTTTCTTGCTAATATTGATGATGACTTGGCACTGTGAGGGGCTCTGTGGACAAGAGGATTTTTTGAAACTGAAGCATTGGAAAATGGATTCTGAATGATACCTTCTGGGAAGGGAAAAGATGTCATTACCTCGGCGAGATAGCTCCCAAAAAGCCTGCCGGATGAACCAGACTTTTACGGCTTAACTCAATGTTTTTTGCAGAGAGTGACATGGTTCATGATCAAACACTTGCAGAGTTTGGCTGTTTCCGTTTACTTCGTCGTTAGATGTCATTAGATGTCGCTAGTGGCAGATGGCACACTGTGATCCTGTCTATGCCGCACAACGGTTCTTTACGCGCAATCCTTAAAGACAAGATCTTTCAGGGAGGCACTCCTCACGCCACATTTGCAGGTCGGATTGTGTATGTGGCGGCGGAGTTCAGTACCATCCGGTTAAACAATAAGTCAAAGATTGTGGTGTCCTCGTCTCTCATTCATGTTCCATATCCTAAGCATGTTGTTTCTGACATAGGCCCGGAAAGTGCGCATGACACCTGCATTTGAGTCCTGGAAACTTCACTCCCGGGTTTGCAATGTAATGTTGCTCAGCGCTGCATCCAATTTTGCTAGAGCTTCCGGATGCCCAGCCCTCATTTGCTCACATGGGGCAAAGGCTGCTGAGGTTTCTCAGGCCGTGTAAGGATAGGGAAATATTCTTGCCACAACGACGCATGAGAGACACACGTGCCTATCTACACACTCTGTTTGCCACCTTCCACCGATTAGACCTGGAAATTGGAGCACAGAAATAGGAATCTTGGACCATGGCGGCCATGGCGACTTAGTCCATGGACTTGCTCACATGCGGTAAGACTCAGATTCTCATCCCATCCGATGGACCTTGAGGATGACTTGGGCTGACTGGGGCCGTTGTCTTTCTGCAAGCAACGAAAGCATGCCAAATCTGAGTCCGACCAGTAGCCCTGTTGCAATGCAGGATCTCGTTTCTTTATTTTAAGGACACCACCTGCAAACGAAGCAAAAGCTTTGGTGAGAACCGTACCTCCAGAAGCTTGCTGCAGGACTGGATGAAGCGGATTTGCCGCTCGCAGCCACGTGGTTTGCTGATTCACTCGATGGAAAAACGGGCAGGGAGGATGCTCAACCAACAGACCCTCGGAGGTTTCCATGGTGACGATCTGCCCAGATGGGCACCAAGCGACACATGTCTTTAAGCAGCGCAGCGCCGCACAATGACCTGATGCTGCCAATCGCTATACTCAAGTTCTCTTGCTTCAAGTTGGTGCCAAAACCCCAACAGAGAAGCTTGGAAGGGAGTAGACACACAACAATGATTCAAGGAGAAGCTGGGATGCGGCATGACAAAGGGAACATTGTGGACAGGCATGTGGCTGTCAGAGGTTTTGATTTAAGGAAGTAAAACTGTATCAAGACTTGAAGAGCCCATTTGGTGCTCAATCTCCCAAGATGCTTGCTGTAGGCAGTGGTTGGCTGCTTTCTTGGGCGAAACGGCTAGAAATACGTCAGCTGGTTCCAGATGGGCTACGCCCTGTTTGGCGTTTCGGCGCAACCCGAAGAAAAGCGTGGGCCGCGGAACCGACATTACATGAAACTACCATTCATGCTGTGACTGGCATGTGGAGCCGTTGTTCATCGGAAGTCGTGGCAGTCTTTTTACACACAATGTCTGGCTCTTTGACTCAGCCATGAGTGTCCGAAGTCCCCGTGGTTTGTTTTACATGGTGACTAGCCCAAGGATTGCTACCGTTGGGCATTATGAGGGGAAGGTCGGAACAATGTGTAGTTAGCATCTACTGGGGCACCCTAGCCATCAGTTTCCTTGTTTTTCCCCCCACAGCGTAAGCTAATGGGTCTTCAGCCCAGAATAGCTCCGGTGTGCACTGGTGCAAGCCAGGGTCAGGTTCAACAGGGTTCCGGAGAAGGTTCCGAAGATTCCGGAGAAGGTCTGGGAGGCTTTAGTGTAGAAGCCAGGTCAGGTTCAACAGGGTTCTGGAGAAGATTCCGGAGAAGGTGCGGGAGGCTTTGGTGCAGAGCCGGGTCAGGTTCACAGGGTTTCGGAGAAGGTTCCGGAGAAGGTCTGGGAGGCTTTGGTGCAGAGCCAGGTCAGGTTCAACAGGGTTCCGGAGAAAGGTTCCGGAGAAGGTGTGGGAGGCTTTTGGTGCAGAGCCAGGCCAAGTTCAACAGAGTCCCGGAGAAGGTTCCGGAGAAGGTTCGGAGAAGGTTCTAGAGAAGGTTCCGGAGAAGGTTTCAAAGGCTTTGGTGCAAAGCCAAGTCAGGTTCAACAGGGTTCAGTTCCGAAGAAGGTTCCGGAGAAGGTTCCGGGAGGCTTTGGTGCAGAGCCGGGTCATGCCCAACAGATTTCCGGAGAAAGTTCCGGAGAAGGTTCTGGAGTCAGGGTTCAGTTCTGAAGAAGGTTCCGGAGAAGGTGTGGGAGGCTTTGGCGCAGAGCCAGGTTAAGTTCAACTAAGTTCCGGAGAAGGTTCCGGAGAAGGTTCTGGAGAAGGTTCTGGAGAAGGTGGGAGGCTTCGGTGAAGAGCCAGGTCAGGGTCAACAGGGTTCCGGAGAAGGTTATGGAGAAGGTTCCTGGTTCAACAGGATTTGCGGCCATGTAACTCACGGAAACCCAGCTGGGGTGTTTTCAGTGCTTGGCTTCACAGCACGCTTCAGAAAGATTTGTAAAAATAAACCATCGTTGTGGCTCCTGGGATACCACTCCCCAACAACGTAAGCCAATGGGGTCTTCAGCCCGAACAGCTCCGGTGTGCACTGGTGGAGGCCGCCGGGTCAGGTTCAACGAGGTTCCGGAGAAGGTTCCGAAGGTTCCGGAGAAGGTCAGGTTCAACAGGGTTCCGGAGAAGGTTCCGGAGAAGGTTCCAGAGAAGGTCTGGGAGGCTTTGGTGCAAAGCCAGGTCAGGTTCAACAAGGTTCCGAAGAAGGTTCCGGAGGCTTTGTAGTACAAAGTAGTACTGGGAAGTAGTTCCTGCAAGCTTTGTAGTACAAAGTAGTACCGGGAAGTAGTTTGTGCAAGCTTTGTAGTACAAAGTAGTACTGGGAAGTACTTTGTGCGAGCTTTGTAGCTTTGTAGTACAAAGTAGTACTGGGAAGTAGTTTGTGCAAGCTTTGTAGTACAAAGTAGTACTGGGAAGTAGTTTGCGCGAGCTGTGTAGTACAAAGTAGTACTGGGAAGTGCTTTGTGCAAACTTTGTGTAAAGTAAGGAGTGTGGGGTGTAAAGTGTGGAGTGTAAAGTGTAGAGTGTAAAGTGTAGAGTGTGGAGCGTAAAGTGTGGAGTGTGGAGTTTAAAGTGTGGAGTGTGGAGTGAGGAGTTTAAAGTGTGGAGTGTGGAGTGAGGAGTGTGGTGTGTGTGGAGTGGGGAGTTTGGAGTGTGTAAAGTGTAGAGTGTGGAATGTGGAGTGTAAAGTGTAGAGTGTAAAGTGTGGAGTGTAAAGTGTTGCGCGTGGAGTGAGGAGTGTGAGGTGTAAAGTGTGGAGTGTAAGGTGTAGAGTGTGGAGTGTGGCGTGTGGAGTGGAAAGTGTCGAGTGTGGAGTGTGGAGTGTAGAGTGTAGAGCGTAGAGTGTAAAGTGTGGAGTGTGGAGTGTAGAGTGTAGAGTGTGGAGTGTGAAGTGCAAAGTGTAAAGTGTGGAGTGTAAAGTGTTGAGTGTGGAGTGAGGAGTGTAAAGTGTGGAGTGTGGAGTGTAAAGTGTAGAGTGTGGAGTGTGGAGTGGAAAGCGTCGAGTGTGGAGTGTAGCGCAGCGTGTAAAGTGTAGAGTGTGGAGTGTAAAGTGTGGAGTGTGGAGTGTAGAGTGTGGAGTGTGGAGTGTGCAGTGGGTAAAGTGTGGTGGACTGTGGAGTGTTGCGGAGTGTTGGGGAGTGTTGTGGAGTGTGGAGTGTGGAGTGTAGTGTGTGGAGTGTGGAGTGAGGAATGAGGAGTGTGGAGTGTAAAGTGTGCAGTGGGTAAAGTGTGGAGTGTGCAGTATAGAGTGTGGAGTGTGGAGTGTCAAGTGTAGAATGTGGAGTGTGGAGTGTAGTGTGTTGAGTTGGAAGTGAGGAGTGTGGAGTGTGGAGTGTAAAATGTGGAGTGTGGAGTGTGCAGTGTGGAGTGTGGAGCGAGGAGTGTGGTTTGTGTAGAGTGTAGTGTGTGGAGTGTGGAGTGTAGAGTGTAGAGTGTGGAGTGTGGAGTGTAGTGTGTGGAGTGTGGAGTGAGGAATGAGGAGTGTGGAGTGTAAAGTGTGGAGTGTGCAGTGGGTAAAGTGTAAAGTGTGGAGTGCAAAGTGTAAAGAGTAAAGTGTGGAGTTTAAAGTGTAGAGTGTGGAGTGAGGAGTGTAAAGTGTAAAGTGTGGAGTGTGGAGTGTGGAGTGTAAAGTGTAAAGTGTGGAGTGTGGAGTGGAAAGTGTCGAGTGTGGAGTGTGGAGTGTAGAGTGTGTAGTGTACGGTGTGGCGTGAGGAGTGTAAAGTGGAAAGCGTGGAGTGTAAAGTGTAAAGTGCGGAGTGTAGAGTGTAGAGTGTAAAGTGTAGAGTGTGGAGTTTGGAGTGTAAAGTGTGGAGTGTAAAGGTTTGGAGTGAGGACTGTACAGTGCAAAGTGTAAAGTGTAAAGTGTGGAGTTGAAAGTGTAGAGTGTGGAGTGTGCAGTGGGTAAAGTGTAAAGTGTGGAGTGTAAAGTGTGGAGTTTGGAGTGTGGAGTGAGGAATGTGGTGTGTGTAGAGTGTAGAGTGTGGTGGAGTGTGGGGTGTTGTGGAGTGTTGTGGAGTTTGGAGTGTGGAGTGTAGTGGGTGGAGTGTGGAGTGAGGAGTGAGAAGTGTGGAGTGTAAAGTGTGGGGTGTGGAGTGTGCAGTGGGTCGAGTGTGGAGTGTGCAGTGTAGAGTGTGGAGTGTGGAGTGTAAAGTGTAGAGCGTGGAGTATGGAGTGTAAAGTGTGGAGCGTAAAGTGTGGAGTGAGGAGTGAAAAGTGCAAAGTGTAAAGTGTAAAGTGCAAAGTGTAAAGTGTGGAGCGTAAAGTGTTGAGTGTGGAGTGAGGAGTGTAAAGTGTGGAGTGTGGAGTGTAAAGTGTAAAGTGTGGAGCGTGGAGTGGAAAGTGTCGAGTGTGGAGCGTAGAGTGTAGAGTGTGGAGTGTGGAGTGTAAAGTGTAGAGTGTGTGGAGTGGAAAGTGTAGAGTGTGGAGTGTGGAGTGCGGAGTGTTAAGTAAGGAGTGTGCAGTGTAAAGTGTGGCGTGTGGAGTGTAAAGTATGGAGTGTGGGGTGAGGAGTGTGGTGCGTGTAGAGTGTAGAGTGTGGGGGGGTGTGGTGTGCGGAGTGTAGTGTGGCGTGTGGAATGAGGAGTGTGGAGTGTAAAGTGTGGAGTGTGGAGTGTGCAGTGGGTCAAGTGTGGAGTGTGGAGTGTGGAGTGTGGAGTGGAAAGTGTCGAGTGTGGAGTGTGGAGTGTAGAGTGTAAAGTGTAGAGTGTAAAGTGTAGAGTGTGGAGTGTGGAGTGTAAAGTGTAGAGTGTGGAGTGTGGAGTGTGCAGTGTGTAAAGTGTGGAGTTTGGCATGTGGTGGTGATCTCGTTGTGCTGGTGATGTTGTTGTGCTGGTGATTTCGTTGTGCTGGTGATTTCGTTGTGCTAGTGATTTCGTTTGTTCTGGTGATTTTGTTGCGCTGGTGCTGTTCGCTGGTGATTTTTTTGTGCTGGTGCTTTCGTTGTGCTGGTGATTTCGTTGCGCTGGTGATGTTTTTGTGCTGGTGATTGTGTTGCGCTGGTGATTGTGTTGCGCTGGTGATTTCGTTGCGCTGGTGATTTCGTTGTGATTTCATTGCGCTTGTGATGTTGGTGCGCTGGCCGCTGGTGGTGATTTCGTCTGGTGATGTTGTTGTTGTGCTGGTTAGTTGTCTCTTTGTGAACTGTTGCTCAGGTGCCTTCGCTGAGACGATATGAGCGCACCATGCATGCAAAAAAAGTTCGTTTTCCTATTGCAGAGGTTTGCACTCGTAGTCCAAGAACGTGAATACATTCGGTTTCGTGGCTTCCATCTTGTTTTTTTGTTTAATAATGCACAGTGGTTGGATAAGCTCAAGCACAGCCAGCGTAACAGCGTTGTTTCAAGGGACCGAAAACATGTTTGTTGAAAGATGACCATGTCCAGCCGTTTTGGAACTTGTGTGACTGTATTACATGATCTGTGCAAGGCTCAAGCAGTTCTAACGTGGGCTAGACAACATCATTCCACGTTGCAAGACAAGACGGGTACAGTGCAGGAAGGATCAATCCAACTAGCTTGCTGAGTTGGTTTGGTTTCACCATGCACAGTGGCCAGATATTTTTTCTGTCAGTTTCATTCTCTTTTCAAGCAACAAAGCCTTGGCTGCCTGTGCTCAACATACCTGAAGCAGAGGTCCAGAGATTTGCCATTTGCTGGGCTCAATGGTTTCCATCTTGGCTAGTGTATTATTACTATTGTTACCAGTAGTACTGCGCAAGGCGGTGGCGGAAGTTTCAAAGACAGGACACTATAGGCCAGGTGAATTGTTGTGATGCATGGATGCAGCGCCTCCACCCATGCCCTCGAGTTGTTTTTTATTGTTGCGTGCTTTCGTTTTGCCCATTTTGGTTTCTTTGTGCTGGTGTAAAGACCACGATGTGAACGAACTGGTTAACAAATTGAGGTTTCACAATGCTTCAGTTATTAAACGGGATGGAAAGTCGCCATGCAAAATGGAAGGTTGACGTTCAAAAATGCCGCGCATATCATTTGCACAATTCTACCGATACCATGCAACATGAAAGGGTCTAGCTTCCATATGTCGCAGGTGCCATGCAAAATTACATGTTCTATCTCCACAATACAAGTTGATGTTGCAGAATGATGAAAATGTAGCAAATACCACGCAAACCTTTTTCTTTGTTTCTCAGTTTTTGGTTTTGATAGTTTCGCACATTTTCTTTCTTATTGGTCTTGCAAAGCTTTACGGGTTTCTTGGCTTCACCAACAGCAACAGTAACAACAATAGCAACAACAACAGAAACTACTATTACAACAACAACTGTAACTACAACTATAAAAACTACATCAACTACAACAACTACAGCTTCAACAAAAATAACAAAACAAACAAGAACCCACAACCATATAACAGACAACAGCCAACAACCAACAACAACTTGCAAATAGCCTGCCAAATGAAAGTCCAGCTCCAAATTGTTGCAAACAAATGCAAATATCATGCAAAATTGGAAGGTTCCAACTCCCAAATGCTGCAAAATGGAAGGTTGCAGCTCCCAAATGCTGCATATTGATTGCAAAATCCAAGGTTCCAGCTCCCAAATGCTGCAAATCGCATGGAAGACGGGCACAGAAAAAAAACATCCCGAAATAAAAAATATTTTCCCTAAACAATTTCCTACCCATTTAATAATGATGGTAGATAATAGCATCATATACATATAATTTAATAATGAAACATATCAGTTCACATATTCCATAGGAACGGTGTGTGCACGGCCTTTCATGGCTTCCAGTTCTGTCCTGAGGACGAATCGGCCTGGGAACCGATTGCCAGAGGACGACTTGTGTCAACTGAGACTACTTTCCCCCGATATGAGATTGACATGGGTTGACCATCCAAAAATGCGGGTTAATTTAACAATCCAAAAATGGTGATTACAAAGGTTTTACCAGAAAGAAACACGTTATGGAAAAATAACTACGGAACCGCAAGAATGGGGTCTGGACAACTTTTCCGAGCAATACGGCTTTCATGTTAAATTTTGCAGGGTGTGCATTTCTGTTCACCAATGTCTGGACCACCACGACCCAGCGATTCCCCAGTCTTGCAATCGTATGATCTTTTTTTTTGACATGTTTATGCTTGACCTTGCTGTGTCAGCATATGCCTGTGAGCATTCCCCAGTCCCTGGGACATCTTTCCTTGTGCCAGGACGCCAAGAGGGCTGCTTGTCGAATCACCACCAGGGCCATCCCTGTGTTTGACTCCAAGGGATGATGAATGTGCACACAGTTTCCAAAAAGGACCATGGTAAAAGACAAGATGCAGCCCACAAACCCGAATGCTCATACAGATGTCGAGAAACATAGAGAGGAAAACCTCACATAATTTTTTCATGACCTCACAATTTGCGACCTTAAATTCGATGTTTCGTGCGAGACTTCCATGAATTTTGTAGAGTGTGGAGTGTAAAGTGCAAAGTGCAGAGTGTGGAGTGTAAAGTGTAAAGTGTGGAGCGTGGAGTGTAAAGCGTATAGTGTGGAGTGTAAAGTTTAAAGTGTAAAGTGTGGAGGGTAAAGTGTGAAGTGTAAAGTGTAGAGTGTGGAGTGTAAAGTGTCAAGTGTAAGGCGTGGACCGTGGCGTGTAAAGTTTAGAGTGTAAAGTGTAGAGTGTAGAGTATGGAGTGTAAAGTGTGGAGTGTAAAGTGTGGAGTGTAAAGTGTAGAGTGCGGAGTGTCACGTGTAAAGTGTAAAGTGTGAAGTGTACAGTGTGGAGTGTAGATTGTGGAGCGTGGAGTGTCGAGTCTAAAGTATAAAGTGTAGAGTGTGGAGTGTGCAGTGTAGAGTGTGGAGGGGGAAGTGTAAAGTGTAGAGTGTAGAGTGTCCCAAATACTGCGCCTGCCACGCAAAATGGTATTCCACACACGACGGATCTGCACCAAATGCTGCGCCTGCCACGCGAAATGACATGGAAGTCTCCAAAGTGCTGAGTCATCTTCTGAAAACGACCCAAAAGTATTGCGCCTGTCACACAGAAACAATTTTCGACACGTTATGAAAAATGTTGGAATGTCACAAAGCGCCACGCCTGCCACGCGAAACGAGGTTACGCAACGTTTGAAACCTCCAAAATTGACTGCTTTTGCAGCACTCCCCATAGGCACGGCCATAGGGACCTCACACGAACGGTTGCGGACGGTTGCGGACGGTTGGGGACGGTTGCGAACGGTTGCTGACGCAAACGCAACGTCGAGCGAACGCGCCCATAACCCCCAAACCCCCAGAGTGAAACGGGAACCTTTGCTACGCATTCGGGAAAAAGAGATAGCTGGAAAAGAAAAATACACATGAAACAGCGCGGGATGCTGCTTGGGGTGCTAGATGTGCAATCTTCAACGGATAGTAACACTCAGTTCGACTGGTAGATCCAATGTTTGGAGTCTTAATTGTGCATGAAACCTTTGACAAAGGCACCGACCAACGCAGAGTATGCCGGGCTTCCCAGGATGTCAAGAACATACTGTTTCGAATTGAAGGGTCCGCTGGTCCATGGCTGCCAACCCCACAGGTAGAGGCGGAAGATTTCATGAAACGTGCGAAGAGATTGGCCAAGGAGATTGAGGAGCTGTGGGCTTGCGGAATGGGGAGATGCACAAAAATGGACATGATATGGAGATGGTTGTTGAAAACTTGTGTTTTTACCAACAAAACTGATAAGACCGGGAATTGGGGTACCAAGGTTGTAGGCTTTTGACCCATACCCATACCGTAATGCATTGTTACCATTCCACCTGTACTATGAGTGAGCGCAAAAGACAAGTCAACCCAATTAAAGCGTTCCCATTTCAAGGTCTATTGTGCTTATTCGGCTATTTTTTGGGGACCCCGAGTTTACAACCCATTTTGGATGGTGAAACATCTCTTGGAAATCGCATGGGAGGACCGCCTGGAGTGCAGGCATTTGGGCCTTTGTTGATCGATCCACTCATGGTGTGACCAGAATCTTGGCTGAGCGCCTCAAATTGCGGAACTTCGGATAGAATCAACGGCGTGACCTTAGAGCCTGTGTGTCTCGAAACAGAGGAAGAGTGAAACAGACTGGCTGTGCCAACGTATGTGCCCTTGAAGTCCAGGGTTGAATTCCCCAAACCCGGTAGAGACTCTAACTATCTTAAAAGAATTAAAAGTACGCTTGACCTTAGGAAAACATGTGCTGCCAAAATACACTTGCAGCAAAAATGTGATTTTTGTTTCCACAGGTGCAGTCCAAAAATGCACTTTCCAAAAAAAATGCACAATGTGCGGGTAAGAAGATACACTCGCAGTAAACGTGCAAGTCCGATTTCCACACACGCGTAAAATAAATACACCTGCACAAGACGCAGGTGCCCAAGGCATAAAAAAAATACGCCTGGGCGAGACACAGGTGCCAAACGCGTAAAAAAAACACTTTTTAGCAAAAATCGCATCGCAAATGCACCAAACATATGCAAAAAATACACAACGTCAAAACACCAAAAATACACATTGGGACAGATGTATTTTAAATATGCCGTGCCTGGAGACCAAAAATGCGCACGGAAGAAGGTGTATTTTCTGGCGGCGCAAGTTTTTAGCCACGTGAATTCCATATTTCTAAGTGCATTTTGGCTTTGGCCACAATGACGCGATTGAGGCGAATTTTAATTCCAAGATGCCTTAGAGAGTGTACCAGACTTTGGCGAATTCAAGTCCAGTGTTTCAGTCCCTGCTTTCGCTTGCCCAAAGCGAGAAAATTGCTTGGATTTCGTAATCCATCAGCGCCTTAGCAGCAGTGGAAATTCTAGTGAACACTTTTTCCATCCAATCTTCACAGAGAATAGGTATTTCATGGAGATTTCTACGTATGCGGGGTGTTTGAGCATGTTGAGAAGTGCAGCAATTCGGCAGTTGCGGATGTTCCAAAGGATAACAAGGAGATGACACTCATCAGATGATTTGCTGCTAAAGACATCTTGGATCATCTTGGGTTGCTGCAAAAGGTTTGGACAGGTGGAAGTTATTGGAACTTTTGCCTTTGCTACGAATCCTGCGTGTTTTGGAGCATTGTAGGTAAGCCGAGGTGCTACGTTTTGGAAACAACTTATTCCCATTAGCCCAGTTCGCCGGATGCTACTGCTGCCGCGTGCATGTTCTCAGCCAGAGTTCCCCACAGGGCAAGGAACTCTCAAGTGAGCCACGTTCTAAACTCTTGTGTTCATGTTAAGCAAGGGGCCCCTCGTAAGGGTGTGGCGGAAGCAAAACTGTGGTGCGCGTAAGCCAGAATAAGCTCCGCAAAACTTGTGCGCACGTAAGCAAAACGTAAGCAATGGCGTAAGCATTTCCTTATTTGGTGCCAGGATGTAAGACATTTAGAACATGGCTCAAGTGGAACTTGCTGACAATAAGAATGCCAGCAGGAGAGCATGAAACGAAGGTGACCTGGTATGGACTTGCAGCTGTTCTCTTGCCATGGACTTGTCCGCGGTTTGAAGGAACTGCCATGAAGGGAGATTCTCCCATATTTCACGTCGCAACTTCCTGCAGGTTTGTTGCAAGCTCCTTCCCTCTGTGAACAGAATACCCTCTTGGAACTTCGCCTGGAGGGGGCGGCTGGTAAAAAGTTCTTTTCGCTTTTTGTGTAAGGTCTCTATCAAGCTGTTAGGGGCAGTGAAGTCATCTTGGCAGAGACCAACCAGCAGTCTCTAGCACCCATGAATCTTGCCCAAGGGAGTTTCGCAGATGTCCTGGGTCATCCAACACCGCATGCATCGATTCAGCCATTTGATGATAGCTAGTCGCACCAGTTGCGGACTTTAGAGCTGTCGCTCCCGGAACTGGAGTACCACGACATACGAACCAAGTGAACTTTGTATGAAAACTGTAAATGACGATACACGTTTGAATGGGTAAAGCCCAGCCTGTCATGTAATCAGGTAATGGTTTCGCTTACACAAAGATCAAGGTGCAGGTTCAGTGCTTCCTTTTTTTTGGAAATGCAGCGACAGCGGGGGTTGCAGCAAAAGGCTTCATATGGGGTGCGTGGCAAGTGCTCCTACATGTCTCAGGACTCGGTTCACTTTGGCAGAGCACCTGAGCTTTAGGTCATGGCGGTGACTTGAAGCCACGGAAACGCCACTGCCGGGCTGCAGCTGCACTTATAGACAATGCCGCATGGTGCAAGATGTGCAAGTTGTCAGTGGTTAAAGTCTGCAATTGAGGCCTCACTGTCTCACGTTGCAATGTTTGATGCTCTGCGTATCCTTTTTAAGAACGCCAGGATGGGCTGAATACTTGTGTCCGCTCAGATCTTGACCAATAGATGCTTTCCAGTGATGCACTTATCATTTCCAGCTTATTGAAGTTGCAGCGATGAACATCATTTTCATTCATTTTCAACGGACTGCTTCAACTGCCACCTTTTGATGGTAAGAACAGCAGACTCGCAGCGTGCGTGTTTGACATAGCTCCATACATAGATGTTGATGTGGATCAGGTCAGTATGGTCAATCTGCTTTGACCAGTTCGTTTTGATCCGTCCGATGATTGCTGGTTGTGGCGTTGGACCAGCTTTGAACATGTGAAATGTGAAACTTGAGCCTCGCGACCTGAACGTCTATGAGTTTCGTCGTGCTTTGGGATCTAGTCGTGTGCGGAGCCATGCCTCTTCTCCAGTTCCCAAACGAATGTTAATGTCTTCAGCATCTATCTCTGTGGCACGTGCCACTCGATGCGTAATGAAAGGACTGCTTGGACATGCTTGTGGTTCCAATGTTGCTCTGATTCACTGGTGTTGATGTGGCTTGCTACAGGTCTGTGCAGTGTGGTTTGCCGATCAACGGACTAAAGTGAAACTCTTCCCGTCATCAGCAATCGTGGTCGCAGCAACCATCTGTAGACTCAGGGGTGAGGCTACTTCCGTACACCTGAGACTGATCTGTTCTAGTGACGAAAGCAGAAAGTTAGCGGCAGCTAGCTGGAGTTACTCTTGCTTCAGCAAGGGAAGGGGCAGGTCTGAGTCTGACACAGCGATTTTATCACTAACCGTCCCCCCAAGCTCTGGGGCATTTTGGAGCGGTCTTGGAAGCAGATGGTCACGGGCTCAAATCCTGCCAGGGGCGTGCTGAGCCCGCGACAATCTGTCCTAACCATATCAACGCCCCATCATGTTTCCAAGTCATATGAACCTTAGCGTTCGTACACCCCCCATGGGCCTCAAGTATAGTAGAGTCCATCTAGCAAGTTCCTGCATTGATCCAACATCTTCGCAGTCATTTGATCCGTCCGATGATTGCTGGTTGTGGTGTTGGATCAGCTTTGAACATGTGAAATGTGAAACTTGAGCCTCGCGACCTGAACGTCTATGAGTTTCGTCGTGCTTTGGGATCTAGTCGTGTGCGGAGCCATGCCTCTTCTCCAGTTCCCAAACGAATGTTGATGTCTTCAGCATCTATCTCTGTGGCACGTGCCACTCGGTGCGTAATGAAAGGACTGCTTGGACATGCTTGTGGTTCCAATGTTGCTCTGATTCACTGGTGTTGATGTGGCTTGCTACAGGTCTGTGCAGTGTGGTTTGCCGATCAACGGACTAAAGTGAAACTCTTCCCGTCATCAGCAATCCTGTTCGCAGCAACCATCTGTAGACTCAGGGGTGAGGCTACTTCCGTACACCTGAGACTGATCTGTTCTAGTGACGAAAGCAGAAAGTTAGCGGCAGCTAGCTGGAGTTACTCTTGCTTCAGCAAGGGAAGGGGCAGGTCTGAGTCTGACACAGCGATTTTATCACTAACCGTCCCCCCAAGCTCTGGGGCATTTTGGAGCGGTCTTGGAAGCAGATGGTCACGGGCTCAAATCCTGCCAGGGGCGTGCTGAGCCCGCGACAATCTGTCCTAACCATATCAACGCCCTATCATGTTTCCAAGTCATATGAACCTTAGCTTTCGTACCCCCCCCACGGGCTTCAAGTAATAGTAGAGTCTATCTAGCAAGTTCCTGCATTGATCCAACATCTTCGCAGCGTCCATTTGATCCGTCCGAGAATTGCTGGTTGTGGTGTTGGATCAGCTTTGAACCTGTGAAATGTGAAACTTGAGCCTCGCGACCTGAACGTCTATGAGTTTCGTCGTGCTTTGGGATCCAGTCGTGTGCAGGGCCATGCCTCTTCTCCAGTTCCCAAACGAATGTTGATGTCTTCAGCATCAATCTCTGTGGCACGTGCCACTCGATGCGTAATGAAAGGACTGCTTGGACATGCTTGTGTTTCCAATGTTGCTCTGATTCACTGGTGTTGATGTGGCTTGCTACAGGTCTGTGCAGTGTGGTTTGCCGATCAACGGACTAAAGTGAAACTCTTCCCGTCATCAGCAATCCTGTTCGCAGCAACCATCTGTAGACTCAGGGGTGAGGCTGCTTCCGTAAACTTGAGACCTGATAGTAGAGTCCATCTAGCAAGGTCCTGGATTGACCCAACATCTTCGCAGCATCAGCCATTTGATCCGTCCGATGATTGCTGGTTGTGGTGTTGGACCAGCTTTGAACATGTGAAATGTGAAACTTGAGCCTCGCGACCTGAACGTCTATGAGTTTCGTCGTGCTTTGGGATCTAGTCGTGTGCAGGGCCATGCCTCTTCCCCAGTTCCCAAACGAATGTTGATGTCTTCAGCATCTATCTCTGTGGCACGTGCCACTCGGTGCGTAATGAAAGGACTGCTTGGACATGCTTGTGGTTCCAATGTTGCTCTGATTCACTTGTGTTGATGTGGCTTGCTACAGGTCTGTGCAGTGTGGGTTGCCGATCAACGGACTAAAGTGAAACACTTCCCGTCATCAACAATCCTGGTCGCAGCAAACATCTGTAGACTCAGGGGTGAGGCTACTTCCGTACACCTGAGACTGATCTGTTCTAGTGACGAAAGCAGAAAGTTAGCGGCAGCTAGCTGGAGTTACTCTTGCTTCAGCAAGGGAAGGGGCAGGTCTGAGTCTGACACAGCGATTTTATCACTAACCGTCCCCCCAAGCTCTGGGGCATTTTGGAGCGGTCTTGGAAGCAGATGGTCACGGGCTCAAATCCTGCCAGGGGCGTGCTGAGCCCGCGACAATCTGTCCTAACCATATCAACGCCCCATCATGTTTCCAAGTCATATGAACCTTGGCTTTCGCGCGCCCCCCCCCCCCACGGGCTTCAAGTAATAGTAGAGTCTATCTAGCAAGTTCCTGCATTGACCCAACATCTTCGCAGCATCAGCCATTTGATCCGTCCGATAATTGCTGGTTTTGGTGTTGGATCAGCTTTGAACATGTGAAATGTGAAACTTGAGCCTCGCGACCTGAACGTCTATGAGTTTCTGGATCGTGCTTTGGGATCCAGTCGTGTGCAGGGCCATGCCTCTTCCCCAGTTCCCAAACGAATGTTGATGTACCCAGCATCACTGTCCGTCGGATGTGCCACTCGGTGCTTAATGAAAGCACTGCCGCATGGACATGCTTGTGTTTCCAATGTTGCTCTAATTCACTTGTGTTGATGTGGCTTACTACAGGTTTGTGCAGTGTGGTTTGCCGATCAACAGACTAAAGTGAAACTCTCCCCGTCATCAACAATCCTGGTCGCAGCAAACATCTGTAGACTCAGGGGTGAGGCTACTTCCGTACACTTGAGACTGATCTGTTCTAGTGACGAAAGCAGAAAGTTAGCGGCAGCTAGCTGGAGTTACTCTTGCTTCAGCAAGGGAAGGGGCAGGTCTGAGTCTCACACAGCGATTTTATCACTAACCGTCCCCCCAAGCTCGGGCATTTTGGAGCGGTCTTGGAAGCAGATGGTCACGGGCTCAAATCCTGCCAGGGGCGTGCTGAGCCCGCGACAATCTGTCCTAACCATATCAACGCCCCATCATGTTTCCAAGTCATATGAACCTTAGCGTTCGTACACCCCCCATGGGCCTCAAGTGATAGTAGAGTCCATCTAGCAAGTTCCTGGATGTGGATTGATCCAACATCTTCGCAGTCATTTGATCCATCCGATGATTGCTGGTTTTGGTGTTGGATCAGCTTTGAACATGTGAAATGTGAAGCTTGAGCCTCGCGACCTGAACGTCTATGAGTTTCTGGATCGTGCTTTGGGATCCAGTCGTGTGCGGAGCCATGCCTCTTCTCCAGTTCCCAAACGAATGTTGATGTACCCAGCATCACTGTCCGTCGGATGTGCCACTCGGTGCTTAATGAACGCACTGCCGCATGGACATGCTTGTGTTTCCAATGTTGCTCTAATTCACTGTGTTGATGTGGCTTGCTACAGGTCCAGTGTAGTTTGCCGATCAACAGACTAAAGTGAAACTCTCCCCGTCATCAACAATCCTGTTCGCAGCAAACATCTGTAGACTCAGGGGTGAGGCTACTTCCGTACACCTGAGACTGATCTGTTCTAGTGACGAAAGCAGAAAGTTAGCGGCAGCTAGCTGGAGTTACTCTTGCTTCAGCAAGGGAAGGGGCAGGTCTGAGTCTGACACAGCGATTTTATCACTAACCGCCCCCCCAAGCTCTGGGGCATTTTGGAGCGGTCTTGGAAGCAGATGGTCACGGGCTCAAATCCTGCCAGGGGCGTGCTGAGCCCGCGACAATCTGTCCTAACCATATCAACGCCCCATCATGTTTCCAAGTCATATGAACCTTAGCGTTCGTACACCCCCCATGGGCCTCAAGTGATAGTAGAGTCCATCTAGCAAGTTCCTGGACTGAATCAACATCTTCGCAGTCATTTGATCCGTCCGATGATTGCTGGTTTTGGTGTTGGATCAGCTTTGAACATGTGAAATGTGAAGCTTGAGCCTCGCGACCTGAACGTCTATGAGTTTCTGGATCGTGCTTTGGGATCCAGTCGTGTGCGGAGCCATGCCTCTTCTCCAGTTCCCAAACTAATGTTGATGTCTTCCAGCATCTATTTCTGTGACATGTGACTCTCGGTGCTTAATGAAAGCACTGCCGCATGGACAGGACATGCTTGTTTTTCGAATGTTGCTCTAATTCACTTGTGTTGATGTGGCTTATTCCAGGTTTGTGCAGTGTGGTTTGCCGATCAACAGACTAAAGTGAAACTCTCCCCGTCGTCAACAATCTTGTTCGCAGCAAACATCTGTAGACTCAGGGGTGAGGCTACTTCCGTACACTTGAGACTGATCTGTTCTAGTGACGAAAGCAGAAAGTTAGCGGCAGCTAGCTGGAGTTACTCTTGCTTCAGCAAGGGAAGGGGCAGGTCTGAGTCTGGCACAGCGATTTTATCACTAACCGCCCCCCCAAGCTCTGGGGCATTTTGGAGCGGTCTTGGAAGCAGATGGTCACGGGCTCAAATCCTGCCAGGGGCGTGCTGAGCCCGCGACAATCTGTCCTAACCATATCAACGCCCCATCATGTTTCCAAGTCATATGAACCTTAGTTTGTACACCCCCCATGGGCCTCAAGTGATAGTAGTGTCCATCTAGCAAGTTCCTGGACTGAATCAACATCTTCGCAGCGTCAGCCATTTGCTCCATCCGATGATTGCTGGTTGTGGTGTTGGATCAGCTTTGAACATGTGAAATGTGAAACTCGAGCCTTGCGACCTGAACGTCTATGAGTTTCGTCGTGCTTTGGGATCCAGTTGTGTGCGGAGCCATACCTCTGCTTCAGTTCCCAAACTAATGTTGATGTCTTCAGCATCTATTTCTGTGACATGTGACTCTCGGTGCTTAATGAAAGCACTGCCGCATGGACAGGACATGCTTGTTTTTCGAATGTTGCTCTGATTCACTGGTGTTGATGTGGCTTATTCCAGGTTTGTGCAGTGTGGTTTGCCGATCAACAGACTAAAGTGAAACTCTCCCCGTCGTCAACAATCTTGTTCGCAGCAAACATCTGTAGACTCAGGGGTGAGGCTATTTCCGTACCCCTGAAACTGATGTGTTTTAGTGACGATAGCTAGCGGTAGCTAGCTGGAGTTACTCTTGCTTCAGCAAGGGAAGGGGCAGGTCTGAGTCCAACACACTGATTTTATCACTAACCGCCCCCCCAAGCTCTGGGGCATTTTGGAGCGGTCTTGGAAGCAGATGGTCACGGGCTCAAATCCTGCCAGGTGCGCAGCGCCCCATCATGTTTCCAAGTCATATGAACCTTAGCTGATCAGCTTTGAACATGTGAAATGTGAAACTTGAGCCTTGCGACCTGAACGTCTATGAGTTTCGTCGTGCTTTGGGATCCAGTGGTGTGCGGAGCCATGCCTCTTCTCCAGTTCCCAAACTAATGATGTCTTCAGCATCTATTTCTGTGACATGTGACTCTCGGTGCTTAATGAAAGCACTGCCGCATGGACAGGACATGCTTGTTTTTCGAATGTTGCTCTGATTCACTGGTGTTGATGTGGCTTAGTACAGGTTTGTGCAGTGTGGTTTGCCGATCAACAGGCTAAAGTGAAACTCTCCCCGTCGTCAACAATCTTGTTCGCAGCAAACATCTGTACACTCAGGGGTGAGGCTACTTCCGTACACTTGAGACCTGATAGTAGAGTCCATCTAGCAAGTTCCTGGAGCCAACGCATGTGCCCTTGAAGTCCAGTGTTTGAATCCAGGGTACTTGAAAAAGGGTCAAGAATGATTGGACTATAAATGCAGCGACAGGGTAGCAGTAGAAATTCGAGTGGGAACCACGTCCCGCCTTCACAGGGAATAGGTTCGTGCGACAAAGGCTTTCTATAAAGCCTGTGTGGTTTGGAGTTTGGTGAGTTAGCCAAGTGGTGCTGCGTTTTGAAAACAACTCGTTCAACTCATTCCCATCCACAGAAATTTCCGAAGTACGACCAATTACTGTCACGCTGCTATCTAGCAAACTGCGCATGCCTTAGTACTCGGAGCATTGCAGCATTGGAAAGCAGGGCGGCCAAAAAGATGTTCTCACTCAGCCGGCCAAGGGTTACTAGAGCAACACGGATGACAATCCCCTTAACCTGAGAAACAGCTTTCGAGCTGCGCCGCACAAAAACGTCATCTTTCAACAGCGACGTCGCCGATAGAATCGATAGACGTCAGGGTCGGCCATTCCCAGCAACCGGATGCAACGAGTTTGGATCTATCCGGATCTTCAAACCCCAAGCCCCACATAACAAGTGGAAAGTTGTCTTGACAAATGTATTTGTTTTGCAATGAAGAAACGTGCCAGTGTTTTTGCCAATACCAAGCAACCGGTATTTTACCAAAAAAGGCTGCATGTTTCATCACGATGGTCGGCGCCAAAAGCACTGTCACTAAGATACGTTTCTGGCTGGATTCGGTCAGACATCGCTGCGTCTCGTAGCGACCAAAATGCTGCAGCCCATGGGTTCCTGTCCGCCTCCCTTCAAATTTAGCCCCCAAGACCCAATTTGGGAGGGGATGTGGGCTGAGTGTTCAATAGCATGTGTTGAGGCTAGGGCTCAATGGTCCTTATTTGTTCCCATGTAGGTTTGTCAACGCTTCACGAGACTATCTGATATGAAGCAGGTCTGAAGCCTTGAAGAGACTCAAAAAGGCCCAAGCAGACCTCAAATCATATTGAAATCTCAAAAGACTTCAAAGGGCTTTTGTATCCCAAATCAAGCAAAACTTCAATACGCGATAATAAGCATGAGTAAGCGTTAAGAAGCCTTAGATCTTCCGAACCAAGAATTCAACAGAATAATGCGGAAGCAACAAGAACCTTCAATATGCACGGCAAGACAGCTTAAACATGTTGAGTTTGAGGGGGCAATTTTTGACCCAAGTTCGTTGCGAACCTACGGCAGCGGAATCAACGTGCTCCTTTCCGGGGGTCCTGGTCTCGTGTCGCCCAGAGGGAAGCCGATCCACTCGAAGATGCAGTCACTTGATATTGGGATCAGCAAGAATGCGGTCGCTTTTTTAGCTTAGAGGCGACGTTTTGGATGTTGGTTTAACCACACCATGTCACTACGCGACCACCCGCCTGCCTCTTACCAAATAAAGTCAGGGCCCTTGTCCGCCACAGAAAGGACGAAATTTGCAGGAGCTGTTTTTCTTTGCAGAGAGAGTGTAGCAGTGTAGGCTGTCCCTGGAAGAATAGCGGATGTTTTCATCTCTTTTGAAAAGCCTTCTCTGTCACATTGTGCATGCGGAAGTGCTCAAAATTTTGGCGGCAGCGTTGGAAACCTCTAGGTTGTTAGAATTTAGTCCTAGGTATGAGGCAAAACCCTAGATGAGTTTGATCTCACCAACAAAGAACGACCAGTTCTAAACTTGATGAGGTTTTCATGCACATAGTAAAGGCCGCGGGATAAGGTGCTATAGTTCTGAGGTCCGGATTTCCTTTCAAAGCGTTGTGAGTGTTGCGCGTCCTGAACGCCAAGTAGAAGGAACTAAAGGGGGTAAATTTCAATATGTATGTGTTGTATGCTTGGCTGATGCTCAACGACAGCTAGTCAGCTGCACACCGAGAACGGCTAGCCTTAGTTCAGGGGCTACGAAAACACCAAGAGTTCAGAAGAATAAAGTATTGAGAGATTTGTGCGGAACATATTGCGGAAGAGAATGGCTGTATACAGGAATCGTCAGAGGGTTCTGAACACCGCTCACATGTTTTGTTCAAGATTCACCTGTGACATGAGGGCCATCAAATGACTAGCTGTCTCCAAATCTTCCACGTCAATCGCAGTTCCCAACATGTTCACATCAGGTGTTCACGTCAGGCTGTTTGAACATGTTTGATCCAATGCTTGTGATAGAAGCAGACTTAAGTCGTAGAGGCTCCAAACGTGTGCTTTGGAGACGTCGTTTGTACAAACGACGCCGTTCGCCTCGCTTGTTTTTCGAGCGCGTGCTTTGGCGCGAATAAACGTGCGCATTGTTGCGAAAACGTGCGCTTTGTAATGCAAATGATGCCCTTTCTACAAAGCACGCCGCCAAAAAGTGAACCGTGCCATTTGCAGCAAAACATGTCCAAAGCACGACGTTGCATCCTCTAATTAGAAGACCGTCGGAGGTGGGTCCGTGAGTTGAAGTTGCGCCTTACAAGCTTTGTGCTCCAAAAGCTGCTTCAAACCTGCACAAGCTATAGATACTATAGACTTGAAATGACTTGAACACATGAAAACATCACAACCCCTCCAAAGTCTTCCTCCATTGTTGCACGTGGGGCATCTAGCCTGAGGGTATTCCAGTTTTCCAGTCTTCGGCAAACATTTTTTGATTATCACAGCTAATCGAGCAGTTCTAAGACTTTCTAACACTTGGTGCCAAAGGACAGTTCCCCTAGCATCATGTCTGCCAAGTTCCATACAACCGTTCCGAATTGGGAGAACCGTTGTATCTGCAACTTCAAGCGTTCAAAAATGGTCTTTATTGAGAATTCCCGGCTAAACAGTGGCCTCACGCATTCGCAAAATGAAGCAAGGCGCGTGAGGCCGAACATGCATCCCAGAAAAAAACTGGGAATGGACAACGTAGTCCGTTTGCGCTTTTGGAGCAAGTTGGTTGTTCAAGTACATCTGCGAAAGATGTCATTCCAATTTGAATCCACGGAACGACACACCGCTGAAGCCTGCAGCCTTCGCATTGAGACATAAGCGCGCTCAGATTTGCATCGGCGTCCGGAGAAATTGAGACAAGATCGCCTTTGGCCTTCGGTGAGACCCTGAGGGATCTGAAGGACTCCAAAAAGTATCATTTAGAGTAGCTCAGTAGCTATGATTAGCTTAAGGTTGCAACAACCTTTTGCAGATTGAGTGGCCAATATTTTAAACCAAGATGCAGAGCTAGATGGTTCCTAAAGAACTGAGGCATTTTGTGGTCGGGATCTGATGGACGCTTTTCGTGTTGAAAGTCTTGACAAGTGACGTTTAGGTGTGCAAAAACAAAAATGGACAAACATTATAGCTGTTAGACATGAGAACGACAGCATTGATTCACAGTTTCGGGACGCAGGTGCGGGGCACTGCGTTTAGTCCAAATGTCATCGTTGAGCCAAATGTCATCGTTGAGCACCTGCATTTCGAAAGCTCTCAGTCCTGCTGCAGTGAGAATCGTCCGTGCTGAATGACATCAGACGCTAGTTGCTGTCACCTTGAGTTCAAGGGGGTTGTCCCATGGAACAATATTCAGCGACACTGGGGTTGAAACCAAAGAAACGTGTGGAGTTTCTCGGAGCGGAGTTTGTTGGAGACTTGCAAAGGGATAAACAGGACCTTGGCCACTGGAACTTTGTCCAGAGATGTTTGCCCCCATGGTCCCAAAATTGATTCTGGATATTTTTTATGTACCATGTACGCCTGGGGGTTGTGCCCTTTTTTGGGAATGGACATTTATTCCGAAAAAAGCTTGGCCCCAAGAAATTTATCCGGGATAAATTTGGGTACAACCCCCCGTAGGCACCACACATGGGGATATCCTGCCAAGGTGTCTTGTCTCAAAGACCAATTGCTACAACTTGCAAACATTGAAGTTGTGCCCAGTTTTTCATCCGTCCAAATGTCATCGTTGAGCACCTGCATTTCTAAAGCTCTCAGTCCTGCTGCAGTGAGAATCGTCCGTGCTGAATGACATCAAACACTAGTTGCTGTCACCTTGAGATTTGTCGGACAACGATCGTTCACTGCAGGATGGTTCATCCGTTTGTATCACGGAAAGAACAGACAATCCTGCCAAGGTGTCTTGTCTCAAAGACCAATTGCTACAACTTGCAAAACATTGAGGTTGCTGCCCCCAGTTTTTCATCCGTTCACAGTTTCGGGACGCAGGTGCGGGGCACTGCGTTTAGTCCAAATGTCATGGTTGAGCCAAATGTCATCGTTGAGCACCTGCATTTCTAAAGCTCTCAGTCCTGCCTGTGCAGTGAGAATCGTCCGTTCTGAATGACATCAGACGCTAGTTGCTGTCACCTTGAGATTTGTCGGACGACGATCGTTCACTGCAGGATGGTTCATCCGTTTGTATCATGGAAAGAACAGACTCTCCTGCCAAGGTGTCTTGTCTCAAAGACCAATTGCTACAACTTGCAAAACATTGAGGTTGCACCCAGTTTTTCATCCGGGTTTCTTGCTAACATTGATGATGACTTGGCACTGTGAGGGGCTCTGTGGACAAGAGGATTTTTTGAAACTGAAGCATTGGAAAATAGATTCTGAATGATACCTTCTGGGAAGGGAAAAGATGTCATTACCTCGGCGAGATAGCTCCCAAAAAGCTTGCCGGATGAACCAGACTTTTACGGCTTAACTCCATGTTTTTGGGAGAGAGTGACATGGTTCATGATCAAACACTTGCAGAGTTTGGCTGTTTCCGTTTACTTCGTCGTTAGATGTCATTAGATGTCGCTAGTGGCAGATGGCACACTGTGATCCTGTCTATGCCGCACAAGGGTTCTTTACGCGCAATCCTTAAAGACAAGATCTTTCAGGGAGGCACTCCTCACGCCACATTTGCAGGTCGGATTGTGTATGTGGCGGCGGAGTTCAGTACCATCCGGTTAAACAATAAGTCAAAGATTGTGGTGTCCTCGTCTCTCATTCATGTTCCATATCCTAAGCATGTTGTTTCTGACATAGGCCCGGAAAGTGCGCATGACACCTGCATTTGAGTCCTGGAAACTTCACTCCCGGGTTTGCAATGTAATGTTGCTCAGCGCTGCATCCAATTTTGCTAGAGCTTCCGGATGCCCAGCCCTCATTTGCTCACATGGGGCAAAGGCTGCTGAGGTTTCTCAGGCCGTGTAAGGATAGGGAAATATTCTTGCCACAACAACGCATGAGAGACACACGTGCCTATCTACACACTCTGTTTGCCACCTTCCACCGATTAGACCTGGAAATTGGAGCACAGAAATAGGAATCTTGGACCATGGCGGCCATGGCGACTTAGTCCATGGACTTGCTCACATGCGGTAAGACTCAGATTCTCATCCCATCCGATGGACCTTGAGGATGACTTGGGCTGACTGGGGCCGTTGTCTTTCTGCAAGCAACGAAAGCATGCCAAATCTGAGTCCGACCAGTAGCCCTGTTGCAATGCAGGATCTCGTTTCTTTATTTTAAGGACACCACCTGCAAACGAAGCAAAAGCTTTGGTGAGAACCGTACCTCCAGAAGCTTGCTGCAGAACTGGATGAAGCGGATTTGCCGCTCGCAGCCACGTGGTTTGCTGATTCACTCGATGGAAAAACGGGCAGGGAGGATGCTCAACCAACAGACCCTCGGAGGTTTCCATGGTGACGATCCGCCCGGATGGGCAGCAAACGACACATGTCTTTAAGCAGCGCAGCGCCGCACAATGACCTGATGCTGCCAATCGCTATACTCAAGTTCTCTCGCTTCAAGTTGGTGCCAAAACCCCAACAGAGAAGCTTGGAAGGGAGTAGACACACAACAATGATTCAAGGAGAAGCTGGGATGCGGCATGACAAAGGGAACATTGTGGACAGGCATGTGGCTGTCAGAGGTTTTGATTTAAGGAAGTAAAACTGTATCAAGACTTGAAGAGCCCATTTGGTGCTCAATCTCCCAAGACGCTTGCTGTAGGCAGTGGTTGGCTGCTTTCTTGGGCGAAACGGCTAGAAATACGTCAGCTGGTTCCAGATGGGCTACGCCCTTTTCGGCGTTTCGGCGCAACCCGAAGAAAAGCGTGGGCCGCGGAACCGACATTACATGAAACTACCATTCATGCTGTGACTGGCATGTGGAGCCGTTGTTCATCGGAAGTCGTGGCAGTCTTTTTACACACAATGTCTGGCTCTTTGACTCAGCCATGAGTGTCCGAAGTCCCCGTGGTTTGTTTTACATGGTGACTAGCCCAAGGATTGCTACCGTTGGGCAATATGAGGGGAAGGTCGGAACAATGTGAGTAGTTAGCATCAAATTGAGGCACCCTAGCCATCAGTTTCCTTGTTTTCCCCCCCCCACAGCGTAAGCTAATGGGTCTTCAGCCCAGAATAGCTCCGGTGTGCACTGGTGCAAGCCAGGGTCAGGTTCAACAGGGTTCCGGAGAAGGTTCCGAAGATTCCGGAGAAGGTCTGGGAGGCTTTAGTGTAGAAGCCAGGTCAGGTTCAACAGGGTTCTGGAGAAGGTTCTGGAGAAGGTGGGAGGCTTCGGTGAAGAGCCCGGTCAGGGTCAACAGGGTTCCGGAGAAGGTTATGGAGAAGGTTCCTGGTTCAACAGGATTTGCGGCCATGTAACTCACGGAAACCCAGCTGGGGTGTTTTCAGTGCTTGGCTTCACAGCACGCTTCAGAAAGATTTGTAAAAATAAACCATCGTTGTGGCTCCTGGGATACCACTCCCCAACAACGTAAGCCAATGGGGTCTTCAGCCCGAACAGCTCCGGTGTGCACTGGTGGAGGCCGCCGGGTCAGGTTCAACGAGGTTCCGGAGAAGGTTCCGAAGGTTCCGGAGAAGGTCAGGTTCAACAGGGTTCCGGAGAAGGTTCCGGAGAAGGTTCCAGAGAAGGTCTGGGAGGCTTTGGTGCAAAGCCAGGTCAGGTTCAACAAGGTTCCGAAGAAGGTTCCGGAGGCTTTGTAGTACAAAGTAGTACTGGGAAGTAGTTCCTGCAAGCTTTGTAGTACAAAGTAGTACCGGGAAGTACTTTGTGCGAGCTTTGTAGCTGTGTAGTACAAAGTAGTACTGGGAAGTGCTTTGTGCAAACTTTGTGTAAAGTAAGGAGTGTGGGGTGTAAAGTGTGGAGTGTAAAGTGTAGAGTGTAAAGTGTAGAGTGTGGAGTGTAAAGTGTGGAGTGTGGAGTTTAAAGTGTGGAGTGTGGTGTGTGTGGAGTGGGGAGTTTGGAGTGTGTAAAGTGTAGAGTGTGGAATGTGGAGTGTAAAGTGTAGAGTGTAAAGTGTGGAGTGTAAAGTGTTGCGTGTGGAGTGAGGAGTGTGAGGTGTAAAGTGTGGAGTGTAAGGTGTAGAGTGTGGAGTGTGGCGTGTGGAGTGGAAAGTGTCGAGTGTGGAGTGTGGAGTGTGGAGTGTAAAGTGTGGAGTGTGGAGTGTGCAGTGTGGAGTGTGGAGCGAGGAGTGTGGTTTGTGTAGAGTGTAGAGTGTGGAGTGTGGAGTGTAGAGTGTAGAGTGTGGAGTGTGGAGTGTAGTGTGTGGAGTGTGGAGTGAGGAATGAGGAGTGTGGAGTGTAAAGTGTGGAGTGTGCAGTGGGTAAAGTGTAAAGTGTGGAGTGCAAAGTGTAAAGAGTAAAGTGTGAAGTTTAAAGTGTAGAGTGTGGAGTGAGGAGTGTAAAGTGTAAAGTGTGGAGTGTGGAGTGTGGAGTGTAAAGTGTAAAGTGTGGAGTGTGGAGTGGAAAGTGTCGAGTGTGGAGTGTGGAGTGTAGAGTGTGTAGTGTACGGTGTGGCGTGAGGAGTGTAAAGTGGAAAGCGTGGAGTGTAAAGTGTAAAGTGCGGAGTGTAGAGTGTAGAGTGTAAAGTGTAGAGTGTGGAGTTTGGAGTGTAAAGTGTGGAGTGTAAAGGTTTGGAGTGAGGACTGTACAGTGCAAAGTGTAAAGTGTAAAGTGTGGAGTTGAAAGTGTAGAGTGTGGAGTGTGCAGTGGGTAAAGTGTAAAGTGTGGAGTGTAAAGTGTGGAGTTTGGAGTGTGGAGTGAGGAATGTGGTGTGTGTAGAGTGTAGAGTGTGGTGGAGTGTGGGGTGTTGTGGAGTGTTGTGGAGTTTGGAGTGTGGAGTGTAGTGGGTGGAGTGTGGAGTGAGGAGTGAGAAGTGTGGAGTGTAAAGTGTGGGGTGTGGAGTGTGCAGTGGGTCGAGTGTGGAGTGTGCAGTGTAGAGTGTGGAGCGTAAAGTGTGGAGCGTAAAGTGTGGAGTGAGGAGTGGAAAGTGCAAAGTGTAAAGTGTAAAGTGCAAAGTGTAAAGTGTGGAGCGTAAAGTGTTGAGTGTGGAGTGAGGAGTGTAAAGTGTGGAGTGTGGAGTGTAAAGTGTAGAGTGTGGAGCGTGGAGTGGAAAGTGTCGAGTGTGGAGCGTAGAGTGTAGAGTGTGGAGTGTGGAGTGTAAAGTGTAGAGTGTGTGGAGTGGAAAGTGTAGAGTGTGGAGTGTGGAGTGCGGAGTGTTAAGTAAGGAGTGTGCAGTGTAAAGTGTGGCGTGTGGAGTGTAAAGTATGGAGTGTGGGGTGAGGAGTGTGGTGCGTGTAGAGTGTAGAGTGTGGGGGGGTGTGGTGTGCGGAGTGTAGTGTGGCGTGTGGAATGAGGAGTGTGGAGTGTAAAGTGTGGAGTGTGGAGTGTGCAGTGGGTCAAGTGTGGAGTGTGGAGTGTGGAGTGTGGAGTGGAAAGTGTCGAGTGTGGAGTGTGGAGTGTAGAGTGTAAAGTGTAGAGTGTAAAGTGTAGAGTGTGGAGTGTGGAGTGTAAAGTGTAGAGTGTGGAGTGTGGAGTGTGCAGTGTGTAAAGTGTGGAGTTTGGCAGGTGGTGGTGATCTCGTTGTGCTGGTGATGTTGTTGTGCTGGTGATTTCGTTGTGCTGGTGATTTCGTTGTGCTAGTGATTTCGTTTGTTCTGGTGATTTTGTTGCGCTGGTGCTGTTCGCTGGTGATTTTTTTTGTGCTGGTGCTTTCGTTGTGCTGGTGATTTCGTTGCGCTGGTGATGTTTTTGTGCTGGTGATTGTGTTGCGCTGGTGATTTCGTTGCGCTGGTGATTTCGTTGTGATTTCATTGCGCTTGTGATGTTGGTGCGCTGGCCGCTGGTGGTGATTTCGTCTGGTGATGTTGTTGTTGTGCTGGTTAGTTGTCTCTTTGTGAACTGTTGCTCAGGTGCCTTCGCTGAGACGATATGAGCGCACGATGCATGCAAAAAAAAATCGTTTTCCTATTGCAGAGGTTTGCACTCGTAGTCCAAGAACGTGAATACATTCGGTTTCGTGGCTTCCATCTTGTTTTTTTGTTTAATAATGCACAGTGGTTGGATAAACTCAAGCACAGCCAGCGTAGCAGCGTTGTTTCAAGGGACCGAAAACATGTTTGTTGAAAGATGACCATGTCCAGCCGTTTTGGAACTTGTGTGGCTGTATTACATGATCTGTGCAAGGCTCAAGCAGTTCTAACGTGGGCTAGACAACATCATTCCACGTTGCAAGACAAGACGGGTACAGTGCAGGAAGGATCAATCCAACTAGCTTGCTGAGTTGGTTTGGTTTCACCATGCACAGTGGCCAGATATTTTTTCTGTCAGTTTCATTCTCTTTTCAAGCAACAAAGCCTTGGCTGCCTGTGCTCAACATACCTGAAGCAGAGGTCCAGAGATTTGCTATTTGCTGGGCTCAATGGTTTCCTTCCTGGCTAGTGTATTATTACTATTGTTACCAGTAGTACTGCGCAAGGCGGTGGCGGAAGTTTCAAAGACAGGACACTATAGGCCAGGTGAATTGTTGTGATGCATGGATGCAGCGCCTCCACCCATGCCCTCGAGTTGTTTTTTATTGTTGCGTGCTTTCGTTTTGCCCATTTTGGTTTCTTTGTGCTGGTGTAAAGACCACGATGTAAACGAACTGGTTAACAAATTGAGGTTTCACAATGCTTCAGTTATTAAACAAAATGGAAAGCCGCCATGCAAAATGGAAGGTTGACGTTCAAAAAAAAATGCCGCGCATATCATTTGCACAATTCTACCGATACCATGGAACATGAAAGGGTCTAGCTTCCATATGTTGCAGGTGCCATGCAAAATTACATGTTCTATCTCCACAATACAAATTGATGTTGCAGAATAATGAAAATGTAGCAAATACCACGCAAACTCTTTTCTTTGTTTCTCTGTTTTTGGTTTTGATAGTTTCGCACATTTTCTTTCTTATTGGTCTTGCAAAACTTTACGGGTTTCTTGGCTTCACCAACAGCAAGAGTAACAACAATAGCAACAACAACAGAAACTACTATTACAACAACAACTGTAACTACAACTAAAAAAAACTACAGCAACTACAACAACTACAGCTTCAACAAAAATAACAAAACAAACAAGAACCCACAACCATATAACAGACAACAGCCAACAACCAACAACAACTTGCAAATAGCCTGCCAAATGAAAGTCCAGCTCCAAATTGTTGCAAACAAATGCAAGTATCATGCAAAATTGGAAGGTTCCAACTCCCAAATGCTGCAAAATGGAAGGTTGCAGCTCCCAAATGCTGCAAATGGCTTGCAAAGTGGAAGGTTCCAGCTCCCAAATGCTGCAAATGGCTGGCAAAGTGGAAGGTTCCAGCCCCCAAATGCTGCAAATGGCTGGCAAAGTGGAAGGTTCCAGCTCCCAAATGCTGCAAATCGCATGGAAGACGGGCACAGAAATAAAAAACATCCCGAAATAAAAAATATTTTCCCTATAAACAATTTCCTACCCATTTAATAATGATGGTAGATAATTGCAACATATACATATAATTTAATAATGAAACATATTATTAGTTCACATATTCCATAGGAACAGTGTGTGCACGGCCTTTCATGGCTTCCAGTTCTGTCCTGAGGACGAATCGGCCTGGGAACCGATTGCCAGAGGACGACTTGTGTCAACTGAGACTACTTCCCCCCGATATGAGATTGACATGGGTTGACCATCCAAAAATGCGGATTAATTTAACAATCCAAAAACGGTGATTACAAAGGTTTTACCAGAAAGAAACACGTTATGGAAAAATAACTACGGAACCGCAAGAATGGGGTCTGGACAACTTTTCCGAGCAATACGGCTTTCATGTTAAATTTTGCAGGGTGTGCATTTCTGTTCACCAATGTCTGGACCACCACGACCCAGCGATTCCCCAGTCTTGCAATCGTATGATCTTTTTTTTTGACATGTTTATGCTTGACCTTGCTGTGTCAGCATATGCCTGTGAGCATTCCCCAGTCCCTGGGACATCTTTCCTTGTGCCGGGACGCCAAGAGGGCTGCTTGTCGAATCACCACCAGGGCCATCCCTGTGTTTGACTCCAAGGGATGATGAATGTGCACACAGTTTCCAAAAAGGACCATGGTAAAAGACAAGATGCAGCCCACAAACCCGAATGCTCATACAGATGTCGAGAAACATAGAGAGGAAAACCTCACATAATTTTTTCATGACCTCACAATTTGCGACCTCAAATTCGATGTTTCGTGCGAGACTTCCATGAATTTTGTAGAGTGTGGAGTGTAAAGTGCAAAGTGCAGAGTGTGGAGTGTAAAGTGTAAAGTGTGGAGCGTGGAGTGTAAAGCGTATAGTGTGGAGTGTAAAGTTTAAAGTGTAAAGTGTGGAGGGTAAAGTGTGAAGTGTAAAGTGTAGAGTGTGGAGTGTAAAGTGTCAAGTGTAAGGCGTGGACCGTGGCGTGTAAAGTTTAGAGTGTAAAGTGTAGAGTGTAGAGTATGGAGTGTAAAGTGTGGAGTGTAAAGTGTGGAGTGTAAAGTGTAGAGTGCGGAGTGTCACGTGTAAAGTGTAAAGTGTAAGTGTACAGTGTGGAGTGTAGATTGTGGAGCGTGGAGTGTCGAGTCTAAAGTATAAAGTGTAGAGTGTGGAGTGTGCAGTGTAGAGTGTGGAGGGGAAAGTGTAAAGTGTAGAGTGTAGAGTGTCCCAAATACTGCGCCTGCCACGCAAAATGGTATTCCACACACGACGGATCTGCACCAAATGCTGCGCCTGCCACGCGAAATGACATGGAAGTCTCCAAAGTGCTGAGTCATCTTCTGGACCCAAAAGTATTGCGCCTGTCACACAGAAACGATTTTCGACACGTTATGAAAAATGTTGGAATGTCACAAAGCGCCACGCCTGCCACGTGAAACGAGGTTACGCAACGTTTGAAACCTCCAAAATTGACTGCTTTTGCAGCACTCCCCATAGGCACGGCCATAGGGACCTCACACGAACGGTTGCGGACGGTTGCGGACGGTTGCGGACGGTTGCGAACGGTCGCTGACGCAAACGCAACGTCGAGCGAACGCGCCCATAACCCCCAAACCCCCAGAGTGAAACGGGAACCCTTGCTACGCATTCGGGAAAAAGAGATAGCTGGAAAAGAAAAATACACATGAAACAGCGCGGGATGCTGCTTGGGGTGCTAGATGTGCAATCTTCAACGGATGGTAACACTCAGTTCGACTGGTAGATCCAATGTTTGGAGTCTTAATTGTGCATGAAACCTTTGACAAAGGCACCGACCAACGCAGAGTATGCCGGGCTTCCCAGGATGTCAAGAACATACTGTTTCGAATTGAAGGGTCCGCTGGTCCATGTCTGCCAACCCCACAGGTAGAGGCGGAAGATTTCATGAAACGTGCGAAGAGATTGGCCAAGGAGATTGAGGAGCTGTGGGCTTGCGGAATGGGGAGATGCACAAAAATGGACATGATATGGAGATGGTTGTTGAAAACTTGTGTTTTTACCAACAAAACTGATAAGACCGGGAATTGGGGTACCAAGGTTGTAGGCTTTTGACCCATACCCATACCGTAATGCATTGTTACCATTCCACCTGTACTATGAGTGAGCGCAAAAAAGACAAGTCAACCCAATTAAAGCGTTCCCATTTCAAGGTCTATTGTGCTTATTCGGCTATTTTTTGGGGACCCCGAGTTTACAACCCATTTTGGATGGTGAAACATCTCTTGGAAATCGCATGGGAGGACCGCCTGGAGTGCAGGCATTTGGGCCTTTGTTGATCGATCCACTCATGGTGTGACCAGAATCTTGGCTGAGCGCCTCAAATTGCGGAACTTCGGATAGAATCAACGGCGTGACCTTAGAGCCTGTGTGTCTCGAAACAGAGGAAGAGTGAAACAGACTGGCTGTGCCAACGTATGTGCCCTTGAAGTCCAGTGTTTCAGTCCCTGCTTTCGCTTGCCCAAAGCGAGAAAATTGCTTGGATTTCGTAATCCATCAGCACCTTAGCAGCAGTGGAAACTCTAGTGAAAACTTTTTCCATCCAATCTTCACAGAGAATAGGTACGAAATGAAAGGAACAGAACTAATGCACACTGCAAAAGGTTTGGACAGGTGGAAGTTATTGGAACTTTTGCCTTTGCTACGAATCCTGCGTGTTTTGGAGCATTGTAGGTAAGCCGAGGTGCTACGTTTTGGAAACAACTTATTCCCATTAGCCCAGTTCGCCGGATGCTACTGCTGCCGCATGCATGTTCTCAGCCAGAGTTCCCCACAGGGCAACGAACTCTCAAGTGAGCCACGTTCTATACTCTTGTGTTCATGTTAAGCAAGGGGCCCCTCGTAAGGGTGTGGCGGAAGCAAAACTGTGGTGCGCGTAAGCCAGAATAAGCTCCGCAAAACTTGTGCGCACGTAAGCAAAACGTAAGAAATGGCGTAAGCATTTCCTTATTTGGTGCCAGGATGTAAGACATTTAGAACATGGCTCAAGTGGAACTTGCTGACAATAAGAATGCCAGCAGGAGAGCATGAAACGAAGGTGACCTGGTATGGACTTGCAGCTGTTCTCTTGCCATGGACTTGTCCGCGGTTTGAAGGAACTGCCATGAAGGGAGATTCTCCCATATTTCACGTCGCAACTTCCTGCAGGTTTGTTGCAAGCTCCTTCCCTCTGTGAACAGAATATCCTCTAGGAGAAGTGAATAGTCCGGGACGTTTTTGGAACCCCAACATGGACTTCAACATGGTTTGGGGAAACCTGAGCTCACATAAAGGCTTAAAGGGATCTTCAAACTGCTGCGGCTGTCCAAATCAGCAAATTCTTGAGACGGGGGTCACTGACGTTGACATGTTGGGTTCCATTTCTTGAGTGTGCTTTCGAGTTTGCGTCAAGGGCACATGGGCTGATTGTAGCCTCAACATCAGGGCCATCCAGCACATTAATGCGATTTGCCACAAACGACCTTAGCCATTGACATGTGCTCAGGGTGTGATTCCTGTGTCACTTGCCATGTGGCATTTCTTGGAACTTCGCCTGGGGGCGGCTGGTAAAAAGTTCTTTTCGCTTTTTGTGTAAGGTCTCAAGCTGTTAGGGGCAGTGAAGTCATCTTGGCAGAGACCAACCAGCAGTCTCTAGCACCCTCTGGATGAATCTTGCCCAAGGGAGTTTCGCAGATGTCCTGGGTCATCCAACACCTGCATCGATTCAGCCATTTGACGATAGCTAGTCGCACCAGTTGGGGACATTAGAGCTGTCGCTCCCGGAACCGGAGTACAACGACATATGAACCAAGTGAACTTTGTATGAAAACTGTAAATGACGATACGCGTTTGAATGGGTAAAGCCCAGCCTGTCATGTAATCAGGTAATGGTTTCACTTACACAAAGATCAAGGTGCAGGTTCAGTGCTTCCTTTTTTTTGGAAATGCAGCGACAGCGGGGGTTGCAGCAAAAGGCTTCATATGGGGTGCGTGGCAAGTGCTCCTACATTTCGATATCAGCACCACATGTGCTGGCTCGTGCTCGTGGACAGTGCCGAGAGAGGGTTTTTGTGGTGTCTCAGGACTCGGTTCACTTTGGCAGAGCACCTGAGCTTTAGGTGATGGCGGTGACTTGAAGCCACGGACCAAACGCCAGTGCCGGGCTGCAGCTGCACTTATAGACAATGCCGCATGGTGCAAGTTGTCAGTGGTTAAAGTCTGCAATTGAGGCCTCACTGTCTCACGTTGCAATGTTTGATGCTCTGCGTATCCTTTTTAAGAAGAACGCCAGGATGGGCTGAATACTTGTGTCCGCTCAGATCTTGACCAATAGATGCTTTCCAGTGATGCACTTATCATTTCCAGCTTATTGAAGTTGCAGCGATGAACATCATTTTCATTCATCTTCAACGGACTGCTTCAACTGCCACCTTTTGATGGTAAGAACAGCAGACTCGCAGCGTGCGTGTTTGACATAGCTCCATAATGGCCATAGATGTTGATGTGGATCAGGTCAGTATGGTCAATCTGCTTTGACCAGTTCGTTTTGATCCGTCCGATGATTGCTGGTTGTGGTGTTGGATCAGCTTTGAACCTGTGAAATGTGAAACTTGAGCCTCGCGACCTGAACGTCTATGAGTTTCGTCGTGCTTTGGGATCTAGTCGTGTGCAGGACCATGCCTCTTCCCCAGTTCCCAAACGAATGTTGATGTCTTCAGCATCTATCTCTGTGGCACGTGCCACTCGGTGCGTAATGAAAGGACTGCTTGGACATGCTTGTGGTTCCAATGTTGCTCTGATTCACTGGTGTTGATGTGGCTTGCTACAGGTCTGTGCAGTGTGGTTTGCCGATCAACGGACTAAAGTGAAACTCTTCCCGTCATCAGCAATCCTGTTCGCAGCAACCATCTGTAGACTCAGGGGTGAGGCTGCTTCCGTAAACTTGAGACCTGATAGTAGAGTCCATCTAGCAAGGTCCTGGATTGACCCAACATCTTCGCAGCATCAGCCATTTGATCCGTCCGATGATTGCTGGTTGTGGTGTTGGACCTGCTTTGAACATGTGAAATGTGAAGCTTGAGCCTTGCGACCTGAACGTCTATGACTTTTTGGATAGTTCCTTGGGATCCAGTCGTGGCTCCGCGCACTCTTCTTCACTGGAGTTACTCTTGCTTCAGCAAGGGAAGGGGCAGGTCTGAGTCTGACACAGCGATTTTATCACTAACCGTCCCCCCTTAGCTCCCTGGGCATTTTGGAGCGGTGTTGCAAGCAGATGGTCACGGGCTCAAATCCTGCCAGGGGCGTGGTGAGCCCGCGACAATCTGTCCTAACCATATCAACGCCCCATCATGTTTCCAAGTCATATGAACCTTAGCTTTCGCGCGCCACCCCCACGGGCTTCAAGTAATAGTAGAGTCTATCTAGCAAGTTCCTGCATTGATCCAACATCTTCGCAGCATTAGCCATTTGATCCGTCCGATGATTGCTGGTTGTGGGCGTTGGATCAGCTTTGAACCTGTGAAATGTGAAACTTGAGCCTCGCGACCTGAACGTCTATGAGTTTCGTCGTGCTTTGGGATCTAGTCGTGTGCAGGGCCATGCCTCTTCTCCAGTTCCCAAACGAATGTTGATGTCTTCAGCATCTATCTCTGTGGCACGTGCCACTCGATACGTAATGAAAGGACTGCTTGGACATGCTTGTGGTTCCAATGTTGCTCTGATTCACTGGTGTTGATGTGGCTTGCTACAGGTCTGTGCAGTGTGGTTTGCCAATCAACGGACTAAAGTGAAACTCTTCCCGTCATCAGCAATCCTGTTCGCAGCAACCATCTGTAGACTCAGGGGTGAGGCTGCTTCCGTAAACTTGAGACCTGGTAATAGAGTCCATCTAGCAAGGTCCTGGATTGACCCAACATCTTCGCAGCATCAGCCATTTGATCCGTCCGATGATTGCTGGTTGTGGTGTTGGACCTGCTTTGAACATGTGAAATGTGAAGCTTGAGCCTTGCGACCTGAACGTCTATGACTTTTTGGATAGTTCCTTGGGATCCAGTCGTGGCTCCGCGCACTCTTCTTCACTGGAGTTACTCTTGCTTCAGCAAGGGAAGGGGCAGGTCTGAGTCTGACACAGTGATTTTATCACTAACCGTCCCCCAAGCTCTGGGGCATCTTGGAGCGGCCTTGGAAGCAGATGGTCACGGGCTCAAATCCTGCCAGGGCGTGCTGAGCCCGCGACAATCTGTCCTAACCATATCAACGCCCCATCATGTTTCCAAGTCATATGAACCTTAGCTTTCGCGCGCCACCCCCACGGGCTTCAAGTAATAGTAGAGTCTATCTAGCAAGTTCCTGCATTCACTCAACATCTTCGCAGCATTAGCCATTTGATCCGTCCGATGATTGCTGGTTGTGGTGTTGGATCAGCTTTGAACCTGTGAAATGTGAAACTTGAGCCTCGCGACCTGAACGTCTATGAGTTTCGTCGTGCTTTGGGATCTAGTCGTGTGCAGGGCCATGCCTCTTCTCCAGTTCCCAAACGAATGTTGATGTCTTCAGCATCTATCTCTGTGGCACGTGCCACTCGGTGCGTAATGAAAGGACTGCTTGGACATGCTTGTGGTTCCAATGTTGCTCTGATTCACTGGTGTTAATGTGGCTTGCTGCAGGTCTGTGCAGTGTGGTTTGCCGATCAACGGACTAAAGTGAAACTCTTCCCGTCATCAGCAATCCTGTTCGCAGCAACCATCTGTAGACTCAGGGGTGAGGCTGCTTCCGTACACCTGAGACTGATCTGTTCTAGTGACGAAAGCAGAAAGTTAGCGGCAGCTAGCTGGAGTTACTCTTGCTTCAGCAAGGGAAGGGGCAGGTCTGAGTCTGACACAGCGATTTTATCACTAACCGTCCCCCCAAGCTCTGGGGCATTTTGGAGCGGTCTTGGAAGCAGATGGTCACGGGCTCAAATCCTGCCAGGGGCGTGCTGAGCCCGCGACAATCTGTCCTAACCATATCAACGCCCTATCATGTTTCCAAGTCATATGAACCTTAGCTTTCGCGCGCCCCCCCCCACGGGCTTCAAGTAATAGTAGAGTCTATCTAGCAAGTTCCTGCATTGATCCAACATCTTCGCAGCATTAGCCATTTGATCCGTCCGATAATTGCTGGTTGTGGTGTTGGATCAGCTTTGAACCTGTGAAATGTGAAACTTGAGCCTCGCGACCTGAACGTCTATGAGTTTCGTCGTGCTTTGGGATCCAGTCGTGTGCAGGGCCATGCCTCTTCCCCAGTTCCCAAACGAATGTTGATGTCTTCAGCATCTATCTCTGTGGCACGTGCCACTCGGTGCGTAATGAAAGGACTGCTTGGACATGCTTGTGGTTCCAATGTTGCTCTGATTCACTGGTGTTGATGTGGCTTGCTACAGGTCTGTTGTGGTTTGCCGATCAACGGACTAAAGTGAAACTCTTGCCGTCATCAACAATCCTGGTCGCAGCAAACATCTGTAGACTCCGGGGTGAGGCTACTTCCGTACGCCTGAGACTGATCTGTTCTAGTGACGAAAACAGAAAGTTAGCGGCAGCTAGCTGGAGTTACTCTTGCTTCAGCAAGGGAAGGGGCAGGTCTGAGTCTGACACAGCGATTTTATCACTAACCGTCCCCCCAAGCTCTGGGGCATTTTGGAGCGGTCTTGGAAGCAGATGGTCACGGGCTCAAATCCTGCCAGGGGCGTGCTGAGCCCGCGACAATCTGTCCTAACCATATCAACGCCCCATCATGTTTCCAAGTCATATGAACCTTAGCTTTCGCGCGCCCCCCCCCCACTGGCTTCAAGTAATAGTAGAGTCTATCTTCCAGTCGTGTGCAGGGCCATGCCTCTTCCCCAGTTCCCAAACGAATGTTGATGTACCCAGCATCACTGTCCGTCGGATGTGCCACTCGGTGCTTAATGAACGCACTGCCGCATGGACATGCTTGTGTTTCCAATGTTGCTCTAATTCACGTGTGTTGATGTGGCTTACTACAGGTTTGTGCAGTGTAGTTTGCCGATCAACAGACTAAAGTGAAACTTTCCCCGTCATCAACAATCCTGTTCGCAGCAAACGTCTGTAGACTCAGGGGTGAGGCTACTTCCGTCTGAGACTGATGTGTTCTAGTGACGAAAGCCGAAAGCTAGCGGCAGCTAGCTGGAGCTACTCTTGCTTCAGCAAGGGAAGGGGCAGGTCTGAGTCCGACACAGCGATTTTATCACTAACCATCCCCCCTTAGCTCCCTGGGCATTTTGGAGCGGTGTTGCAAGCAGATGGTCACGGGCTCAAATCCTGCCAGGGGCGTGCTGAGCCCGCGACAATCTGTCCTAACCATATCAACGCCCCATCATGTTTCCAAGTCCTATGAACCTTAGCGTTCGTACACCCCCCATGGGCCTCAAGTGATAGTAGAGTCCATCTAGCAAGTTCCTGGATGTGGATTGATCCAGCATCTTCGCAGTCATTTGATCCGTCCGATGATTGCTGGTTTTGCTTTTTGGATCTGCTTTGAACATGTGAAATGTGAAGCTTGAGCCTCGCGACCTGAACGTCTATGAGTTTCTGGATCGTGCTTTGGGATCCAGTCGTGTGCGGAGCCATGCCTCTTCTCCAGTTCCCAAACTAATGTTGATGTCTTCAGCATCTATTTCTGTGACATGTGACTCTCGGTGCTTAATGAAAGCACTGCCGCATGGACAGGACATGCTTGTTTTTCGAATGTTGCTCTGATTCACTGGTGTTGATGTGGCTTAGTACAGGTTTGTGCAGTGTGGTTTGCCGATCAACAGGCTAAAGTGAAACTCTCCCCGTCGTCAACAATCTTGTTCGCAGCAAACATCGGTACACTCAGGGGTGAGGCTACTTCCGTACACTTGAGACCTGATAGTAGCGTCCATCTAGCAAGTTCCTGGAGCCAACGCATGTGCCCTTGAAGTCCAGTGTTTGAATCCAGGGTACTTGAAAAAGGGTCAAGAATGATTGGACTATAAATGCAGCGACGGGGTAGCAGTAGAAATTCGAGTGGGAACCACGTCCCGCCTTCACAGGTGCGACAAAGGCTTTCTATAAAGCCTGTGTGGTTTGGAGTTTGGTGAGTTAGCCAAGTGGTGCTGCGTTTTGAAAACAACTCGTTCAACTCATTCCCATCCACAGAAATTTCCGAAGTACGACCAATTACTGTCACGCTGCTATCTAGCAAACTGCGCATGCCTTAGTACTCGGAGCATTGCAGCATTGGAAAGCAGGGCGGCCAAAAAGATGTTCTCACTCAGCCGGCCAAGGGTTACTAGACTTAACCTGAGAAACAGCTTTCGAGCTGCGCCGCACAAAAACGTCATCTTTCAACAGCGACGTCGCCGATAGACTCGATAGACGTCAGGGTCGGCCATTCCCAGCAACCGGATGCAACGAGTTTGGATCTATCCGGATCTTCAAACCCCAAGCCCCACATAACAAGTGGAAAGTTGTCTTGACAAATGTGTTTGTTTTGCAATGAAGAAACGTGCCAGTGTTTTTGCCAATGCCAAGCAACCGGTATTTTACCAAAAAAGGCTGCATGTTTCATCACGATGGTCGGCGCCAAAAGCACTGTCACTAAGATACGTTTCTGGCTGGATTCGGTCAGACATCGCTGCGTCTCGTAGCGACCAAAATGCTGCAGCCCATGTGTTCCTGTCCGCCTCCCTTCAAATTTAGCCCCCAAGACCCAATTTGGGAGGGGATGTGGGCTGAGTGTTCAATAGCATGTGTTGAGGCTAGGGCTCAATGGTCCTTATTTGTTCCCATGTAGGTTTGTCAACGCTTCACGAGACTATCTGATATGAAGCAGGTCTGAAGCCTTGAAAAGACTCAAAAAGGCCCAAGCAGACCTCAAATCATATTGAAATCTCAAAAGACTTCAAAGGGCTTTTGTATCCCAAGTCAAGCAAAACTTCAATACGCGATAATAAGCATGAGTAAGCGTTAAGAAGCCTTAGATCTTCCGAACCAAGAATTCAACAGAATAATGCGGAAGCAACAAGAACCTTCAATATGCACGGCAAGACAGCTTAAACATGTTGAGTTTGAGGGGGCCATTTTTGACCCAAGTTCGTTGCGAACCTACGGCAGCGGAATCAACGTGCTCCTTTCCGGGGATCCTGGTCTCGTGTCGCCCAGAGGGAAGCCGATCCACTCGAAGATGCAGTCACTTGATATTGGGATCAGCAAGAATGCGGTCGCTTTTTTAGATGTTGGTTTAACCACACCATGTCACTACGCGACCACCCGCCTGCCTAGCCAAATAAAGTCAGGGCCCTTGTCCGCCACAGAAAGGACGAAATTTGCAGGAGCTGTTTTTCTTTGCAGGGAGAGTGTAGCAGTGTAGGCTGTCCCTGGAAGAATAGCGGATGTTTTCATCTCTTTTGAAAAGCCTTCTCTGTCACATTGTGCATGCGGAAGTGCTCAAAATTTTGGCGGCAGCGTTGGAAACCTCTAGGTTGTTAGAATTTAGTCCTGGGTATGAGGCAAAACCCTAGATGAGTTTGATCTCACCAACAAAGAACGACCAGTTCTAAACTTGATGAGGTTTTCATGCACATAGTAAAGGCCGCGGGATAAGGTGCTATAGTTCTGAGGTCCGGATTTCCTTTCAAAGCGTTGTGAGTGTTGCGCGTCCTGAACGCCAAGTAGAAGGAACTAAAGGAGGTAAATTTCAATATGTATGTGTTGTATGCTTGGCTGATGCTCAACGACAGCTAGTCAGCTGCACACCGGGAACGGCTAGCCTTAGTTCAGGGGCTACGAAAACACCAAGAGTTCAGAAGAATAAAGTATTGAGAGATTTGTGCGGAACATATTGCGGAAGAGAATGGCTGTATACAGGAATCGTCAGAGGGTTCTGAACACCGCTCACATGTTTTGTTCAAGATTCACCTGTGATATGAGGGCCATCAAATGACTAGCTGTCTCCAAATCTTTCACGTCAATCGCAGTTCCCAACATGTTCACATCAGGTGTTCACGTCAGGCTGTTTGAACATGTTTGATCCAATGCTTGTGATAGAAGCAGACTTAAGTCGTAGAGGCTCCAAACGACGCCGTTCGCCTCGCTTGTTTTTCGAGCGCGCGCTTTGGCGCGAATAAACGTGCGCATTGTTGCGAAAACGTGCGCTTTGTAATGCAAATGATGCCCTTTCTACAAAGCACGCCGCCAAAAAGTGAACCGTGCCATTTGCAGCAAAACATGTCCAAAGCACGACGTTGCATCCTCTAATTAGAAGACCTTCGGAGGTGGGTCCGTGAGTTGAAGTTGCGCCTTACAAGCTTTGTGCTCCAAAAGCTGCTTCAAACCTGCACAAGCTATAGATACTATAGACTTGAAATGACTTGAACACATGAAAACATCACAACCCCTCCAAAGTCTTCCTCCATTGTTGCACGTGGGGCATCAAGCCTGAGGGTATTCCAGTTTTCCAGTCTTCGGCAAACATTTTTTGATTATCACAGCTAATCGAGCAATTCTAAGACTTTCTAACACTTGGTGCCAAAGGACAGTTCCCCTAGCATCATGTCTGCCAAGTTCCATACAACCGTTCCAAATTGGGAGATCCGTTGTATCTGCAACTTCAAGCGTTCAAAAATGGTCTTTATTGAGAATTCCCAGCTAAACAGTGGCCTCACGCATTCGCAAAATGAAGCAAGGTGCGTGAGGCCGAACATGCATCCAGAAAAAAATTGGGAATGGACAACGTAGTCCGTTTGCGCTTTTGGAGCAAGTTGGTTGTTCAAGTACATCTGCGAAAGATGTCATTCCAATTTGAATCCACGGAACGACACACCGCTGAAGCCTGTAGCCTTCGCATTGAGACATAAGCGCGCTCAGATTTGCATCGGCATCCGGAGAAATTGATGACGATGCTCCGATGGTTTGCCAACAAGATCGCCTTTTATTGAGTGGCCAATATTTTAAACCAAGATGCAGAGCTAGATGGTTCCTAAAGAACTGAGGCATTTTGTGGTCGGGATCTGATGGACGCTTTTCGTGTTGAAAGTCTTGACAAGTGACGTTTAGGTGTGCAAAAACAAAAATGGACAAACATTATAGCTGTTAGACATGAGAACGACAGCATTGATTCACAGTTTCGGGACGCAGGTTCGGGGCACTGCGTTTAGTCCAAATGTCATCGTTGAGCACCTGCATTTCGAAAGCTCTCAGTCCTGCTGCAGTGAGAATCGTCCGTGCTGAATGACATCAGACGCAAGTTGCTGTCACCTTGAGATTTGTCGGACGACGATCGTTCACTGCAGGATGGTTCATCCGTTTGTACCATGGAAAGAACAGACAATTCTGCAAGCGGGTTCGTGCTGGCAGGAATTTTTTCCTGACCCTGTGCCCGAAAAAATGACCCCTCTAGGAAATTTATTGAGCCCCAACTTTGGTATTTTCAAAGTTCAAGGGGGTTGTCCCATGGAACAATATTCAGCGACACTGGGGTTGAAACCAAAGAAAAGTGTGGAGTTTCTCGGAGCGGAGTTTGTTGGAGACTTGCAAAGGGATAAACAGGACCTTGGCCACTGGAACTTTGTCCAGAGATGTTTGCCCCCGTGGTCCCAAAATTGATTCTGGATATTTTTTATGTACCATGTACGCCTGGGGGTTGTGCCCTTTTTTGGGAATGGACATTTATTCCGAAAAAAGCTTAAGGCCCCAAGAAATTTATCCGGGATAAATTTGGGTACAACCCCCCATAGGCACCACACATGGGGATATCCTGCCAAGGTGTCTTGTCTCAAAGACCAATTGCTACAACTTGCAAACATTGAAGTTGCGCCCAGTTTTTCATCCGTTCACAGTTTCGGGACGCAGGTGCGGAGCACTGCGTTTAGTCCAAATGTCATCGTTGAGCACCTGCATTTCTAAAGCTCTCAGTCCTGCTGCAGTGAGAATCGTCCGTGCTGAATGACATCAAACACTAGTTGCTGTCACCTTGAGATTTGTCGGACGACGATCGTTCACTGCAGGATGGTTCATCCGTTTGTATCACGGAAAGAACAGACAATCCTGCCAAGGTGTCTTGTCTCAAAGACCAATTGCTACAACTTGCAAACATTGAAGTTGCGCCCAGTTTTTCATCCGTTCACAGTTTCGGGACGCAGGTGCGGAGCACTGCGTTTAGTCCAAATGTCATCGTTGAGCACCTGCATTTCTAAAGCTCTCAGTCCTGCTGCAGTGAGAATCGTCCGTGCTGAATGACATCAGACGCTAGTTGCTGTCACCTTGAGATTTGTCGGACGACGATCGTTCACTGCAGGATGGTTCATCCGTTTGTATCATGGAAAGAACAGACAATTCTGCAAGCGGGTTCGTGCTGGCAGGATTTTTTCCTGACCCTGTGCCCGAAAAAATGACCCCTCTAGGAAATTTATTGAGCCCCAACTTTGGTATTTTCAAAGTTCAAGGGGGTTGTCCCATGGAACAATATTCAGCGAGACCGGGGTTGAAACCAAAGAAAAGTGTGGAGTTTCTCGGAGCGGAGTTTGTTGGAGACTTGCAAAGGGATAAACAGGACCTTGGCCACTGGAACTTTGTCCAGAGATGTTTGCCCCCGTGGTCCCAAAATTGATTCCCCAAGGCACCACACATGGGGATATCCTGCCAAGGTGTCTTGTCTCAAAGACCAATTGCTACAACTTGCAAACATTGAAGTTGCGCCCAGTTTTTCATCCGTTCACAGTTTCGGGACGCAGGTGCGGAGCACTGCGTTTAGTCCAAATGTCATCGTTGAGCACCTGCATTTCTAAAGCTCTCAGTCCTGCCTGTGCAGTGAGAATCGTCCGTTCTGAATGACATCAGACGCAAGTTGCTGTCACCTTGAGATTTGTCGGACGACGATCGTTCACTGCAGGATGGTTCATCCGTTTGTATCATGGAAAGAACGGACTATCCTGCCAAGGTGTCTTGTCTCAAAGACCAATTGCTACAACTTGCAAAACATTGAGGTTGCACCCAGTTTTTCATCCGGGTTTCTTGCTAACATTGATGATGACTTGGCACTGTGAGGGGCTCTGTGGACAAGAGGATTTTTTGAAACTGAAGCATTGGAAAATGGATTCTGAATGATACCTTCTGGGAAGGGGAAAGATGTCATTACCTCGGCGAGATAGCTCCCAAAAAGCTTGCCGGATGAACCAGACTTTTACGGCTTAACTCAATGTTTTTTGCAGAGAGTGACATGGTTCATGATCAAACACTTGCAGAGTTTGGCTGTTTCCGTTTACTTCGTCGTTAGATGTCATTAGATGTCGCTAGTGGCAGATGGCACACTGTGATCCTGTCTATGCCGCACAAGGGTTCTTTATGCGCAATCCTTAAAGACAAGATCTTTCAGGGAGGCACTCCTCACGCCACATTTGCAGGTCGGATTGTGTATGTGGCGGCGGAGTTCAGTACCATCCGGTTAAACAATAAGTCAAAGATTGTGGTGTCCTCGTCTCTCATTCATGTTCCATATCCTAAGCATGTTGTTTCTGACATAGGCCCGGAAAGTGCGCATGACACCTGCATTGAGTCCTGGAAACTTCACTCCCGGGTTTGCAATGTAATGTTGCTCAGCGCTGCATCCAATTTTGCTAGAGCTTCCGGATGCCCAGCCCTCATTTGCTCACATGGGGCAAAGGCTGCTGAGGTTTCTCAGGCCGTGTAAGGATAGGGAAATATTCTTGCCACAACGACGCATGAGAGACACACGTGCCTATCTACACACTCTGTTTGCCACCTTCCACCGATTAGACCTGGAAATTGGAGCACAGAAATAGGAATCTTGGACCATGGCGGCCATGGCGACTTAGTCCATGGACTTGCTCACATGCGGTAAGACTCAGATTCTCATCCCATCCGATGGACCTTGAGGATGACTTGGGCTGACTGGGGCCGTTGTCTTTCTGCAAGCAACGGAAGCATGCCAAATCTGAGTCCGACCAGTAGCCCTGTTGCAATGCAGGATCTCGTTTGTTCCTGTTCACTTTAGGGACACCACCTGCAAACGAAGCAAAAACCTTGGTGAGAACCCTACCTCCAGAAGCTTGTTGCAGAACTGGATGAAGCGGATTTGCCGCTCGCAGCCACGTGGTTTGCTGATTCAATCGATGGAAAAACGGGCAGGGAGGATGCTCAACCAACAGACCCTCGGAGGTTTCCATGGTGACGATCCGCCCGGATGGGCAGCAAACGACACATGTCTTTAAGCAGCGCAGCGCCGCACAATGACCTGATGCTGCCAATCGCTATACTCAAGTTCTCTTGCTTCAAGTTGGTGCCAAAACCCCAACAGAGAAGCTTGGAAGGGAGTAGACACACAACAATGATTCAAGGAGAAGCTGGGATGCGGCATGACAAAGGGAACATTGTGGACAGGCATGTGGCTGTCAGAGGTTTTGATTTAAGGAAGTAAAACTGTATCAAGACTTGAAGAGCCCATTTGGTGCTCAATCTCCCAAGACGCTTGCTGTAGGCAGTGGTTGGCTGCTTTCTTGGGCGAAACGGCTAGAAATACGTCAGCTGGTTCCAGATGGGCTACGCCCTTTTCGGCGTTTCGGCGCAACCCGAAGAAAAGCGTGGGCCGCGGAACCGACATTACATGAAACTACCATTCATGCTGTGACTGGCATGTGGAGCCGTTGTTCATCGGAAGTCGTGGCAGTCTTTTTACACACAATGTCTGGCTCTTTGACTCAGCCATGAGTGTCCGAAGTCCCCGTGGTTTGTTTTACATGGTGACTAGCCCAAGGATTGCTACCGTTGGGCAATATGAGGGGAAGGTCGGAACAATGTGAGTAGTTAGCATCAAATTGAGGCACCCTAGCCATCAGTTCCCTGTTTTTGCTTTTCCCCAGATAGCAAAGCGGTTCTTACTTCAAGTATAGGACGAGTTGCACGTCTGCGTTTTGGAGCGGGCATGTTGGTGCCGCTGCAGGGTGCTGCTGTCAGAGTGGTGTGTGCGCTTTGGAGCGGGCATGCTGTGCTGGTGAAGCATTTGCAGGTTGAGAGGTGTCTCGCCCTGGGTTTCGCTGATGCGGTTCATGAGGTGGGGGGTTGCCCTGCGTGCTGTTCAGAGGTCAGGAGGGGGGCCGTAAACATTTATAGCTTCACATCATCAACGTATTGGTTGGTAGGGGGCGGGGGGCGTACAAATTTAAAGCTTCATTTAACTTGACATACCATGTCAACTTTTTTCCTACTAGCAACGTGTTGTTTTGCAGGGGAGGGGGGGCCGTAAAAAATTAAAGTTTTACTCAGCTTGACTTACCATGTATGAATTTTTACGGCCCCCGGCCCCTGTCAGACTAGCGGGCATGCTGGTGCCGCTGCCTGCAGGGTGCTGCTGCTGGTGCCGCTGCAGGGTGCTGCTTGAGGGTGCAAGGTGCTGGTTTAAGGTGCTGTGAGAGTGGTGTGTATGCTTTGGCATGCTGGTGCCATTGCAAGGTGACGCTGCAGGGTGCCGTTGCAGGGTGCTGCTGTTAGGTGGTGTGTGTGCGTGTGCTTTGGATAGGGTGTTGGTGGCGCTGCAGGGGCTGTCAGAGTACTGTGTGTCAGAGTGGCGTGTGCGCTTTTTTCAATGCGAATGATTTGTTCCGGTTTCTTAAAGGGATGCCGTGAAGCCTTTAGGGTTTTTGGTTCAAGTAGAAGAAGAGTTGCGTGGAGTTTGGGTGCTTGTGCGGCTGCAGGGTGCCGCTGCAAGGTCCTGCCGTCAGAATTATTTGTGCTTTGGAGTTCGGTTGTTGGTGCCGTTGCAGGGTGCCGCTGCAAGGTGGTGCTGTCAGAGTGCCGTTTGTGCTTTGGAGCTTGGTTGCTGGTGCTGCCGTAGGGTGCCTCTGCAGAGTGCCGCTGAAAGGCACTGCTGCCAGAGTGCTGGTTGCGCTTTAGAGTTTTGTTGCTTGTACCGCCCACTGCGAGGTGCTGCTGTCAAAGTGCCGTTTGCGCTTTGGAGCTTGGTTCCTGGTGCTTCTGCAAGGCGCTGCCAGAAAACTGCTTGCGCTTTGGAGCTTCGTTGCTCGTGCCGCTGCAGGGTGCTGCTGCAGGGTGTCGCTGCAGGGTGCCGCTGCAGGGTGCCGCTGCAGGGTGCCGCTGCAAGGTGCTGCTGTCAGAGTCTTTGGAGCTTTGTTGCTTGTGCCGCCCGCTGCAAGGTGCTGCTGTCAAAGTGCTGTTTTCGCTTTGGAGCTTGGTTCCTGGTGCCGCTGCAAAGGTGCTGCCAGAAACTTGTTTGCGCTTTGGAGCTTGGTTGCTTTGGAGGTTGGTTGCTGGTGCCGCTGCAGGGTGCCGCTGCAGGGTAACGGTGCCAGGCGCTGCTGTCAGGGTGCTGTTTGTGCTGTTTGTGCTTGTGCTTTGGAGCTCGGTTGCTGGTGCTGGTGCAAGGTGCCGGTGCAGGGTGCCGCTGCAGGTCGCCGCTTCAGGATGCCGCTGCTTTGGAGTGCTGCCCACGTTTTTCTTGCTATTTGGGGTCCCCGCTTACGTAATTTGTTTAATTACACAGTGGTTGGATACGCTCAACGTGACCAAGAACATGTTTGTTGAAAGATGACCATGTCCAGCCGTTTTGGAAGTTGTGTGATTGTTTTACATGATCTGATCGAGGCTCAAGCAGTTCTGACGTGGGCCAGGTAACATTGCAAGACAGGTACATTGTGCACGACGGATCAATCCATGGAAAGCAGTTCTTGACACATCCTAACCAACTAGCTTGCTGAGTTGGCCACTGCTTTTACCACAGGCCAGACACAGGAAGTCTCCAAGTCTTATTCTTCTTTTCAAACAACAAAGACTTCGCTTCCTGTGCTCAACATGGCTGAAGCAGAGGTCCAGAAGAGATTTGCCATTTGCTGGGCCTAATGGTATCTTTCCTGGCTAAGTGTATTAATTATTACTATTTATTATTATTATTATTGTCTTTATTGTTTTCTTTACAACACTTTACGACTGATTTTTGTTATTATTGTTTATATGTGTATGTATGAGCAAACGAAGTTTAGTTAGAAAACTTCCCAGCTACGGACGATTGTCATGGGCAGCATTCTCACCATCATGTCAACCACATCATCGTCATGTCGCCATGATGTCAACCACATCATCATGCCAACTACATCATCATCACGTAGTTGGGAAGTGTAACAGGTCGGGAACGCTTGAATTCAGGTTTGAAAAGGCTCTCGGGCGCGAAACCCTACGTTTTTTCGGGTAAAGTGGCCGTCCGTCGTCGCCGAAGTAGGGTCTCTGTTTCCACGGTTTCGAGGCTCGATCGGGCAAAGTGGTCGACAAAAAGTCCACGAGACTGTAGCAAGAGCTTGATTTTCACTTGTAAATGTGTTAAAGCTGTCACGGTGAGAGCACTTTTGGAAGATGAGGCCGACAAAACGTGCACGAGACTATAGCGAGAGCTCGGTTTCAAATAAAAAATCGTAAAAAAACTGAGGGGACCAGAGCACTTTTGGAAGATGAGGCCGGCAAAAGGTGTACGAGACTGTAGCGGGAGCTCGGTTTCACCTAAAATTCGTAAAATCCATTCATTCATTCATTCATTCGTTCGTTCGTTCATTCATTCATTCATTCATTCAGTCAGTCAGTCAGTCAGTCAGTCATTCAGTCATTCAGTCATTCAGTCATTCAGTCATTCAGTCATTCAGTCATTCAGTCATTCATTCATTCATTCATTCATTCCTTCATTCCTTCATTCCTTCATTCCTTCATTCCTTCATTCCTTCATTCCTTCATTCATTCATTCATTCATTCATTCATTCCTTCATTCATTTTCTTCCTTCTTTCATTCCTTCATTCCTTCATTCCTTCATTCCTTCATTCCTTCATTCCTTCATTCCTTCATTCCTTCATTCATTCATTCATTCATTCATTTTCTTCCTTCTTTCAGTCCTTCATTCCTTCATTCCTTCCTTCATGCATGCATGCATGCATTCGCTCATTCACTGATCATTCACTCATTCACTCATTCAGTCATTCGCTCACTCAGTCACTGACTCACTCACTCACTCACTCACTCACTTACTCAGTCATTCATTCATTCATTCATTCATTCATTCATGCCTTCCTTCCTTCGTTCGTTTGTTCGTTCATGCATGCATGCATGCCTGCCTGCCTGCCTTCCTTCCTTCCTTCCTGCATCCATTCATTCATTCATTCATTGATTGATTCATTGATTCACTGATTCATTGATTCATTGGTTCATTGATTCATTGATTCATTGATTCAGTGATTCATTGATTCATTGATTCATTGATTGATTGTTTTTTTTGTTCATTGGTTCATTGGTTCATTGGCTCATTGGTTCCTTGGTTCTTTGGTTCCTTGGTTCCTTGGTTCCTTGGTTCCTTGGTTCCTTGGTTCCTTGGTTCCTTGGTTCCTTGTTTCCTTGGTTTTGGTTCCTTGGTTCCTTGGTTCCTTGGTTCCTTGGTTCCTTGGTTCCTTGGTTCCTTGGTTCCTTGGTTCCTTGGTTCCTTGTTTCCTTGGTTCCTTGGTTCCTTGGTTCCTTGGTTCCTTGGTTCCTTGGTTCCTTGGTTCCTTGATTCCTTGGTTCCTGGGTTCCTGGGTTCCTTGGTTCCTTGGTTCCTTGGTTCCTTGGTTCCTTGGTTCCTTGGTTCCTTGATTCCTTGATTCCTTGATTCCTTGATTCCTTGATTCCTTGATTCCTTGATTCCTTGATTCCTTGATTCCTTGATTCCTTGATTCCTTGATTCCTTGATTCCTTGATTCCTTGATTCCTTGATTCCTTCCTTCATTCATTCATTCATTCGTTCATTCATTCATTCATTCCTTCCTTCCTTCCTTCATTCGTTCCTTTCATTCCATTGTTTCATTCTTGCATTCATTTTTTCATGCATTTCATTCTTTCGTTCCTTCATTTCATTTCTTTTTTCATCTTTCATTTCATTTTTCATTTCTCATTTTTCATTTTCATTTCATTTCATTTCATTTTAGTTCGCTCTTTTCCAATTCACCACCAACTCCTATAAGCAAAATGTTTCCTCTAGCCATGTCCTATTTTCGAAACTTTCGCCCCGGCGCGTGCCGTGCACTACTTGGTATATAGGAATCATCCAAACTTAGATCACTTTAGTATTGAAACCCATAGTTTTGGGGTGCCCCATTTTAGGAAAACCCCATATGTGAATATGGTGTATATATTGATATACCCCTACAAGCGTTAACATATTTAAGTCATATCTTGGGCCAAAAACCTCTCCGCGTGGGTCCGCGTCAGTGTCCGCGTCAGTGCGTAGAGGGCGGCGTAATATTATATATGTAGTTCGTGTTGTGCAGATACTGGCGCTTGGGGGGTGGCGTGAATACATGTTTTTGCATACATATATGTAGGTTTTGAATGACGAAAGGGCTTGGTTCGCAACCAAGCCGACTTGCATTGCAATGTGACATGCTGCAGGCTCTTTTGCTCCAAGGAAAAAACATCCCCGCTTGCTCCGCTTGCAGGTTATGAGCCCGATGTACCTTTCTGTGCGGTGACCAGTGCGGTGAGTTTTCGATCAGCTTACCCAAAGCGAGCTGCCAAAACGCAATGCTGTGCACATCCCTTCACCGGGCCCGTGACTTGTCGAGAGGCAAGTGTCCCGCAACCCACCTGGAAAAAGAACAAAGCCACACCGGCCCTGACACGGACCCATGCCGACCCAGATCCCGCATTGGCTTGCACTGACGGGCATTGACGCGACTACCGACGTGGACCCACGCGAACGTACGCAAACCCAAATCCCACAACCACCGCGCACTAACACACACCCACGCGGACCAACGCGGGGACCGCTTCCTGCACCGACGCGGGCACTGACGCGGACCCACGCGAACCCACGCGGGGACCCCTCCCCCCACTGACGCGGACACCCACGCGGACCCACGCGGGGACCTCTCCCCGCACTGACGCGGACCGACGCGGACCCACGCGGGGCCACCTCAACGCCGCCCTCAGAACGCTTACGGGGCGACGCGTCAAGTGATTTTGCTGCAAGGGTGCCCGGCCCCGCGTGGGTCCGCGTCGGTGTCCGCGTCAGTGCAGGGAAGGGTCCCCGCGTGGGACCGCGTGGGTCCGCGTGGGTCCGCGTCGGTGTCCGCGTCAGTGCCCGCGTCGGTGCTGGCTCTGGGTCCGGGCCCGTGTGGGTTTGCGTGGGTCCGCGGGTCCGCTTCAGTGTCCGCGTCAGTGCGGGGACTGGGGCCTCGCGTGGGTCCGCGTGGGTCCGCGCGTCAGTGTCAGCGTGCGACTCCGCGTGGGTCCGCGTCGGTCCGCGTCAGTGCCCGCGTGGGTGCGGGTCCTATATATAGGGGCCCCGCGTGCGTCCGCGTAGATCCGCGTCAGTGTCCGCTCAGTGTCCGCGTCAGTGCCAGGCGCCGTCCGCGTTGGTCGTGGGTCCGCGTCAGTGTCCGTGTCAGTGCGGGGAGGCATATTCCCAATCATTTCTAAGCAAAACAGAGGTGCTGATTTAAGAGACACACATTTTGCCGCAACATTTTGTGGCAAGAACATAGGACCAGAATTTGACACAGGCACCCGCCAGGCACTTTGCACAGCAACCGTGCCACCGAAAAGGCTATAGTGTTAACGCTTTCAAGGTCATAACAATGTATATACGTATAATATAATATAAAAAAATAACTTAATTTAATATAATATAACATAGCATAACATAATATAATATAATATAATATATATATATATATATTATATATATATATATATCATAAATGTATACATAGTATATTTAATAACATATAACATAATTTGATAAATATAATATAATATAACATAATATAATATAATATAATATAGTATAATATAGTATAATTTAATAAAATCAACCATAATTTAGCTTAATATAATTTAACATAGCATAACATAATATAATATAGTATAATTTAATAGATATATATAATAAATAAATATATATATAATATAGTATATTTAAGAACATATAACATAATATAATATAACATAGTATATATAATATTATATGATATATTTATGTATACAGATGGCAACCCTTGTGAGTTTTTTTCTTCTTCTCATTTTTTGGTCAAAACATGTCAAGACTTACGCATGGAACATCACCGCAGAGCACACCTCAGTACTTTTGTTCAGTCACAGCAGTCCGGGTACCCATTTTGGAAATGTGGATGGAAATTTATGATATATCCCCTGAGGAACTGGAAATATCAGGGATATGCCCCACCTTTCAACCATCAATCCTGGACATGCAAAACCATGAAAAAAAAACAAACCTGGTTCAAGACTCTCAAGACAAACTTCAGGGTATCTACACCTTTGACATCCATGGGTTTGCACCCCCAATCCCAATCTTTTCGCATCATTTTCCAGTATTTTCCCCATTACACAGAAACCATTTTCTAGTACACCCCATCTTCGAACGGCCCACATCTAGCCATCACTTGACCAGGCTGCAAAGGAAGCCGCAGACGGGGATTTCGAGGTGGGGTAACGATGGGCAACTGTATCCGCCTTTGAAACTACCTCAACCTCAATACAAATGATATATATATATATAATGATATTACAGATAAGAGGTATAAGTAAATAGATGGCATGACTAAGATGGAGGATGAGAAGATGCCTCAACATTATATATATACATAAATGTATTCAAACAAACGGTGTATCTTCCTAATCAATGATATTTTTTTGTTGAGGATGCAGCATGATTCGCCAAGCATCAGTTATTACCATCCCTTTTTCCTCAAGGCATCAGCCTTTGAACAGCTGGAAAGAGACTTCCAGGACGGGAGTCAGCGTGAGTTGATCATGTAAGATCCATATTTTTACAATATTTTTACCATTCAGGTGGAATATATATATATATATGTAGATGGATATTGCAGGAATACTATGATAATACTATTCTACTACTATCCATACAATATCCATGGTGAAATATACGATACTTTAAAGGAATAATACTACCACGATGGGCTAAAATCGACCTGGGGGAATCCTGGAGAGTCCGTAGGGATTTGCCCAATAAACATGACCACTGGGATACAATTTAGTGAACATTTTTCATGGGTAGAACCAGCAATGAAGGCTGTAGAATTGGTGCATCTATTGGATCTTTCAATCTTGAATTTGGAACCATGATAATGGGGAATTAACGGATAATTACCGAATCAAAACGAGAAAAGAAGTGATTGGAGCTGATTTGGACACAGTGGATGTGCGCCTAATTTCGGGCTGGACTCATCCGTATTTTGTTTAGATTGTTTTGCTAAACAAATCCACATGTGTAAATTGGGATATATCCTACAATTTCTTAAATGGCTTGATCCATATTTGTTCATAGTTGGAATATAGCTTATCCTACACATGGCCTAATGATTCAATGATTCTGTCCGCTGATCCATGTTTCTTGCGACCCCCCAGGAGATCTTACAGGAACTCGTAGGAGACAAGTCGCTGGAGCACTTCCGGAACGAGTCCGCCGAACTCGGCGGAAGAATATCGGAGCTCCAAATGGCGCTTAAAAACCACAACAAAATGAGGTATGTTTCATGGGTATGTATATATATATATATAATACACACCCCCATGATTATCATGATTCATGGGTATCTCAATGAATAATGGCTATATCTGCCACATCACCTCATGAATCTGATGTTTGGTTCAAGACATTGGTTATTTCATGTTTTTTCCCATCCAGAAAAAGGGAGTTGAGGAGCCCAAGAAGTGCTCAGATTCCTGGCCTTTTAGAAGATGGTCCAATTGACCTCTGACATTTGTCACATGTCCTTTCTTTTGATCAGAGCCTTAGTTCATTAATGTTCATTAGCACCAAATGTGTTTCAGTGAACTCCCAGCGATCTCACATCACAATCGATGCATGTTGATGTTTAGTAGGGAAAACATGTCGAGCCTAGCCATGTGTGGCTTCAATATCAGATGGCAGAGGAGACATCAACACACCCGCCAGGTATGAGAAACTGCATCGAGCCTTGAAGAAGTCTCATGAGAGTGAGCCGGGCGGCTGAGATGATGATGAAACTGCAAGATGCCTAAGAGCCCAGTGGGCTCCCACAGTCACTGCACATAGTGCCTGCTCAGGAAGCACCTCATCAAGAAGTGCAGAGAACTGAATCAAGAGATCGTCGCAAATGCCGTCAAGGCGGGATAGATCGGGATAGATCGGGGTAGATCGGGGGAGTAACATAGTAAGAAACAGGGTCTGAGGGTATGCGACGCATCGCCATCATCATCGCCTGCTTCATATTCCAAGGATTGAGTTTTTTTTTTTTTTTTTTCGCAGTATAGAAGTAAGATGACGACATTTGGTCCAGCTATGTCTGCACTGCAGACATAGGGCAACACACAAAACACTTCTTGTCGGTTGTCCCATTCTGAACAATGGTAGATGCCGTTGTTCATTCTTGGTTCTACTCTTAGGTTTGCCGGAGGAAGTTTCTAGGTGTTTCTGTATCAGATAAACTTCAGAGGTTTTCCATCAGTTCCAAACAGATGTTGTCAGGTCCAGACAGCTTTGAAGCTGTCGCAAGAAGATCAAGCCACCATCACGGTCGCTGGGCTGCAGCATGGATCAAGGTGGACTGAGTGCCTTCCGTCGAGAGCTGGAAACCCATCAGGTGATAGTTGAGTTGATGTCTTCCTCACAACTTGATTTCGCACAGTCAAAATGTGGCTTCTCCAGCTCGGATCAACAAACGGCTGGAAGAAATAAAATGGCCTATGGGTTGCCGGGTTGCCAAGAAACATCTGGGTCCATCCATCTTTACCATCTGGTAAGTTAACATAGCCATGAAAAATCACCATTTTGTAGCTGGCTAAATCCACTATTTCTATGGGCCGAATGGGCCGTTTTCAATAGCAAACTGTTAGTTTACCAGAGGGTATGGAAAAATATGGGAGAACCCATCCATCTTTATGGAAAAATATGGGATAACCCATGGTAACCCTCCCCCTTGATGCTGAACAGCTCAACAGGGCTGGGTTGAAACAGCGGCTTTGAGGCGCTGAAGAAGGAGATCGAACGCGCCTGGAAGATGGTTGAGGCGATGAAATCTGCACATAAAGGAGGGTTATCCGATGTTACCCAGAAATTGGATCATTGATACATTATATATATATGTATAAACATTATGTGTATATATATATATAATATGATTGATATATGATTGATATATGATTGATATATGATTGATATATGATTGATAGAATTGATCAGATTGATATGATTGATATCCCAACATTGGATAAACATTGGATGGTTACGCACAACTTTTTTTTTTTCCGATGATTTGGGACCCGCATTTCTTTGAGCAAGAGCGGCAATACCCAAGTTGTACAGCTGTAGAACTGCAAACATAGCACTTAGATTTGCTGCTACTTTGTTTTTGTGATTCAAAGCTGCTGACGTTCCTGTAGATTTGTGCCATCGGGTTGAATTCGATGTTGCAAATGACAGATATCGACGTCTAATAGCTTCCCATTCCGCACTTTTTTTTTTGGGTCACGCATTTTCCTACACGCCGTGACCATCGTGACCAAGCCGTGACCATCGGAGGCCTCCCATGAAAAGGAGCAGAGAGCCCGAGAGACGATCCAAAATCTCAAGTCCGAGATCACCAAGTTGGGTCGCTTAGTGGAGCAAGGCGCGATGGGATTTTGTGGGATTTTTGGGATGGATCGGATCATCGGCGAGCCGCTTCGCAGGTGCCGGACTTAGCATCAACCAGGAGAACATGGTGAACCAACTCGTTCAGGACGGCCGGACCGTGGTTCAAAGCCGTGATGTTTTGCGAAGAGTGAGTTACAAGAAACATATCATGGGCATACCTGGAAAGGGTTGAATTTTTGTGGGTCCATTTTGGGACATGTCCAAGTTGGGGGTTCAACTGCCCTATTTTGAGTGATGGAATCGACAGCAGACGCTGTCAGGAGAAGAATGACTTGGTGAAGCATCGGGACATGTTGCAGGGCCAGGCAGCCGCAGCTGTTGACAGCTGCCACCTGTTCGATCGAATTTCGAGCAGTGTGCTTCAAACTTGCTGACTCCTGCAACTAGTTGTACCCCTATCCCATGATATTCCCACAATATTCACCCACAGATTCCATTATTTATTGGAAAACGGTCAATTTTTCTCCATATTTTTGATGGTCCCTCCTCTTCCGCAACGCACAGGGTGATCCAAACGATGAACGTGTCAGGTGCAGCAGATGCAGCAACAAAACACCGACCTCAACTCCAAAGTCGCCAAGTTAGAACAGGTGGGAAGGGAAAAAACCAGGGCAAGAAACCATGGACTAGTAGCTACAATTGGGATCAATTGGGTTACCCTCTGGTAAACGTTTACATAACTATGGAAAGATCCACCATTTTGTAGCTGGGAAACTCCACTATAAATAGCCATTTCAATAGCTATTTTGACATAACCAGAGGGTACAGATTTTTCAACCATCATCCAACCATCCAACCATCCAACCACTCGACTTTTGTCAAAATTTCATCCAACCAATTAGCGCAGGAGCGATTGCAGGGCAATGGCGAACTCCTGAAGTTGCGGGATGCCTTTCAGAAGCTCCAAGAGGTGTCTGGAAGATCATTTTCCGAGTGGACATGGACATTAAAATGGGTTGCATGTTAAAGTTGCAGGGTGGAATTTTTTAGGATCACGCCAGGAAATTTGGAGATGCCAGCAATTTTTGGGTGTCAAGGGTTTTGCATCTTTAATTTCAGAGCTAAACATCTTAGGATGACCCAATTGGGCACAGCCACAGGATGCTGAAGCAAAACAAAAGCGGAAAGAAAAGTTGGACAAGGACTGAAGATGACTGAAGGGTTTGGCCTTTTTCTATTTGCTAGGTTTTTTTTGTAAATGGTCATGGTATCTTGTCAGGAACCCGCAACATAGTGGAGGCTTCCCACAAGAGAGTCATGGGACCATATAGGATCCTTGCACTTCAACAGGCCCAGTCAAGCGTTGAAGATTTTTGGGTTCTGCTAAGCCTTAAAGCTAAATTGCTGGTGACTTGAATTGTTTAATGTGTCTATGATATACTGTATATATATATATACATACAGTTTTTATATAATAAATAGTACAGTAGTATATAATGACAATCCTTTCGACAAGTAAAATTGGGGAATCCACCTCCGTTCGTAACATCTTGAAACGCTGAAAAAAGTGCAGGACCTCAAGGAGATGAGACAAGGTGCTTCTCGATGGGCTGAGATGGGAAAATCCAGTCGTCAGTTTTGTGACCATCTCATGGGTAAACATCGTCGCATGATGCGATGTTACACTGCTCACATGAGATCCCGCCACTGGGCCATACATAGGTCATATATGTCACATGGTCCATAGTTACATACTACCATCTGGTTATTTAACAGTTCGCCATGGAAAATGACCATGCTATTAAGAACGGTAAACCATCTATAAATCCATCTATTTCGATTAGGGCCATCTATACCATGGCTATGTTAGTCACTACCAGAGGGTAGTAGTGATAGGGATCAGACCTGGAGAAATTGGAATATTTCAATGGGAGATCTCCAGGATCCAATTGATGGAGGGTACTGTACCATATGTTTGGCCATATTTTGTGGGGATATTCCCTTACATAGGCCTAAAAAATAGGCCTTACATATGGTAGGCACCTCCAATTCAGGTTCCTGAAATGGCCATTGAATATTCCCTCCATTCCTCTGGATTTTCACGAGGTCTGGAGTCCAAACAAAGCGAAGTCAACGCCAAGCGAGAAGAACTGGCGCGGGGCGAGGCCGGTGGCCACAGTCATGGGCTGAATCCTGATGTTTCACTGGAGAAATTATATCTCATTATATGACATAGTACATATATGACATGATATATATATATATATGTACATTATATGATATAGTACATGATATATATATATATATATTATATGACATTATATGATATCAGTGACATATATGTGGATTCTTCACTGATTTCTGATATTTCTGATGTTTCTGTTCGAGGAGATCCAAAAGCATCTCACGCGTCAGCTGAGAGAAGAGAAGCAGGAGGCGGGAACTGCTTTTTTCAAGACGAGTGGTTTCTCAGCGGACGAGTTGTCACTGGAGCTCCATTGCTATGATCGAATCCTGGGTCTCTGAAGCCAAAAACCAAGGGCATCATGCAGTTGACCATTATCTTTTCTCGTCAATGCTAGAATGGATATACATTGGGTGTAGCCTAACCTCTGCAACAGTCGGAAAATGGATTTCCTATGAAAACCTCTTCAAAAGGACAAGGAAATTAATTCATGTTTCCCATTTTCTTTCGTGCAAAAATTGTGCTCTAAATCGTGCTGTTTTGGTGTTCCCATCCGTCCAAAAATCGTGTTCTAGATCCGCTCTTTGGTGTTCTCCTCCGTGCAAAAATCGTGCTCTAGCTTGTGAAAGCTGTTGCAGACAATGGGCCAGACCCAAGATATACATAACGAGGAATCCAACCACAATGGTGTGTACTTAGAAAACCGGTTCAAGAAATAGTGTAGTTGATTTCTCAGCAATGCTACAAGTCACAACAAGTACTGATTTCACACAACAACTTTTGGTCACAACCAGCGACTAGTGGTTCGATAAGTATCCATCACTGGTGGTGCCTCCATTGCCCGGCTCACAGCGCACAGCGACGCCCGAGGAAGAGCGTTTGGGGATCCGATGTACACAGCTAAATGGCAACGCTCAGCATTTAGACAAGCAGGTCAACGAGGCTGATGGGATGGGAACGACCCTGAAAATATCCCTGAAAATTGGATCTTGTTGATAGATGGTGATGTTGATGTTATCTTACTTTTTTAAATTTCTATGAGATTTTCTGGCTTGATATGGTGTGCCAGGTGTTCTAGTTGTCCAACATCATCATTTGGAAGATCCCAAGTGATTTCTTCATCTCCTCGGCAGGAGATGTCTGCGAAGAATCGCTTAGAGGAAGAGCAGAAAGACCTGAAAGCCCAGTTGAAGTTCCGGCAGGAGAGTGAATGGATTTGGACGGGAGGTCGTAGGTCGTTAGGTACCAAAGAGACAGCAAACATGGGTAAAACATGATAAAATCATGATGAATATGGTCATTTTTAGGACATCATCTCAATTTACTTGGCTTATACTTGAAGTGACTGGCAAAAATTTGACCCAAACTATATGTGTCAATTTTGTTGAGGACTACACAGGAATGAAGCTTCTTCTACTGTCGATGTTTCCCAAAGTACCCAAATTCCAGTTGAAACCATGATGATACATGATAAAATATGATAAATCATGGCTTATCTCATTATTATTATTATTATTACTACTATTTTTCAAATCACAATAATACGTATGTATATATATATATATACACATACATATGTATTGTATGTATGTGCATATACATATACACAATGATTTTTTCCCATTGAAACTGTCAAGCTACCAGCTGCGCTGCAGCTTTGATCATGTGTCGCCCGAGGATGAGATCTACTCGCTGAAATCCTCGAAACAGAAAATGCAAAAGGTTTTGGAGGCACCGGTGGAGCAACGGAAAGGCTCCATATATGCCCCTTACTGTTGATACATGGGATATGTTGTGATATGTCTTATGATCTCGTAACATATCTGATGATATTCTATCTCCTGAGATTTTATGATATGTATGAATGAGTATATATTCTATGATATCATATCTGATGATATTCTATCTCCTGAGATATTTATTCTATCTCTGATAACATATTGATAAGTATCTATCAATAAAAGATAAACATCAGATGAACATCTACCAATGCCAGCTATTTTGATGGTGAAACTGGGTGGCATCAGGCCATGCAGATCCAAAAAGATAAGGACGACGCCGAGTCGCGTCGATTGGAGGTGCCGAGTCGCGTGAACAGCACTCGCCGGAGATCGAAGTCTCAGCCAAGTTGGAGAAAGTCAACGAGTTGGAGAAGTGTATGTTTGATAGTTTGCTAACGTCAACGGAAAAATAGAAAGTCAATCAGAAAACCCATCAACAAAACACTATCAACCATCAGTCAACCCATTAGAAATGAACTAAGTTCACCATCAGTCAACCCATTCAGCCAACCAGTCGTCGCCTATCGAGGCGCGCACCGCCAGCATGCGCGGTGAAGTCTCGGAACTGCAGAAGGCGCTGGGGGTGTTGCGGGGATGGGTCAATGTATGTGTAGGATGCATATATATATATATATAATGTATGTGTATGTGTATATATATATATATATGTATATATATATATATATCTCATTATATATGTATAATTATGTATATGTACATGTATATGTGTATGGGTATTATGTGTATGTGTATATATGTATACACATATGATAGTGGATATCTAAAACATATCTTGATTTTGACACATACCCAGTCCATGCGATGGTATGGTGGAATTATCAACCATGTGAGACAAATTGAGTGATTCTTTAGTAACTAAGGATTTGAGTCTTGAGCTCAACGTACATCTAGTCCTAGTCTCATCTAAGTGTAGGTGCATCCCCAAACTCATTGGATTTGGAGACACTAACATCCACCCAAACACACAATGGTTGGCTGTAAGTCATGAAACCTTGGATTCAGCAATATATAATACGTATATATATATACACATATACATATATATATATATAATACAATTGCTGGAAAACTCAGCAATGCTCAGCAATTCGACTCAATCTTTTTCTAGCCGCGATTTCGATGCAGATCCGTAGATTCTGAAAATCCATGGAGATCCATGATTTCCATGGGACTTCTGGTGCACACTGGTCTTAGAAAAATTTCCACCAAACACAGGGCTTGGGAAGCCATGGGAAGCCCATTTCGGATTTCATGGGAGAATTATGGTCCCAGATTTTTCGAAAAGTTTTCGACATCCGAAGTCACCAAGTCACACGAAGTCACACGAAGTCACACGAAGTCGCACGAAGTCACAGGAGTTGGAGAAGCTGAAGAGAGAATCTGAAGCACAGGAGAAACAGGTCACGGACCTGGGGTGTAGTTTGGCATTTTTTGGAGGCTTCGGCTGATCAAATCTTTCGAACTTTAGATATCTACCTGGAATCTACATTGAAGTACCAGTAGATTCCAGTAGATACATCTGTGGAAGATGATTCATCCAGCTTCTAATGGCACAACAACATACGACAACCCCAAATTTGATGATCCTCCGAAACCACCCATAAAATGACTCGAAAATGTGGATGTTTGGAGGAGACCCAGTTCCATTTTTGTCATTCATCCGTTCCGTTCAGTGGCAACCGAACCGGCCAGAAATTCCAATCCAGTGAAAGTCCACCATGAAACCTCCATGAAACCTGGTGGAAACCCCGCAGAATTTCCCGAAAAACTGATGTTCAGAGTCTCCAATGCAACTCACTTCAGAACGGGTCGACAGTCGATTTTCAGAGTGTGGCAACCACCAGGAAAATATGGGGTTATCTGAAAAACAGGCAAAGCCCCAAATTTGAGGCTTAGCATCACTTTCCACATTAAAACAACCATTGATTTTCAGATCTTGATGGTGTTTACCGCCCCACTTTCAGGTCACAGACTTGCTCCACGAACGGGACATCCTGGGGAAGGTGGGCCATGATCTTTTAGAAGCCAAGGGTAGGATGACCATTCGCCATAGCCATATAGGCCATAACAGATGTATTTCAGTCTGAGGTCATTTTGTATATGAGCCATACCTTAGGTTTTTATACATGGAGGGGAATATATATATATATAATATGTGTATATATATATATATACATTGCAAGTTTGGTAAGACATCTGTAAGGTGATGAATAGTGAGGTCTTGATCTTTTCAAAGATGTCTGTGATTGTTTTCCCATGAAGCATGGGCTAATACCAGCAGCAAAGAGCAGCTCCATAGAGCCACTAGATGCGTTTGTGATGACCAAGAACCTACCAATTAATACAGGGTTGGGTTGCATAATGTTAGATATTAATTGAAAAAATCTAGTTTTTTTTTTGACTATGGACGATGAGATTCCCTCTTCACCAACCAGCTTTTTTCCGTGTCGAGGCGTTGATGAAGGGCGATGAACGCTCAAAGCAACAAGTGGAACTGGTGGATCTTCACAAAGGACAAGCGCAGACCTTGTCCAAGGAGATGCCCTGGGAATCGGAGGGAGCGGAATTTTCTTGTTGTCGAGAGATAAATAAATAAATAAATATGTATATATATTATAGCATATGATATACATGAATACATGAATGATCAACAAATGTATATTACACATATATATATATACATATATATATATACATCATATAACACCGATTCCTACTGACATATGGGGGAGTGGAACAAATGGCTCAGACATCTTTTCGGGTCCCATCACAGGCCTCCCTGGCCACCACACCAGGACTTGCACCGCTGGAAGTCAGAGCTAGATCTGAAGTGCGGGCACCCGTTGTGACCCCGAGCTAAAACTGTAGCACCATGATGTAGCTAATCATTTTTGGTAAATCATCATTATGATTGTAGAGGCACCATGATTGTAGAGCCTTCAAATCACTTTTGGTGCACGATGTAGCCACGGAACACATCTGAAATCACACATTTTGAGGCTTCAACGGATGCACGAACTGGATCGACAGAGGGAGAAATATGCAGGAGATCTACAGCAGGCTGCCGGGGGGGTGATGTTGAAGTGCCAGAAGTGGTTTCCTGCATAATTTCCTTTCAACCAACCCAGTGATCAATATTTTTCTGGTGCAGTGTAATGATTGGAGATGCTGTTTTGATGTTGAGATGCAGCGGTTTTTCTCTGGGATTCAAGTTTTTCCTCTCCTCAAACCCGTTGGGTCTCTGCCTGGTATTGTGAAATTCCACTTGCCTAAGTTGCAACACCTCAACTAAGCTTAAGGTACGAACAAACACCAATATGAGCTGAGGACGTACAAAACCCATTTTCGTTCAACAGCAACTCTTTCATGGCTTGGGCCCACCAACACTCGCATCCAGTCCATAGATTTTACATGATCAACATGTATCAAGCCCATTATCCCATTGATGTACATCAACCAGTTGGATACTTTTTGTCACCATTATCCCATTGATGTACATCAACCAGTAACTTTTTACATCTTTTTGCCACCATCAACTACCACTTTTTACCACCATCAACTCGGTTGATGAACATCAAATCAAGACTAATTGATGATGGTTTATAAATCCGTTCATATATATATATATAATATATATCTATATATATATATAATATATATATACCTATATACCTATATATATATATAATATATATATATATCTACATGATATTCATCAACTACCCTGGTTTTTGCCGATTCCGGCCGGCCACCGGCCACCGCAGCTGGACCACCGGGACCGGGACCCTTTTGTCGTTCCGCCGAGGCCAAGCAACGCTGTGAGGTGGCACAGGAGCAGTTGCGAGGCGCCGCGGTGATGCCAATATCATGGCAATAATGGTAATAGACCAATGGTGATTGCCAATATATCATGGTTATTCATGGTTATTCTATGTTATTATCATGGTAATATTAACTGTAATAATACATATAATATATACATATATACATATATGCTGTATATATATATATATAGATACCAGTATTGGTTGATGAATATTCGATTAACATAGATTGTTGATATAATTATGTTGATATTTTTAGTGATAAACTGATAAAGCCATGATTGATATTGAATGATAAAGTTTTTCCCCCACTAAAATTTAAGTATGTCATCATACTTGGGGTAATTTTTGTCGCACTTTTCAGACAAATCTGATGGATGGTGATTTTGCCAAAAGAATAGATTTAACCAGCAGAAACAAAACAGTTGGACTGGATGGCAGAACAGCAAAGTTTGACTGGTGCAGCTTTGCCCCACTGAATTTTGTCAGTGGGTGCCCCCTTGCATGGGGGGGGAGCTAGATCTGAATGGCATGATGGAAGTCCCATACTAATAGCCCTACCGGCGTTCCCACCTTCAGTCGCAGGTCGTGAGTCAGAAATGGCGCGACTGAAGCGAAGTATCGCCGACGTCCGCGCCAAATGGGCTCAGCAAAAGAACCTCTACGAGGAGCCACGAGTCGGCTGAACTGCAGTATAGCCAGCCTCAATACAGATTTTTTGCATATGGACGAAGATATCGAAGATGTAAATTCTACAGGTCTGGGATATCGGTTCCAATTTTCACCATCAATATTAGCACATCACCCGCTCCAGAGGCAGTTCGAACGGATAAGAACCTCTACTCCAAAAACCTGGTGGAGTCGCTGGAAGAGATTAATGAGATGAGAAAAAAGTTCAAGGCCTGGGCAGTCGAAAATAGGTGATGAACATATACTACAGATGATTAAACATGGATGTTTATGTCTTGTTTAATGGCTTGGTTGAAGACTCAGCACATGACTGCAATTTTGATCAATGGTGGCTCAGGTGATGTGCCACCAGATCGAACAGTTGAAGGAGGAAATCAAAGAAAAAGACGTTCGAATGATTGAGGCAGATGGGAACTTCACGGAGCAGGGTGGATCTTTTTATGATGAGGGCATTCCTGCAGTATTACACTTTCCATCACGGTAAACAAAAGTTGCTGATTTTCTCCAACCTGATGCATGTATCCAAATATCAGTGAAAATACCTGGAGCATTTGGCAGTTGCAAATATGATTTACTTGACCCTGTCCTGCTCTGTCGTGCTCCGTCGTGCTCTGTACCTTCAGGATCACTCGAAACACGTGCAGATCAGCAAGGACTGTCAAATTGGGTCAGATTGGGGGATCGATTGATATCAGGTTGGTGGTTTGGAACATGAATTTTATTTCTCCATATATTGGGAATTTCATCATCCCAACTGACGAACTCATATTTTTCAGAAGGGTGGCTCAACCACTAACCAGATATTGATTGATGGCTTGATGCCGGTCACGCTTAGGAGACGGAGAAGACCAAACACTCCGTGGAGAACCAAGAGAAGCAGCTGACCAAAGCACAACAGGCCCTAGATGGCCGATCTTGGACGTTGAATGTGGTGTTTTCCATAGGGATGTGGGGTGTTTCTGGACGTTCGTTAAACATGGAGAATCTCATGGGTTTTGGGAGCCAGGTTGTTGAGCAACAACAAGCTGACATCAAAAAGCTGGAGGCTTCCAGACCGGAGATGGAATGAAGATTGGTGTGTTTATAGCGACTTTCTAAGATGTGTGGGTCCCATTGTTCCTGAGGAAACATTGAAGATATTGACCTCATGGTGAGAAATCGCAATTCCGAAATGTGGACCATTTTCCTAGCCTCAGGAGAGTTTCAAATCTAAGATTTTCGGATCCCCTTTGTTTTGCAGCCCTCCAAATTTTGAACAAGGTCATTTTGGGGTAGTACCAGCCCTGGTTCAAACACCGGCTGTTCATTTTCGGGAGGTCTGAGGTGATTATCTATGATTTCACCCAGTAGGAAAATAGGTATAGAAACCAGGATGACATCGTGGATTGCAAGTGTTATAACGACATTGTTGGTTGGTTTCAACTAGATTAACTATAGATGTTTTTGCAGCCTAGCCACCCTCAAGAATGGCTTTATACACCCAATTAAACCACATTGAGAGAAACTGGTAAATCCATAAGATGGAGCATGCACCAACAAAAACGGGGAAAATTCATCCAGCAAAAAGTGAAATACACAGCACCAACTTTCAGGATTGCCATAAGTTTCCCTGGACTCCAGTGATCGCTAGGGGGGGGGTCCTCCAACAATGCCTGACTTCAGGGTGCATGAAAACATCGACTTCAGCCAAATTTCACCATGTGATTGATGACTGGCCAGAGATGACCTGTCAAAAAAAAGGATCCACTGGCACCAATTTTCTGTCTCATAGGAGGCTATTCTCAGCAATTCATCCCGGGATTTCTGTGCAGAATTTCAACACACAAACATCTATTTTTTTGGGGGGGTTTTGTGAGTTTAAAATTGGACATGGATTTACCCTCTGGTAAACTAACATAGCTATGGAAAATCACCATGTTTAATGGGAAAACTCACTATAAATGGTCATTTTCAATAGCTATGTTGACATAACCAGAGGGTATCCCTTTTTTTCACACCGCCGAAAGGGGGAGAAACATCCGAGGCCACCATCCAAGAAGCGGAGACGGAACGCCAGAACCAGCGCAAGGAGTTCGAGGCCGTGACCTCTGAACGGAACATCTTGGGGAAGCAGCTGATCCGACGCAATGAGGCGCTTGGGGTTGGCTGGGTGTGTTTTTTTCAGAGAAAAATGGGAATGATGAGGAAGAAATCGCACTTCTTTGAGGTGAATCTGTGATTGTTGAGGCTTCTTTGAAGTGTGTAATCAGTCCAGAAGCCGAAACCATGTGGTTTTGAAGCTGCCAGATCCTGACACCTGCATGGTCAGCCCGGGCAGGAGCTTTCATTGATCTATGAGAAGATCAAGATCCAGGCGCGCTGTGACATCTGTGACCAACCACCCAGGTTTCCAACACCTGCAATCCCAAGATATCCCAAGATTGGTAGATTCTGTGTAGCCCCCTTCAAGGAAGTCCAGGAACGCAAGATTCCCCATGATTTTGCAGGAAAGCACCTTGTCAAAGGGCGAGGCCGGGCCCCCCGAAAATCCTGGACCTCCAAAATGAGCTTTGAAGGACTTTGTGTTATTCATGGAAGAAAGACATCTTTTTTACCAGTAAAAAGTAAAAAAACATTTTTTACCAGTAAAAAGTAGAAACAAACAATGAGGATTTTCATGGATTTTCTCCAGTCCTCAAGTAACTACTTGATTTCTGGGCAGTGTTCTGGATGATCATGGTGGATACATGTCTTCACCCACAGGACCCCGATTATGACCGATGAAACTCGCAAAGTTGTGGTGGACTGCATGGACTACATGACTATGTGACCATATCTGCTAGTTTCCATGGTCTGCAGCCAATTTTTGGCTTTGGAAGTGGGTCCGTTTCTTCGAGACCACCCTGGTATACCCCGGTGTGCATTCGCTTGCTTGTGTTCTTGTGTCTCGGAAAAGAAAGAAAATGAGCGACGTCTCCGCAAAGCTTTGGGGAATATCCGATTATCATTGTTGGTGAGTTGTTGGTGGCATGTTCTGAGGGAGAAACGCTGTGAGACCCACAGTTCCCCAAATGAACACGTCCGCAGGCGCAGTACAAGAAACTCTTGGATGGTCTGCATGGACAGCGGGGCGATATCGGCGAGTCGGGGCGCCCCATTAGGGGCGATGATTTTAGAGTTCCTGGGGGAAAATTTCTGCACATCGATGATGGATGATGATGGATGATGGATGATGATGGATGATGATGGATGATGGATGCAATCGCATTTGGTCCATTGAGATCTATTGAGTCTATTGAGTCTATTGAACTGGCCCACGTTGTTCATTCGACATTGTTGAGGCTGAAGCGCGACTTGTACATTGCACGGCAGCAGGCAAGTCGACAACTGTCCACTGGGATGATGGCAAGTCGACAACTGGGTCCTGTGACTGGAGCCACCAGAAATCCAGGATGGAAACAAGCGAAATGACACTCCTTAGGCCCTTAGGCTTTGTGAGATCGTCATAGGTTTGTTGAACATATCCATGATCGATATGATCGGCTTATATCGGCTTTCAGCCTTTCAATTTTCCTGTGAAATCGTGTTGGTGGATTCCATCTCCCCAGTTTGTGCTGGCCAGAAAACCATGCCCCAAAAACCATACCCCTAAGGCCGGAAAACGTTTGTTTATTTTTGCTGATCTCTTGAAATTGGATGAAGGGTAAATTCACGGGAACTCCTCATGTTCAATTGTAAAAACCATGGTTTCTTGTTAAATTGTTCTCACACTAATCCATTGACCAACCACATATCCCGATTCCTGAGAGTTTAAATCAGAGTTTAAATCATCATTTTTGATGGTTTTTGTTGACAGTTTTTCATCATGTTTGATGGCGAGGCGGAATCCGCTGGAAGCCTTGAGAAAGAGGTCTACCACTTACAGCGGGAACTGCTGCAGGAGCGAACCAAGGCCACATTTGGGAAATGGGCAGCTTCACCAAGAAATGGTGGATGAATTTGGGGATGAACATTGGATATATCATTGACCTATACATTATACATTGACATATATATATATATTTAGATACATATACATACATATATATATAGCATTTATGTATATATAGGGGATATGCGTATATACATTGTATATCATTGAATGCATTTTCCGATATCGTTGTTTGGTTATGTTTACAATATGTTTATTAGGGATTTGATTCACCAACAAACGGGGAATAACGGGGGATCAGTCTCAGACACCACCGGACCGGTCAGACTGGACTGGTCGGTGACGTTCCCATGAAACCTGGTTGAACATATTCTGTAAATCAAATTCTCTGTGGTCCCCCCAACCAAGCATTTCATTTAGTTTGGCATTTTTTTTGGCGATTGTTGGATTTCGTGTACATGTAGTGAACATCTACAAGCCTTACAGATCCTTACAGGAATATACAACCCTTACAGTGAAGATCGTAGAAGATCAATATTTCGTGTGTGTAGATCGCCCCAAGATCCCAGGTGCGCGCTCTGTCCGAAGAGTTGGAGAATCCCATGAACGTTCACCGCTGGAGGAAATTGGAGGGTTCTGATCCGGCCATGTACGAATTGATTCAGAAGGCTGGAAGTGCAGAATGGCTTCACAGATTGGACTTTTGGTGGCAGAATTTGTGGTGTTACCTGGTGAGTTGAGGACGTGATTGGAGTCGTTGAACCTGAACTGGTTGAACTGGTTTCGTATCTAACTGAAATTGCCTAGATTTCACCGTTTTTTTTGTCAATTGTTGGGACATTTCAGGTAATGTCACCTCAGGCCTGGTTTACTGCGGGGGGTCCCATAGTACTGGCATCTAACATCACCCTAAAGGCGGACCAACCCCTTGAAACCAGCTGACCGGCGATGAACATCGCAGGTCCGGAGCTTGCAAAAGCGGCTCATCGCTAAGACGGAGGAGGTCGTGGTGAAAGAGCTTTGGCCATAGCATATATTTTTTTAATGTCACGGTTCACCATGGGGGATGGGTGTCACCAAGAAAGTTAAAGGGAGGTATAAACGTAAGTAAATCAATAACGCACACAATACATATATATATAGATACATATATTATATAATATATACATATGCACAATGGGGATAGAACGGGATACATCACCAGATGATTTGTGGATTTGTGAAACAACGAGCCATGGGTGATGAAGCATCATGGCCATGGGCAGAAACTCAAGGATCCTCCGATGACACGAACAGATTGAATAGATACCTCATAATAGTTCCAATCAAGAATCAATCACGAACTAGTCAGCTAGACTTTCTTAAAAACTTACTCAGCTCTCTTATAAAGTTGGCAACGCCTCTAGGTTTCTTCAGGCAAAAAAAAAATCTCTCTCTCTCTATAGTCATTGCGGTGGTCTTCTCTTACTTTCTCCGTGTCTTCTTTCTGGAATTCCAGATCATACTGTATCTCTATTGTTAGGTAGTATTTTTTTTTTACTCTTCTTTGTGTCTTTTCTGGTACCCTCCGGTAATTTTACAGTGCTGTGGAACATGGCCCACTGCGTTCGATACTGATTGTTTGCTAAATGATATGCTCCATAGCATGTTCCTTGTTCCATGGCATCACATCTACATGTTGAAGATGGTCGTTTTTCTTTAAACAACATCATTGCATTATCAATAAACCCTGACATAAATAACTCCGACAGCAATACCAAATACTACTCTGATCTGATCATAATATAGCAACTGAAAGTTTTGGGTAAAACATGTAGAACCACCTGTAGACAAAGTCATCAGAACCAAGGATGACATGTTGAACATGATGCAAACAATAGCAACCAAGGCACACACACACACATATCAGCCCCAGAAGCTCCCAGCATGACATTTTTTTTTGGGACAGCCGGGACAGCACCTACTGTGGATTTGCTGAGGACATCGAAATCCAAGAGAAGGACAAACTCCACAAGGCGTGCAGAAAGAGACCTCTGCAACGAATGGTTCCTGATTGAATATCCCGCTATGAAACGCGGACTGCACAAGATGTAGATGTTGAGTCCCCACAAGACCACAACTTGAGTCTTCCGATTATGAATATTATCAATATTCAAAATTCAAAGCTAGTATGTGCGCGTTTGCATCAGTTTGTGTTGCATGAAACATCGAGCAACGTCACCAATTGCATATGACCTTTGAGAGTCCAAGTTTCTGCGATCAGCTGGGTCCACTTTTCTCAGCTTAATACCATGCTTGGACAATTTTCCACAAATTGACAATGTTGGTACATACAAAATAATTATCTTTTTCTCTAAGTGTATGCATACACACACATATACATACATATATATATATATACATATTTGCATATATTTGTATATATATATATATTTATACATATACATGTATACACACATATACATGTATACACACATATACATGTATACATATATATACATACATATATATATATATATGCATGTGCATATATATATATATCATTCATGTATAGATATTAGACACGCATATAGGCTATATACATATATGTATAAATCTTTACATATTTGCATATTTTCTACCAGTTTACCAGGTCTTGATATTTAGAATGAGTTTCTTCTTCACCAGGTTACCCTATCCTGGGGGAACCCGGGGGAAGCTGCGTAGGAGTTGAACGGCATCTTGGAGAAGCAGCCAGGGCCCGAAGTCTTGGAACAATTAGAGCAGTACCAGGACCTCCGGCTACGGCTTGGGAGATCTATAGGAGCCTTGGAAAGCGGGGATTGATCAACCTATCTGTATAGATATGTATAGATTGTATAGCGTACATATATATATATATACATATATATAGATGGATATACTTATATATATATACATATGTATATAGAGATACATATGTTTATATCTATTTATGTGCATATGTATATATATATATGTATATTTGTATAGACATATATACCAAGGGTGCATTTGTCTTCTCATATGTAACCTTGAAATGTACATACGCATACGTTTAGTCTTAGAACCCAAGTGATCGGATATTTTTTTGGGCGCTTTTTTGGGAGCAGATCTCCTGACGCGCTGATGGTTGTGTCATGAGGAGACCTATGCGGCCAAGCAGAAACAGATGAAGGCCATGCAAAGCGAGTTGCACACCTATCAGTCACAGGCCTGCGGCGTAGCGGCGTGGTTGGGTGGCGGTGGCGCCAGAAATCGAAGCACATTGCCCGGTGGAGCCAATTCATGTGGTGGTTTCACATATTTTCTATTGATGTGAAACCACCAAATATAGTTTTCCATGTGAAACCACCAATCATGTGATGTTTTTTCTATATTCCTGCGATGATTTTTTCGTCCAATGGACGATTGGTGGGATGGTTGACCAGGTTCCCCCCAGGTTCCCCTGACCTGGGATGGAACGGGATGGAACCGATTGAGGTGTCGGATTACAAGCATGAGATTGACCGACTGAATCGGGAACTCCAAGAAGTGAAGAAGAAATTCTACGATCAGAAGAAACGGGAAATGATTCAACAGGACCGGCTGTGGGAGGTCAGGATAGATGGATGGATAGAAATGGCAAGGGGCAAATCATGTCGTGTTGCAAATCTTTAGTCATCCCTGTTGGGTATGACAACAATAGCTGTGGATTCTCATGCTGGCTGCATCATTCATCCCAATGGCCGGAGATATTTAATCCCTTGCGCTAGAATTTCTCAGGTATATATATCCATGTATACATGTCCCCAGTTCTATATGTTCTGTGCTAATCAGTTGTATATCTTCAATACATAGTTTATGGGACAATTTTCAGGAATCCTCTGTATTGACAGAGGAACACCATAATTGTGTGTAGATTTTCAGTCGAACCAATCCAGTGAATATCCACAGTTACGTACTTGGGGGTGCATCCCAGTTGGTATGTTGTTTTTCATAGACTGGGGATGACTGGGGTATATCCCACTCATCTAGCTGGGTTATGATCTGGCTATTACCCACTGACGAACTTATGAAATACCATAATTTTGGGAGATAAACATCCATTTGCCAGGAAAGATTGATGGCGTTCGCCAGGGGGTAGAGGAGTTTTACCCATCCCGATATCCAAGTTCATATGCATATACGTATATATATATATTGTATGCATATATATGTGTATATATATATATGTATTATGTGTTTATAATATAATATAATATAATATAATATAATATAATATATAATATAATATAATATATAATATAATATATAATATAATATAATATATGATATAATATATGATATAATATAATATAATCTAATATAATCTAATATAATATATAAATATATAAATATATAAATATATAAATATATAAATATATAAATATATAAATATATAAATATATAAATATGTAAATATGTAAGTGTCAATGGAGCCCTCCCCTCAGATATTGATGGCCATCAAATAGCGGCAACCAGGAGGCCCAACGGGGCGACAGTCGTGTCATTCATCCCCGACCTGTGCCGCAGGCAGAGATGGGGTTTTCTCGGGGTTTTCGGGTTTTCTCACCCCGAAGACTGGGATAACATGGTTATAAATATTTCAATGGATTGGTTTAAGGGAAAATTTTAACCGGAAAACACCATATTTAATCTGGGGGAAATTCCATGGTTTCCGGTTAAGATTTTCCCTTAAACCAATCCATTGAAATATGTAAATAGATCAATCAATCAATGACGAATAAGCGCATATGTAATACACATATATATATACAGATGAGTCTATCTGTTTATGTTTTTATCTATGTATGAATATGATGTAGGTACTGCAATGATGCAATACAACGCAACACAACGTAACGTAACGTAAGGTAATGTAACGTATCGATACAACTGCCTGGTGAACAACGGGATTAACCGTTTAGCCTGGTGAATTGACCTACAATTATCGCATTTCCAACTGGGGAAGCCATGGTTTATAAAGCACAGTTCCAATTCTGGAAAACTCTCTTGCCATCCCACTTGAGCCTTGCCCGGGCCGACCATCGTTTTGGGGACCATCCTTTAAAAGCAAATCTGGGGATAATTAGTTGGGAAAAGTCGTGGATTCGATTGTAACTCCAATATTGCAAAACATTGCCTATATATATATATGCTTATATATATATATATGTGTACATATGTATATACACATAATTTTGTGTAGCTCATATTTCTCAAATCAGTGATTTATGACAGCATCCCTGGAGCTAAGCCTCAGACTGGCGCGCACGCAACTGCTTTGGAGATGGTGCAAACCCTGAGATATCCACTATTGTGGGGGTTGTGGGGTATCAAAAGAAACATGTGGTTACTGTATACTGTATGGAAAGTTTCATGACCTACCAGTTGAAACAGATGCCCTCCGGTAATCTCAGAGTTTGCCATGGAAAATGGATGAAGATGGCCATGAATTGTAGCGTCAATCACCTGAGCTCCCCCTGAGCCCGCGAGGTTCGCTACATGGGCGGTTTGTTCAGCTTGGCACACTAAGGCGCCTGAAACCCACATGGTTTCGGATGGTTTGGGATGGTTTGCTATTGGCTTTGCTACTTCAAACATGGTATTTTTTTAAAATGTGTTGATCCAACCCCATAGGGAAAAAACTACGAGTTTGAGCATCAATGTCCGTCAGGCACCAGTTGGATTCGATTGTCCACATTGAACTACTGTTTCAAGAAAGCACCGGAAAAGTGACATGGCAACCCAAAGTGACACATTTGTAGCAGCTAATTTGTGGCTTCATGTTTGATTTCAAAGGGTGCGATACAGTCTATTCAATCTTGTTCATGTCGACTGTGATGTTTTGCTCAGCAATAAACTCAGGTGCTATCCCCAACAGCTTTAAAGCTTCGGCGTTTTTGCCATAAAAATTAAGCGCTTATCCCGTAAAAATTAAATGCTTATGCCACAAAAAACATGAGAACCCTTTGGAATTTCACAAAGCACCTGCACCAGAACCCTCCGGAACCTCACAAGGTATCTGCCCCGGAACCCTCCGGAACCTCACCAAGCATCTTCTCCGCCAAAACCCTCCGGAACCTCACAAGGTCTCTGCACCGGAACCCTCCGGAACCTCACAAGGTCTCTGCCCCGGAACCCTCCGGAACTTCATCAGGTAGCTGCACCAGAACCCTCCGGAACCTCACAAGGTATCTGCCCCGGAACCCTCCGGAACCCTCCGGAACCTCACCAAGCATCTTCTCCGCCAAAACCCTCCGGAACCTCACAAGGTCTCTGCACCGGAACCCTCCGGAACCTCACAAGGTCTCTGCCCCGGAACCCTCCGGAACTTCATCAGGTAGCTGCACCAGAACCCTCCGGAACCTCACAAGGTATCTTCACCGGAACCCTCCGGAACCTCACGAGGTATCTGCACCGGAACCCGCCGGAACCTCACGAGGTATCTGCACCAGAACCCTCCGGAACCTTGTCTGGAACTTGGTGTTGAAGCTGCACCGGATCGCACCGGAGCTAATCTGGGCTAGAGACCCCATATATAGCAAAGTTTTGCCGTTGGGGGAAAAAAATCGTCGATGTGCCAAGCGGCGAACGCGCGGCAGGTCTCCAGTTTCACTGTCGATCTACGAATTTGGGCGAGAACGCAGATAATGCAGGGCTGCACCTCAGAGCGGCTGCGCTTCCAAAGTCTTCTAGTTTTTTATGATCGTTTTTATGGTTTATCGCTGTTTATCGTTTTCTCACATGAGTGGCCAAGTGATTCCAATCATGCATCTTCTTTGGGAACCAAACTGCCCCTTGTCCGTGGATCTACATGGATATCCATCAAATTTGACATGAAAATTGGGAACTCACGGCATTCCATTACTCGTATGCCAAGTCACGCTGCAGCTGCAGAGGCAGCACCATGTCTCACCCTGTGGTTCACCTTGTACATCAGCCGTGCCGCAGAATTGCCAGCTGCAGCCGAGGGATTTCACGTAAAAAAAAGCGGGGGGATCCAACAAAAACCATGGATTAACCAACGACAAAAGGGTATTAATAACATTTTATGATATTTTATGGCCATATAATTCATATAGTGATGATCACCGATGTAGTATTATGTATTATTGATCAGCTATAAACATGATGACCAGACTTTCAATGGATTTACAATGACGCAGGGAGGCTTTGGAACATCCGTCCAGCTGAACCTTTGAGACACTCCCGAACAGCTTCCAAAGGCACTCTTAGTTTTCGGGCTTGTTATCACCTCATTTTATCATTTTATTGTATTTTTCTGTATGGTTTTGTCTGAAAATTGGGTACTACCCTCTTTTTCCGATGATCTTCATTTTCCCATCAGCATTCTTTGTTTTGGTAACTATCAGATTCATCCCCTGTGATCCCTCAGTTGTGCTCAATTGGCATGGCATTTGCCCGTGTTTCACTTCATTGCATCGCCACATTGGGGTGAAGCGAAATGGGTCACGGCATCGTGGGTGGAGAGGTAGCTAACCCCGTGGGCAATATAGGAGGTATAACATGGTATAACATGATCTATTTGATCAACAAGAAATGAAATATTTGCAGCACCAAGTTGGGAGGTAATCAAATTAGTCATTAGTCAACGATAAATGGGGAGATAATCAACAAAAACCGGAAAAAAACAACAACAACCAACTGTTATTTGACCATATTTGATCAACAATACAGGGCCTGTGGAGTCTTCATAGTTCTTCCTGGCTGACCAGGCACCAGCACAGGCAGCGTGGTGCCCACTGGGTTGGTTTTTTTTAGTAATGATTTGTACGTATTTTATTTTTAGCCAGATCAGATTAAATCAAAGGGTTTCACTGGTCTGGATATTGTGGTTTTTGCGCAACACCTTGGCACTTCTTTCGGCTGTGGCTCATGGGGAACCCCGCAATCTTCCGAACATCTTGAAACTTTGAAAAAGTTGGAGATTTGTCTTCCAGGTTACCCTCTGGTAATTTAACATAGCTATGGAAAATCACCATTTTTCATGGGAAAATCCACTATTTCTATGGCCATTTTCAATAGCTACGTTAGTTTACCAGAGGGTACGGCTTGCTACAAGTTAACTATCCGACATAGGTTTTCATGTCATGGTCTCTGATTTTCCTGTGGCTCGTGGAGTAAAGCTGAAACAGGATGACAAACACCAGCAGAACAGCCAACATTTTCCTGCAACATTGCCAAGTTTCCATCGACATACCACAATTGTAAACCAACCATCATCATTTATAATCATTTATCATATGCTATATATGCTATATATATATATTATATACATATATTATCATATATTCAATGGATCATCATTTATCATATTCACCAGGTGGACCAAGATCAGGGATATCAGGGATCTATGGCTTGGCGCCGTCAGTGAGAATGGCATCCCAACGCTCAAAGGGCGCCATGAAGGCGACGTCGACCACCAAAGCGCCGGTGATTTCGTTACCGAAGGAGGCGGCGCTTCAGCCGCCGATTCAGCGGTGGAGTTGTTTGAAAGGATAGGGAGTATGATGGCTTTTATTTGGTGGGGATTATATATGGGATTGATATGGGATTTATGTGGGATCTACATATGGGATTGATATGGGATTGATATGGGATTGGTATGGGATTATTCATGATGAATCATCAACAGTGGGAGTTCACCAATACCAAATGGGTCTGAAAATGGATTCAAATCCCAAGCAATTTGGCCATGCGAAATCATGAACTGACCAGTGGAGTCTCCATTGACAAAGCCATACGCCCTTGGGAAAAGACCAGTGGAGATGACTACGGGCTTGCGTCCAACGACGCCAGTTGCCATGAACCAGCAATGGAACAAGTGCATTGGCAGAAAAAAACAACGTCATGCAGACAGTGGTCATGGGAGATTGTGATATCTGGGAAATTTGCAGGACACCGATGTCTTTGATGAAGAGCCCGTGCATCCAGTGAATTGAACCATGGATCACGAACATCCATTGATCACTAAACATCAGCGTGGTTTTTAAGACCCATTCAACCCATCAAACCCGGTACATCCATTAAACCCCATTAAACCCCATTAAACATAGTCAAACCCCATTAAGCCCCTTTTTAATCGAACGGATCTCATGTTAGATTCTTAACTTAAAGACCTGGGCCGCAGGCAGAACACTTCGTGATCCACTCGGATGTTGGGACACCTTCGGCAGCGGAACCACGGGGAACCATCGTGGAACATAGGCGGCTGCGACGACTGCGACTCCTGCGATGGTACTTGAAGCTATTTGCAGAGTATTTCCGACTTCGTGGTTGGTGGTTGATGGTGGTTTGGTGATGGTTTGATGGTGGTTTGATGGTGGTTGATGGTGGTTGATGGTGGTTGATGGTGGTTGATGTCTAGAACGAAGGTCATCACGGCATGGGAAAAAAAAGCCCTGATTCGTGCGACAGGCGCATTTCTGTGTCAGTGCGCAGACGCCGATCCAACGATGTGGAGAGGCGGCCTAAAACTGGGGTTATGGTATGGGGTTCACCAATGGTCAGGGGACATTTTCCATAAAAAACCCATACCACGGAGGGGATCTCGATTGGAAACGCCCCAAAAACCCAGAGCTTTGACTTGACATCTTTCCCATGATAGTCATACGGGACCCCAAACATCCCCAAACCCAATTCCATCATATTTCATCATTGATTAAATCCAAATGTTTCATGGTTTAACCAGGTGAAAAACCAGGTTTTGTTTTAATTGTTTGATGGTTAACCATGCTTGACCACCATTTTTTCCACCATCAGCCTACAGGAAGTCATCTCCCGGTGAGCGCCGTCGCACCAGCTGGGAACCACCAGCTATGGATGGGAGTCAGGCTGTCACGCTCCAGGTAGACTTGTGGAACATGACCCAAAACGATGAGAGTCGTCGGAAGATCTTGGGCCCAATTTTTTGTGCTTCGTAAAGCCGAGGTCCTGCCAAGGGGTCAGCCAGGTCTGCTGGGGCTGGGTGTTTTCGAATCAAACATGGGTGATTTCACTGGGAAAGCTGGGTGTTTTCGTGACATTGATATGGATGGATGATATTTCTGGATGATATTAATGATAGACGAATGGATGGGGATATCATGATATATCATGATATATCATGGGGATATCATGGGGATATGGATGATATTAATGATATATAATAATATATATATATATATGATATCATGGAATCGACAATCTCACGACCTTCATCCCATCCCATGGCATGGCCTTTCGCGGGATCGTCAGGTTCTCAGCAGTGGAACCATCAAAGCAAAAGCCTTGCTCTGGAGGTCCATTCTGGGGATCCCAGGAATGGGAAGGTAATAACCAGATGAAATACCTCAGTTATATATGGACTATCCCCAGTCACATATATATATACATATATGCATGCAGACATACAGACACACAGACATACTTACATACTTACATACATACTTATATACATACTTATATACATACTTATATACATACTTATATACATACACATACATATACATACACATACATACACGTACATATGCTAGACATATGGTCTATATGGGTCATAAAGCAACTCAACCAGCTGTGCTTGGATGTGGCTACAGAAACTGACCACACTCTGTGGCCACATAAGTGCAGCAATGTGCTCTACTGGAAGCATGTCAATGGCATCCTCCATTTGGACGATTCTGATAAGAACAGGTTTTGGATGATTTTGGAGACATGCACGGTCTGCTTCTATAGTGATGACCATTGATGACCAGTGATGACCAGGTCGAGAGTTGTCCCCGCCACAAGAGGAGAGCAGGTGCGGCGTTCTGGGGACGTGGCCGAAGTTCTTAGAAGAGAAATGAGAGAAACTAACAACCCAAAAAGAAATCAACAAATCCAAGAAGGTTGAACAGAATTCAAGTTTCAACCTTTGAACATTTTCCATGAGCATCCCACATGAAGAATGCACTGGCACGGGACGAGAGCAGGTTGGAAGACGAGAGCAGTACTGGAGCTCCAGACTCTCAGAAGTCCGGGACCATGGCTGGACTCAGAGTTCACCCATCATGGATGGCCTCATGGGTTTGATTATGACCATCATGGATTGATTATGATGGATTTTCATTATTATGGTCATAATATGTCATAATCATAGATGATTTTCCTGAATATTATTGTCAGACTTGTCATCCATCATTTAATTTATTGCAGCTTATCATCGTTTATAATTCACTATCAGGTCACTATCATGCACGATCACCTGTAGAGAGATTTCACCAGGATGATCAGCAAGAAAGGGTGCTCTTCAAAGAATTTACCATCTGGTTATTTAACATAGCCATGGAAGCCATGGCCCATTTATAGATGGTTTACCTATTAAAAATGGGTGGATTTTCCATGGCTATGTGAATATTTCGCTTCATTTCTCTTGAATCCCCCGAAACTCTGGGTTTTGTTGGCTCCAAGGAAGGAGGGCCCTCCCTCTGTGGATCGAGCAGATCGAGCAGATCCAGCTCCAAAAGATCGAGATCGAGTGGAGAAGGACTTGGTGGGGTAGCCCATTTTTCGTTTCAGGATGGAAAGGATATTGTTCTTAGAAACACATCGGTGATGGTCAAAGTACTAGGCCGGCCCTAGGAAATGTGAGAATCAGAGATTTTGGTTGTTTGTACATACCATCAACTTTATTAAAGGTGCTGTACCATACTGGACCTAGGTTTGGATGATCTACCCTCTGGTAATTTAACATAACTATGGAAAATCACCATGTTTAATGGGAAAATCCACTATAAATGGCAATTTTCAATAGCTATTTTGACATAACCAGAGGGTACCCAAATCCGGGCAGCAGGTCACAGCGTCTCCTTCCTCCTTGCGAAGAGAGATCGATGTATTGCGATTGCAGGTGCTGGAGGAAACGAAGAAAAATAGGGGAGGTAATCCCACCAGAATCCACCAGAAGTTGGTGAAGACTACAGCAAATTCCAATGGTTCTGGGGATTTCTGGGGTGATAAACCAGCAACACTTGGAATTTGGCATGATTTCACCCCAAAAAATTGGGCGATGCAACCATGAGAAATCGGGAGTTCCACCAGAGGTGGAGATTTCAAAAAATAACGATGGAACTGAAACTGACAGAAGTTTTACATTTGACCCTACATTTGATACAGATTTCCCATCGATATCCCATGGATTGTCATTTTTCCCAGCTTGTTTCCCTTAGATTTTCCACCGGTTAGGTGCAAGCACTGAAGGACGTGCAGGAGCAAACCGCCGAGATCCATTGGAAGGCATAGTTTGACCTTGAAAAACATGAAGAAAGACGTAAAATGGTGGGGGTGGACGGGCATGATTGACATTAACAATTTGAAATCTAGAAAGATCCTGAAAATCATGGAAAGCACGAGGGGTTTGAGATAGTTTTTGAGGTCCTGAGAATCACCGAAATCACCAAATGCATCAGAACTTCATGTCAATATGGTATGGCCGTATGGCTCAAACATTGAGTGCCCCAACATCCAACAGTTGCTATCGGTTCATCATTTTTCCCATCATTTGATGATCATCTTGAGGTATGCTCCACGATTTTGTTGCTTCTATATTCCATTATATTTCCTACAATGTAATTTAGGATTATGATAAGTTCTATGCCACCATCTCGGGTATGTCTTTCTTAAATCCACCATTTCCTTGCCGAACGTCCCCATTTTTTCACGAAAAAATCCGTGAATCCACGAGCTTAGCAACTTGCTCCCACCATGATGGTGAATCATAGCCACTTTCATGGGGAAAATCGGTAGACCTCTCAATTGACTCAGTTTTCCACCCAAAAGTATCTGAGGTGGCCAGGGAGCAGCTCTGTTTGATTGGTTTATTTATGTTTATTTATTAATATAATATAATATAATATGATATATGATATGATATAATATAATATAATATAATATAATATAATATAATTACATATATATATATACATATTATAATATATATATAGTATCTTTTGTCCCCATCAAATCTCTTCCAAATCTCCAAATCTGTTTCCATGTCAGGTCATCTCCAACGTCGTGGAGGAGCGCAACCTCTGGGAGTCACGCTACAAGGAGGCGACCCAGGAGAGTAAAGCTCGGTGCCCAGAAAGGCTGGTTGATTAAAAGATGGGATTGTTTGGCTATGGAATTCAGTGAAAAACTAACATTGTAACATTATATATAGATATAGATATCTCGAATTAATTACATGTAGAGACTACTGTAGAGATGTAGAGATGATACCTATATATATATATTTATCATGTAATATATCTAATTGATTACATGTAGATATGTAGAGATTTTACATACATATGTATATATATATATATATATAATATTATATGTAACAAACACCGGACATGGTTTGCTGAGGATTGCTGATCCATGATCTCTGCTGAGGTCAGCAAGATGGATGCAGCTATCAGGCGCTTTTTTCCAAGTCGTCATTGGCACTTTTTTAATGGGAAAACTTATGTTTTTTTAAAGGTATATCCCGGGAAAACCTATGTTTTTTTTTTTTAAAGGGATATCCCATTTTTGAGAAACAACCATGTGTTGAATTTTTAGGGCCACCAGGATTTTTGCTATGGACCAATTTTTGCATATCATATTGCAACAATCTCGTCTTTCATTCCTTTCCGCTCCCTTGCTGTTCAGTATGACGCCCACACCTGCTGGCTTCTCAGACTGGGGCGATATAACTGAACGCTTGGCATGTGTCTTGATGTGTCTATGAGCCCCATTCTGTCCCTCCAAAAGGGTTGAAAAGGATGAAAAAGGATGGAGAAAGGTAACGAAAAACAACTTGAAAGATGTTGACATATTCATTGATCTTCATTGATCTGCATTGACAATACTTATACCCTCTGATAAACTAACATAACTATGGAAAATCACCATTTTTCATGGGTAAATCAACTAAAAATGGCAATTTTCAATAGCTATGTTAGTTTACCAGAGGGTATTATTAATTGGCTGTTCATTAGATATTTCTGGATCACGTCATCCGATGTTTTTCTGAGGCCAAGTCGGCCCAGCCAGAGACGAGGCGCGACTGAGATTGGCTGCATCCAAAGATGGGAGTTTTTTTTTTTTCGATTTTCCCACATGCAGGGCGGTTTCAATGAGAGAATTAAGCAATTATATATATATATATAGAAATATTATAATAAGAGTAACAATACTAATAATGACCATAGTAATGAGAATAATCCAAAGAAGTAGGGAGATTTTCCCCAGGTCAGATTATGGGATCTTAAATCCGAAAAACGGACAGATTTTGGGCATTTTGGGTGCCCAATTTTCGGAAACATTTGCAAAGTGCTTGTGGTCATAGCTGCTGACAAGCATGCTATCACCCCTTTTATTGAGGTTCTATAGTTAAGTCATATTAGTGGAAAGTTCTACTTTTTAGAATTTAGTATGATTATGCTAAGCATGTGGTTATATATATATACATAGTATATGGTTATCCAACCATTTTAGGATTGTATATATGATTATTCAATGGGGTTATTATATGGGTATATTAGGTATATTACTGGTTACTAGTGGTCCTTCATGGTTATATATATATATGTTATATATGGTAATTCTGTATACAGATGCGCGTCTTAGCCATGGCAGCCCATGGCCCAAAATAAATCCGTGGGATGTTGGGACGAGCGAACTTTCTACAGCTTCAAGTGATGTGATGTGAAGTCCCCCAAACAGGACATTTACCAACATAGTAGTATATATATAGTTATAGTTATAGTTATATATATACATACATATATATATATATATATCCACACACTTATTCCCCTGTAAATATATTCCTTAGGCCAATGACAGCCCCCAGAGATCCTCCACTTGGATCATCCAGTGCTCTACATCCCAGTGGTGAAGAACTAGGGATAATTAATAGCGGTTATAACTATTATATGTCCATTATCAATATCCATATAATGTATGGGATATATTATTAATATCCATATAGTTTTTTTTGTTTATAATTTATATAATATAGTGGATATATTATATGGGATATATCCATTATTTTCATATGTTAATTATAGGGATATGGGATATAGGTTATTAATATAGGCATATGGGATATAAATGGATATAAGTATTATATCATATGTGATTATTATCATAACTACATAGAATATTGAGATATGTCTTATTCCCATATAATATAGGGGTAAATATCAATAACTAGACATCACATGGGAATGGGTCAAAACCTATCACATTGGCATAAAATTCCAGTAACCATCTATTTTAGGGCAGGCTACCAAGGTTTTGATTCATGGCCATATAAGAATATCCCCATTTTTATTTTGATTTTCCAAATTGTTTATAAACCACACCAACTAACTGTGGGTGGATGTGGCTATAAGAGCTGGCCAGACTCTGTGGTTCAAATCCCCATGAAAACCCATCATATAATGATGCGTCGTGACATTTATCACCAGTTTCTCTGTTACTCTCATCAATTTTGGAGGTGATACTCACACACATACATATATACATATATCCAGTATATCACCCTCTGGTTATCAATGTAGCTATGGAAAATCACCGTTTTAAACATGTCAAATCATCATAAATCATCGAACTAAATGGGCCATGGCTTCTGGTCGCAAAGTGTCAAACGACCAGAGGGGAATTCCCGGATGTATCTTCATTTTGGTTGGTAAAATCCCCGACTATCAGACAATCCCAATAAGATGCGTGCAGACAGCACTTCCAGGTCCACCTCTATCAACTCGAACATGGGAAGCAACTTTTTTGTTTTTTTTTGCTGCCGCAAATTCATAGAGATTGTCACTGATGTACACTCTGGTAATTTAACGTAGCTATTGAAAATGACCATAGAAATAGTGGATTTACCCAGCTACAAAATGGTGATTTTCTATAGCTACGTTAGTTTACCAGAGGGTACAACTGGTAGTTTCTCCCAATACAAACATAGGGCTGCAGTAGCGGGAAGCGACTTCCCAATGGAACGGTCCAGGACTGCTCCAACGGCTGCAACGACAGTGATGGCAGCATCCTTGAGCCGTGTGCCGATGACACATGTCACCCGGGAAAGATGGTGAAGCTCTTGGGCAGACAAGACATGTGAAACGTGGTGAAATTATGGTGAAATTATGGTGAAATTATGGTGAACCACTTGGACTTCATATTTAATCTACAAACATGGAAAGGGAACATCATTTTTGCCACTGGATCGAATGAAGTACCCCACTCTTGGACCAATTTTCCAACACCCATCTGAGATAGATACTTGTACCAGCCATTTTGCAAAATTGCAGTTGAAAATCCAGCAGTGCCAGTGGCCAATGCAGTGGCGTTCATGAATTTGAATCAGTTACAGATAGGATTTGGCTACACCCAGCAAAGTTGACGTGGAAGCCATATTCATATCCGTGGGGTTGCATGTCAAGATAAGGGGATATATCATGGTATTTCTACTACTTGGTGCGGGTTGATGACCATGTCATAGCCACTCCAACATTCAGAATCAATGTCAGTAATTGCCAGCTAAAGGCATTTCTGACTATACCGAGCATAGCTGCAATATATTTGTAATATATGCAACACCAAGAAGAACCAGTTTTTTCCCCAGCAAAATAGCAATACCTATATATATATATAGGACCAAGACTAAGAATTCGAGAATTCGTCGATATTTTTGGGAAGATCCTGAAGATCCAGCTATAACATGACTTTCATGTGACAGGTGGTGGACATCCCCAAGATCGATCTCTTTGGTGCCAGGCGAATTACTGGATCCCTGGCGATGAGTGACATTTTCCAGCTTGGGGAGATGTTTTGGTCCTGGAAATTAAAGAAATATGTATGTATATATGTATATATATATATTGTATTATATATATATTATATTATATATATTATATATGTATATATGTATATAGACATCCATTTTACGTACAAAAAATGTCCAGGAAACAGAACGGTTGATTTTGATTCACCTAAAGTGTTGTCAAATAATCCAGATGGCTTTATCTGAAAGTAGGTTACCCCCTGGTTAATCAGAATCACCACTAGTATGGGCACACTGCGGGGTATACCCAATTTTCAACCCAGGTCGTCCTTCGGAAATGGCGGAGATTTCGACCTGGCACACCTGGTTGATTGAACTTTGGAACTGTACAGATACAGTACATCAATCCCAGACACGGGGAACCAGGACAAACTGGCCCCAGCCACTGCACTCGGGAAAAACACTCAAGGTTGGTGCTCAGCTGACTCTTGTGTGAAAAGGACAGTTTTTCACACTTACATACATTAATATGTTATTCCCATTCTCTTTTTCTTTTCATGGTGAAATCCAACCGATTATCCCCATTGCTAATTGGAAGATCACTTCAAAAACTTGTTTTTTCCCACAGTTTTTGGTGGTTAAATCCAATTTTTGATGGCTAAATCATGCTAAATCCCGTATCAACTCATGTGTTTTTGCAAGTTCTGGCGCCAGGCAGCAGAAAGTTGTGACATGCTCAAGGGATGGGTCGGATGGAAAAGCCATGGTGATGGGGATGACCCCAAAAAACGGCGGAGTGGTAGTTCCAAGGCATCTGGAACTCGGGTATATCCCACATATAATGACATATAACTGGATATAAGTGGATATACCTGGACTATTATATATATATAGTGTATGGCAGTTGATGATTTCATATGGTTGTATGAATCGCGGATTTTAAGTGCGCATGGAGATTGCTGATTATTGCGAAACTACTGATTATATGATATCATGTATGTATATATATAATATATATATATGTATTCATCCCTGGCCATAGTAACTACATAGAACAACTTCTGTCTGGAAAGGATTTACGGTATTGTTTTGCCTGGTCTTCCTGCCCGTCCAGTGGTTCAACATCCTTGGCATTGGAGGATCCATGTTTCCCGCAGTCCCGAAATTGGTTCACCGGGAAAATAACGATGACAACCTCTATCATCCTATATTGGGTAAAATCATGCTTTCCGGTCCTCTTCTTTGGCATCCGGCACAAGCATGCTTTCTGGAGATTTTCCCACCTATGCTTCTGAACTGCTTTTAGGACCAGAGATGGGTCAAAACCTGTGATTTCACTGGATTTTGCCAATTTGAAGAACATCAACATCCAGCAAAACCATGGAAATTGTCAGCATTTTGAAGCTGAAGTGGCTCAGGTCACCAGATATACCTTGCCCAGTTCCATGTGCATTGTGAGTATGGCAACTCAGGGACCGACACAGATTCTAAGTCCTGGGACTTGAGTGGCTGCGATCTACCCCTGGCGTTGATGAGAATTGGTTGGGGGATTACACTAGCCAAATCTACCCAATATATTGAAGATTACATCATAATCCAATATTTGGGTAGATTCCGACGACGTTGGGATTATATGTTGGGATGAATTGGGATTAATAGACATTTGGGATTACATCATAATCCAACAGTTAAATAGTTCAATTTAGCTTGGGATCAAACATTTTTCCGACGGTGATGAGAATTCCTGGCACTGAGGCACCCCTGAGGGCGTGGCTACCTTGGGACGGTGCGGGGAGCTCCAAAGAGCTCTGCTGAAGAATGGCACCTGATGCTGAAGACAAATGGGCTGGAAATGAAGATTAAACACGATTTGATACATCTTTTGGAGCGAGTTCATATGGATTTTGGACACGCGCTTGGTCGAGCATTTCGCTGTTCGTGAGATTTGGCCAGGCGTTCTCCAGTTCCACAGGCGCGGTCCCCTTCGGTCCCCTTCGGTCCCCTTCTGCACCTCGGAGCGAAACACCAATTTGGGATATGACTATGGCTGTCTATAGCTGGTGGTTGCAAAGATTCTTAATGTTTTCTCCTACCCGGGATTGACTTTCAAGGTTCTTTGGGATGGAATGAACATGATTGAAACATCTCAAAACAGCCTGGTATCAAAACACCCTGGTGATGACCACAGGTGCCGTTGATGCGTACGGCACGCCCCAGCGTGCCAGCTGTCGCTGTTGGCAGGCCTCGGTGGGTTGGGAGAGGATTTGGACTGGTGACCGGTCACCTTACCTAAACATGGATTAACATAGACCCGGGCAAGCCGGCGGCGGAAGTTTCCCAAACATAAATGACCTATAGTTCAAAGACAACCTGTCCCGACCGTGTCCTTCCCTCGACACTCCACACCTCACACTGCACACTGCACTCTTCGCACTCCAAACTTCAAACTTCACACTCCACACTTCTCACTTCTCACTGCTTCTTCACACTCCAAACCTCACACTTCACACTTCACACTGCACACTTCACACTTCACAGTCCACACTTCACACTTCACACTTCACAGTCCACACTTCACACTTCACAGTCCACACTTCTCACTTCCCACTTCACACTTCACACTCCACATTTCACACTTCTCACTTCTCACTGCTTCCTTCACACTCCAAACTTCACACTTCACACTTCACACTTCTCACTTCGCACTTCGCACTTCACACTCCACGCTTCACAGTCCACACTTCACACTTCTCACTTCACACTTCTCACTTCTCACTGCTTCCTTCACACTCCAAACTTCACACTTCTCACTTCGCACTTCACACTCCACACTTCACAGTCCACACTTCACACTTCTCACTTCTCACTGCTTCCCTCCCACTCCAAACTTCACACTCCAAACTTCACACTTCACACTTCTCACTTCGCACTTCACACTCCACACTTCACTCACACTTCACACTTCACAGTCCACACTTCACACTTCTCACTGCTTCCTTCACACTCCAAACCTCACACTTCACACTTCCACTTCACACTGCGCTCTTCGCACTCCACACTTAAACTTCACACTCCACACTTCACACTTCTCACTTCCCACTGCTTGCTTCACACTGCACACTTCACGCTGCACTCTTCACGCCCCACACTTCACACTGCTCTAAACCTACGTGCAACAAAAAACACTAGCGCCAAAATGGAGAAAATCTGCTAACAAATCCATTTCGCAGCCTTCATGCAGCCAGTCCAAGACGATGTACGAGATCCAGCTGCAAAAGACATTACGCATGCAGCCAAAGCAAGAAGCAACCTTGACGCAGCCATTCCAATGCGATCTGCGGAGACTGAGTTGCAAAACACAAGAGAACTACGCGCAATGGCATCGGAAATTGTAGCTCCAAAACCGGATCTCGACGCCAGAGCGAAAAAAAGACGATTTTGAAGCACTTTTTAAAAGGATTTTTAGAAGGAAAATCACTAGCGCCAAAATGGAGAAAATCTGCTGACAAATCACTGTCGCAGCCTTCATGCAGCCACTCCAATACGATTTACGAAGTCCAGCTGCAAAAGACAATAGTATTACGCATGCAGCCACAGCACGAAGCAACCTTGACGCAGCCATTACAATGCGATCTGCGGAGACTGAGTTGCAAAACACAATAGAACTACGCGCAACGGCGTCGGAAATTGTAGCTTCAAAACCGGATCTCGACGCCAGAGCGAAAAAAAGACGATTTTGAAGCACTTTTTAAAAGTATTTTTAGAAGGAAAATCACTAGCGCCAAAATGGAGAAAATTTATATCCTCAAGTTGGAAGGTTCTAGAATGCCCCCCCCCTGGGGATAAACACGGAGGGTTCTAGAATGAAAAATTTTCATTGTAGAACCCCCGGTCCCGTAAGCATTGTAGAACCCTGGAAGCTTCTATAATAGCATATGATGATCTATGGTGCAGGTTTTGTGCAGGTATTTGTGATCCCTAGTGAGCCGGTGGTTGAAAGCCATTTGCCAGTTTGATCCTCCTGTTGAAACTGTGGTTTTGGTGATTTGCAAGGCTCGATTGCACTACGTCGCAACAATATTGCCGAACCAATGCCATTCGGCACAAAAACCCAGAAGGATTATATACAGATACATGGTAGAAAAATTAACAAAATCACAGTTCAGTTTGTTTCTTGATCTCAGTACATGGTAAGAACATTTCTGACTGGGGGAACTTGTGGGTTCAGCTCAGTTTTGAAGTGGTTAGCTGTACCTTTACCTTTGCATTCACCCCAACAATGCATGGTTTTTTGAGTTTATTTTTTGCATGTTTGCTTCTTTTGCCGTCACCTGAGGCACACATAAAGTGGCTTTTGCATGTTGTGTCACAAGAGGCTGCAAAATCCCGCGTCGAAAATGTACGTGCATTTGCTAGAGATTTGCATGCATTTGGGCTGTTCTTTTGATTTAATTCCGAAAAGGCGTGGGCCAAATATTGTCTAGCTCCACATCTCTGAACGAAAGGGCCAATAGGTGAAGTGAGCGGCAAATTGGTAGGTAGAAAATTTCCCCACTGGAAACAGCTGTAGTGACACACAAACGAATTTCAGGGAAAATCAAGTCAGCTAAAACTGTGCCTGTCATCTTTTGTTCTTCTACAAGTAGACGAATGCCTGTGCAACAAATGAACATATCTAAGCTATCTAAGCTATCTAAGCTATCTAAGCTATCTAAGCATACAACAGTTCTAAAATGGTTTCCCCTTGCAGTAGCTGGTATTTCACACGTTTGGCCAAGCAGGAAACCATTCCAGAACCCTTCCCAAAGATAAATACCTCCAGGGGTAGGTAGGCAGGTACAACCCAATGCCAATGAATTTCAGTGATAATCAAATCAGCTAAAAACAGTTTCTGCCATCTTCTGTTCTTCTACAAGTAGACCAGTGCCTGTGCAACAAATGAACACATGAAAGCTACCCAAGCATGCAAATGTTCTAAAATGGTTTCCCCTTGCAGTAGCCGGTATTTCACACGTTTGGCCAAGCAGGAAACCATTCCAGAACCCTTCCCAAAGATAAATACCTCCAGGGGTAGGTAGGCAGGTACAACCCAATGCTAATGAATTTCAGTGATAATCAAGTCAGCTAAAACTGTTTCTGCCATCTTTTGTTCTTCTACAAGTAGACGAATGCCTGTGCAACAAATGAACAAATGAAAGTTACCTAAGCATACAACAGTTCTAAAATGGTTTCCCCTTGCAGTAGCTGGTATTTCACACGTTTGGCCAAGCAGGAAACCATTCCAGAACCCTTCCCAAAGATAAATACCTCCAGGGGTAGGTAGGCAGGTACAACCCAATGCTAATGAATTTCAGTGATAATCAAGTCAGCTAAAACTGTTTCTGCCATCTTTTGTTCTTCTACAAGTAGACGAATGCCTGTGCAACAGATGAACAAATGAAAGTTACCTAAGCATACAACAGTTCTAAAATGGTTTCCCCTTGCAGTAGCTGGTATTTCACACGCTTGGCCAAGCAGGAAACCATTCCAGAACCCTTCCCAAAGATAAATACCTCCAGGGGTAGGTAGGCAGGTACAACCCAATGCTAATGAATTTCAGTGATAATCAAGTCAGCTAAAACTGTTTCTGCCATCTTTTGTTCTTCTACAAGTAGACGAATGCCTGTGCAACAAATGAACAAATGAAAGTTACCTAAGCATGCAAATGTTCTAAAATGGTTTCCCCTTGCAGTAGCTGGTATTTCACACGTTTGGCCAAGCAGGAAACCATTCCAGAACCCTTCCCAAAGATAAATACCTCCAGGGGTAGGTAGGCAGGTACAACCCAATGCCAATGAATTTCAGTGATAATCAAATCAGCTAAAAACTGTTTCTGCCATCTTCTGTTCTTCTACAAGTAGACCAGTGCCTGTGCAACAAATGAACAAATGAAAGTTACCTAAGCATGCAAATGTTCTAAAATGGTTTCCCCTTGCAGTAGCTGGTATTTCACACGTTTGGCCAAGCAGGAAACCATTCCAGAACCCTTCCCAAAGATAAATACCCCCAGGGGTAGGTAGGCAGGTACAACCCAATGCTAATGAATTTCAGTGATAATCAAGTCAGCTAAAACTGTTTCTGCCATCTTTTGTTTTTCTACAAGTAGACGAATGCCTGTGCAACAAATGAACAAATGAAAGTTACCTAAGCATGCAAATGTTCTAAAATGTTTTCCCCTTGCAGTAGCTGGTATTTCACACGTTTGGCCAAGCAGGAAACCATTCCAGAACCCTTCCCAAAGATAAATACCTCCAGGGGTAGGTAGGCAGGTACAACCCAATGCTAATGAATTTCAGTGATCATCAAGTCAGCTAAAACTGTTTCTGCCATCTTTTGTTTTTCTACAAGTAGACGAATGCCTGTGCAACAAATGAACAAATGAAAGTTACCTAAGCATACAACAGTTCTAAAATGGTTTCCCCTTGCAGTAGCTGGTATTTCACACGTTTGGCCAAGCAGGAAACCATTCCAGAACCCTTCCCAAAGATAAATACCTCCAGGGGTAGGTAGGCAGGTACAACCCAATGCTAATGAATTTCAGTGATAATCAAGTCAGCTAAAACAGGTTCTGCCATCTTTTGTTCTTCTACAAGTAGACGAATGCCTGTGCAACAAATGAACAAATGAAAGCTACCTAAGCATGCAAATGTTCTAAAATGGTTTCCCCTTGCAGTAGCTGGTATTTCACACGTTTGGCCAAGCAGGAAACCATTCCAGAACCCTTCCCAAAGATAAATCCTCAAGGTGCATTGTCTAGGGTGACATCTCTGTGTCATAGCTGCCCAGCCCCCCCAAATATCCCAAAAGAACAAATGTCCAATCAGTGGCGTCCTGATGAAGGTAGGCAAACTTGCCATTTTTTAAGTGACAGCTGGACAGCTGTAGTTCGACACACACCTGCTTGCTGATTCCGCATGTGATGATTTGTTCCTTGTTTTTCTCCTTTGACGCAAAAACACTATTGTTTTGAAAACACTGCATGTAGGAGTTTGCTGTTTTATTGAAAATTTATCTGGTTGGACATGTCTGCATAAAATTAAACAAACAGTCGCGCGGGAAATGGAACGAGTCCACAACTAAATTCGTTTGAAAAGGTGTGACTTAGGGGACATTCTGAAAGCATTTGGGTTTGGGTGTACTTTAATGGTTTGGCAAGAAAGGAAGCAAAGAGCGCGGGCAAAAACCTGGCTCCATAGGTAGTAAATGATACGACCATCTGTGGCCGGGCCGTCACCCATTGAAAAATGTTGTGGAGTATCATGGAGTGCTCTTTGCAGTTTTTTTTTGATTCGCCTCATGTTGATCTATTTTTTGGGCGCGCAGATTTCCTCATCGTTTTTTCCTGAAATGCGATGGTTTCAACAAGGATTTTTTTAATATGTTTTAATGATTTTTTAAAGGGTGGAAGATACCATTTCAGAACCCATTTTAGAACCCAAAAACGGAATAGCGGCCAAGAATTTTAGGTTCTAAGACCCCCCTTGTAGATTCCATTTTAGAACCCATATTTGGGTTCTAAAATGGTCCCCAAGGGGGTTCGAAGCAACTTGAGAGGATGAAAATTTGCTAACAAATCCATGTCGCAGCCTTCATGCAGCCACTCCAATACGATTTACGAGATCCAGCTGCAAAAGACAATAGGATTACCAATGCAGCCACAGCACGAAGCAACCTTGACGCAGCCATTACAATGCGATCTGCAGAGACTGAGTTGCAAAACACAATAGAACTACGCGCAACGGCGTCGGAAATTGTAGCTCCAAAACCGGATCTCGACGCCAGAGCGAAAAAAAGACGATTTTGAAGCACCTTTTAAAAGGATTTTTAGAAGGAAAATCACTAGCGCCAAAATGGAGAAAATCTGCTGACAAATCACTGTCGCAGCCTTCATGCAGCCACTCCAATACGATTTACAAAGTCCAGCTGCAAAAGACAATAGTATTACGCATGCAGCCACAGCATGAAGCAACCTTGACGCAGCCATTACAATGCGATCTGCGGAGACTGAGTTGCAAAACACAATAGAACTACGCGCAACGGCGTCGGAAATTGTAGCTTCAAAACCGGATCTCGACGCCAGAGCGAAAAAAAGAAGATTTTGAAGCACTTTTTAAAAGGATTTTTAGAAGGAAATTCACTAGCGACTAGCGCCAAAATGGAGAAAAAAACGCATTTCGTGCGAGACTTCCTTCAAAACTCCATCGGCAACTCATCCACCAGCACCACTTGCAATCCCATTTACATTGCGGGAACGATCCTACAGTTGCAAATCACAATGGAATTCTGTCGACTGCACATGCACGAAAAACAGGTGAAACCCCATTTACAATGCGGAACCGATCCGACCATGATCCGACCATGATCCGAACATGATCCGCCCATGATCCGACCACACACGAGACCGTCTCGCAACCGTCGCACCGCAGAGGTAGATCATCGAGGTTCGGGGACGGACTTTGTATCGAAAAACATAGGGTTTCGTGCATCTGCTATCTCTCAAAAACGCATTTCGTGCGAGACTTCCTCAAAACTCCATCGGCAACTCCTCCACCAGCACCACTTGCAATCCCATTTACATTGAGGGAACGATCCTAGAGTTGCAAATCACAATGGAATTCCATCGGCAACTCATCCACCAGCACCACTTGCAACCCCATTTACATTGCGGGAACGATCCTACAGTTGCAAATCACAATGGAATTCTGTCGACCGCACATGCACGAAAAACACTTGAAACCCCATTTACAATGCGGAACCGATCCGAGACCGATCCGAGACCAATCCGAGGATGATCCGACCACACACGAGACCGTCTCGCACCCGTCGCACCGCAGAGGTAGATCATCGAGGTTCGGGGACGGACTTTGTATGGAAAAACATAGGGTTTCGGGCATCTGCTATCTCTCAAAAACGCATTTCGTGCGAGACTTCCTCCAAAACTCCATCGGCAACTCCTCCACCAGCACCACTTGCAATCCCATTTACAGTGAGGGAACAATTTCTTTGACTAACTCGTTCCCTAACGAACTCTTTCTTTGCTAACTCTTTCTTTGCTCTTTCTTTGACTAACTCTTTCTTTGCTAACTCTTTCTTTGACTACCTCATATATCCTGACTAACTCTTTCTTTGACTAACTCTTTCCCTCACTAACTATTTCTTTGACTAACTCTTTCCCTCACTAACTATTTCTTTGACTAACTCTTTCCCTCACTAACTCTTTCTTTGACTAACTCTTTCTTTGTTTCTTTGCTAACTCTTTCTTTGACTAACTCTTTCCCTCACTCACTCTTTCTTTGACGAACTCTTTCTTTGACTAACTCTTTCCCTGACGAACTCTTTCTTTGCTAACTCTTTCCCTCACTAACTCTTTCTTTGACTAACTCTTTCCCTGACTAACTGTTTCTTTGACTAACTCTTTCTTTGACTAACTCTTTCCCTGACGAACTCTTTCTTTGCTAACTTTTTCTGTGACTAACTCTTTCCCTCACTAACTCTTTCTTTGACTAACTCTTTCCCTGACTAACTGTTTCTTTGACTAACTCTTTCCCTCACTAACTCTTTCTTTGACTAACTCTTTCCCTGACTAACTGTTTCTTTGACTAACTCTTTCTTTGACTAACTCTTTCCCTGACGAACTCTTTCTTTGCTAACTCTTTCTTTGACTAAAACTTTCCCTGACATTCTAAAAGTCCGTAACACGGAAGTTTCTCCCCCTAAACTTCCTTTGAATAGTGATTAATTTAGTGATTAATATAGTGATCAATAGTGATTACCCCTGATTATTTAATATAGCCATGGAAAATGGCCCATTTATAGATGATTTTCCCAGCTATAAACTTCCATTTGTAAGGGATTTTCGATGGCTATGTTAAATGACCAGATGGTAATATAATGATTAATATAGTGATTAATAGTTATTAAGGGTGATTAATAGGAATTAATAGTTATTAACATCTGGTTAAAACTAACCATAAACAACTTGGACTTTCAGAAAGCGTACCAGGTTGCCTTGTCACGAAGCAGATGTCCTGTAGTCTTGGGCACCATAGAATTTCTCCCAAGATGAATGAAGCTCTGTGAACGGCTATATTTGGAGGCGGCTCAAAGTGTCCAAGCTTATGATTGAACGATATAATTTGCCCACACTCTTGGGTTAGCTCAGGGTCCATATCAAGAGTTGCCAACAGAAACACATAATATGCACAAATGTAATTATATGTATATATGTGTACATGTATATATATGTATATATGTATATATGTATATATGTATATATGTATATATATGTATATATGTATATATGTATATATGTATATATGTATATATCTATAAATGTATATATGTAAATATGTATATACGTATATACGTATATACGTATATATGTACATATGTAAATATGTATATATGTATATATGTATGTATGTACATATGTATATATGTATATATGTAATATGTAAACATATATATATATATATGTATATGTATATATGTATATATGTATATATATGTATATATGTATATATGTATATATGTGTATATATATATATATGTGTATATGTATATATGTATATATGTATGTATGTATATATGTATATATGGATATATGTGTATATATATATATATGTGTATATGTATATATGTGTATATGTATATATGTGTATATGTATATATGTATATATGTATATATGTATATATGTATATATGTATATATGTATATATGTATATATGTATATATGTATATATGTATATATATATGTATATATATGGTATATATGGTATATATGTATATATGTATATATGTATATGTGTATTTATGGAAATATGTATATATATATGTGTATATGTGTATATGTATATATGTGTATATGTATATATGTGTATATGTATATATGTATATATGTATATATGTATATATGTATATATGTATACATATATATGTATATGTATATATGTGTATATATGTATATATGTATATATGTATGTATGTATATATGTATATATGTATATATGTGTATATATGTATATGTATATATGTGTATATATGTATATATGTATATATGTGTATATGTATATATGTATATATGTATATATGTGTATATATGTATATGTGTATATATGTATATATGTATATATGTATATATGGTATATATGTATATATATATATGTATATGTATATATGTATTTATGTATTTATGTAAATATGTATATATGCAATTCCCATAGACATTTCACATGGTAGCCATCTGGGGCACAAAAGACCGATTCCAGGGGAACATAGAGGGTGTTTGCATGGTAGCGAGACCCTGCGGCGCTGCACTGGCAAAGGGTCGCGTGGCCTTTGAGGCGCGGCTGAGCTTGGGCTGGCAGCCCACTACAAGGTGGACACCGTGGAAGGCGCGGGTGGTCTACTTGGCCGTGTTTGCCGCGGCGATCTTCCTTTGCTGGGCAGGCGTGCCTTTGGTGTTTGTGGGGTTCCTGGTCGGAGAAGATGGTGACTATGGAGAACCTTGCCCAGGTGGTCCAACAGTTGCAAGGACAGGTGAATCAGCAGCAGACCGAGAATGCCGAGCTGAGGAACAGGGTGACGAGCTATGAGGCGCAGATCGCGCAACTCACAGCGGCGACGGTGGCAGCTGGTGGTTCACCACAACATGGAGGTGGACTTGAGGCGACGGAGATCTTACGAGCCCTACAAGGACTCCCTGAGGCCCTGAGCAAGCTCAACAAACCGAAGGGGCTGATAGACCCACGTGGATTGGGGAAACCCCAAGTTCTTGGGGAGGAGGCTGAGCAGAGGTTCCGTCTTTGGTCCATAAAGCTTGAGGACTATGTCTCGGGTGTCTTTGGTGGTCGAAGCAGAGAGGCACTGGAATGGGCATCGGAGATGGACAGTGAGATCACATCAGCTGACATAGACCAGAACTTTGGGGAGCTGGCCGACATGAACGACCAGTGGGAGGACATTGAGGAGTTCAACGAGCAGCTCTACACGGTCTTGCGGGCGACTACGGAGTCCATCCCCTTTGGCATCGTGGAGAACACCCAGACAGGGCATGGATTAGAGGCTTGGAGACGGCTTCACAGGAGGTTTGATCCTTCGACGGGGAGTCGAAAGAGAATCATGCTCCAAGCCCTCACGAATCCGGAGAGGGCATCCTATGAAACTCTTCAGGGAGCATTGGAGCGATGGAAGACTTTGAAGAGCAGGTATGATCGGAAACGAGATCAATTCGGAGCTCGGGAACCTCTTCCTGAAAGTCTCTCAATGAACGCCCTGGAGAAGTTGGTCCCGAAGGAACTGGAACAGCATTTGATGCTGAACTACACGAGGTTCAAGAACTTCGAGGAGATGGAGGCCGAAGTGATAACCTACATCGAAGCCAAGACAGGATCGAAACTGGTGCTCTCCAGCAACTTTGCAAAACCTACATCCTCTTCCTCAAGCGGGCCTACTCCCATGGACGTCGACTCCTTGGTCCGTGCTGTCAGTGGATTGTCGGCTTTGACAAAGGGCAAAGGCGAGAAGAAGGGTGAGAACAAGATCAAATTCGACGGCCACTGTGATCAATGCGGGAAGTTTGGACACCGCAAACGGGACTGTTGGTCAAAGCCTGGAGGAGGAAAGGGGGCATCAGGGGGAAGTCGTTCTGCAAGCCAAAGTCCCAAGAAGGAGGTTCGCTTTGAGGGCAAATGCCATAACTGTGGCAAGACTGGTCACAAGAAATCCGAGTGTTACTCAAAAGGTGGAAAAGGGAAGAATCAGAACAACAACAACCAGGGCAAGGGCAAAGGTGGTGGCCGAGGCAATGCAGCTTCACTGGAGCAACCTGAGCCGGAGTCGAGAGCTGAGAATGCTAGCGGGCTGGACCTGTGCACGCTGGTGGAGGTCAAGTCAGAGGAGGCGACAACGCCCTTTGAGACGGATGGCTCTCAGAGTCCGGTGAGCTCGATCAATTCCGTGGATCCCCCTTGGTTGAAGTGCAATCTGGACTCAGGAGCTTCAATCACTGTCTTCCCCAAGAACATGTTTCCGGAGAGGGAGCCCAATGACATCCGCTTGAAGACGGCCAGTGGTGAGATGATCAATGCCTACGGCGATGGGGTCATCTATGGCAAGGATGCTTCGGGGATGATGAGAAGGCTCACTGGGCAGGTTGCAGACGTCCACAAGATCCTCATCAGTGCGGCAAAGTTGCACGAGAAGGGATTCAGCACTTGGCTTGGACCTGGGGGTGGTGAGATCATACCACTCTCACACCCGATCAACGATGAGCTGGGGAAGGCCTATGCTCGTGCAGTGACCAAGTATGGGAAGGAGGGCCTTATCCCAGTGATGGAGGAGAATGGAGTGTACAACTTCTACATACGAGAAGAAGAGCTTCAAGATCATGTGGCATCGCCAGAAACGCCTGAGGGAGGACCTCGAGATCAACGTGGAGTTCATTGGAGCATTCCAGATGATGAGACAAGACCAGCTTCAGCAGGTTCGAGAAGTCGGTCAAGGTCCCATAGACCGGTTTGTGCAGTTGAAGGAGATCAACCGATCTTGGATGAAGAAGCTGGACCTGATGCCGGAGATCCTGGAGAACAAGTTGAAGCCCGTCCAGCTTGGCCGGGCTGGTCGCCAACTACACCTTCAGAAGAGGAGAGAAAGGAGCACGAGAGTTCAGGCCATGCAGTGTTCAGGAGCTGGTGTGAACAATGTCTTCAAGCAACAGGCTATGCGCAGAAGCACACCCGGAAGGACCACACCCAGGACATGCTGCCTACGATTTCCATGGACTTCTTCTACATGAATGAGGATCCCAATGCCCGACCTCATCTGGTTGCAGTTGATCGCAGGACGGGCATGATGATGGCGACAGCCTTGGAAAAGAAGGGTGGTGCTGACTCTACGGGGCGCAAGCTGCTCACGCGGTTCTTGGAACTCCTTGGCTACAAAGAGATGGTCCTGAAGAGTGATGGCGAGCATGCCATGGTCAAGCTGAAGAAGGACGCGGCGAGGGAGGCAGCAACAATCACAAAAGCTGTCTTCGAGGAATCACCAGCAGGTGACAGCAAAGCAAATGGTGAAGCTGAGGCGGCGGTTCGGGAGGTGAAATGGAGGGTCAAAGCAATCCATCTGACTTTGGAGAAGTTGGGCATCAAGCTAGAAGATGGCCATCCACTTGTTCAGTGGATCCCCCGCTATGCTGCAGAGCAAGCCAATCGTTTTCGAGTTGGAGCTGATGGCCGAACTCCTGAAGAACGCCGCACAGGGAAGAAATGGGTAAAACCTTTACCCCTCTATGGCGAGAAGATCCTGATCAAGCCAGCTGGAAAAGGGAAGAAGACCGACATGGCTCGAATGAAACCAGCCCGATTTGTTGGTTGCCACAACAGGTTTGGGAGTGTGTTGGGCATGACATCAGAAGGTGTGATCGTGGGCAGTGGCTTTCATCGACTTGCCGACGACGAGCAGTGGGAGCCTCTAGATGCAGACCTTCGAGGAGCACCTTGGGATGTTCGAGCCTATGTGAGACGAGCCCAACCTGAAGATCAACAACAACTTCCGGTCCAACAACAGCAGCTGGTGGTCTTGCAGCCTGGAGGACAAGCTCAAGCACAACCTGTTCTACCTGCACAAGCTGGAGGAGATGAAGTTGGAGTCCCAGGCGCTGATTCACCTGCCGAAGGCGTTGGTGGGCCAAGCGCCAGTGGGCAGAGGCCTGGAGTTGCAAAAGCCTGGCCTGTGAGAAGGGAGCATTTGCAGAAGTATGGCAAGACAATTGGATGCCCTGGGTGCACTTCCTTGGCACGTGGTGTGGGTTTTCAACAAATTGCCCACAACAATGAATGCAGAGACCGCATCAAGAGGGGCATCGAAAATGAGATCAAGTTGAAGGAGGTTGAGAACAAGAGGCTGAAAGCCGAGGACAAAGCTGAGGAGGCGATTCGTGAGGAAGTGCCTTCACAGCCAGTTTCACAAGATCTACAACAAGGTGTTTCACCTGGAGCACCTAGCAGCTCTAGCAGGCCGATGGAATTCGTCCAAGACGATGCGGTGCTGGAGCCCTCTTTTGATGCACCTTCCAGCCCAACAAAGCGGAAAGGTGGTGAACAAGATGTGCAGGACGTGGATGACCTTTTCCGTGCGGCTGAGGCTGAGGAGATTGCCAATGGTCCATCGCCTGCACAGTCTTCAGCAGTGGAATGGTTGGCCGAGATCATGGGCAGCTTGGAGGCGGCACAGACGTTAGCAGACCTGGCGGCCATGGATGTGATTGAGGTTTTCTCTCCATCACGGGTCAACCTAGAGGTGAAGAGGTTTGGACTTCGCCCGGGCTGTGCCATTGACTTGGACGAGATGAAGCCTGATGGAACGGAGCACTGGGACTTGGACAAGGGCACAGACTTCCAACAGCTGTTAGACCTGATTGCGTTGGAGCAGCCCTACTTGGTAACATCGAGTCCGCCGTGCTCTACATTCAGTCCATTGAGGAGGCTGAGCAACTTCAAGAGGAACCAAGTTGAGGTTGAAGCTGAGGAGCTCTTGGGAAGGGCGAGACTTCAGAAGGCTATGAAATGCTGCAAACAGCAGGATGAGCAGGGAGGAGTGTTTGTACATGAACATCCAAAAGGCGCTAGCAGTTGGTTAGAGCCAGAGGTTGTTGAGGTGAAGAACATGCCTGGAGTCAGAGTGGTGCAATCGCCTATGTGCCGGTTTGAGATGAAACTGGAGGATGACAAGGGCGAGATGCAGTATGTGCGCAAGGAGACGCTCTTCATGACCAACAGCAAGTTTGTTGCGGAGGAGTTGGAGGGCGTGTGCGAGAACAAGCTCAAAGGAGTTGAAGTTCATCGGCATGTGCATCTCATTGGGGGCCAAAGAGCAAAGATGGCCCAGAAGTATCCGGTGGCCTTGGTGGAGGCAATCTTGAGAGGCCTCAAGAGAGAGCTGAGGGCGAGAGGCGACATCAGTGTGCTGGAAGAGATGCTGAGTGGACCTTCGCCTGATGACTACGTCACCTGGGAGCAGGAGGTCGAGGCTGAGGATTTGGTTTATGATGACTCATCAGGGGCAATCCTAGACCCAGAACTTGTGAAGAAGGGCAAGCAGGAGGAATTGGATTGGCTGAGGAAAGAGGAGGTTTATGAGCGCATTCCGATGCGTGAGGTGGAGGGCCCACTGCTGAAGCTGAAGTGGGTCAACGTGAACAAGGGCGACACAGTCAACCCAAAGATCAGATGCCGGCTGGTGGCCAAGGAGGTGAAGAAAGCCAAACCCTTGGAGAGCCAGTTGGGTGGAGCCGATACTTTCTCTTCCACACCTCCAGTTGAGGCGATCTACTCGCTGATGAGCGTCTTCATGACGGACTTCGAGGATGGCAAGACTCGGAGGTTGGCAACATGGGATATTTCCCGTGCACACTTCATGGGAACAGCGGCTCGACAACTGTTCCTGCAGCTTCCAGAGGAAGATCAAAATCTACCTGGTGACACGGAGCCGATGGCAGGGAGGCTTCTCAAGAGCATGTATGGCACTCAAGATGCAAGCAAAATCTTTCAGGATGACTATCAGGGCTACCTTCGTCAGGAGGGTGCGGAGTTTTCTCGACTATGCCCATCTATTTTCAAGATCAGCAGTCGTGGTCTTCTTGGAGCAGTTCATGGAGATGACTTCATGGTGGTTGGGGAGCCCGAGAATCTGAAGTGGTTCGACGAGGTTCTCAACCGTCGTTACACTGCCAGGTGGGAGAACACACTTGGAGATGGGTATGGGGAGATGTTTTTCCTCAACAGGTTGGTGAGGTACATCCCAGATGGAGCGGATGGGCCGACGCTGGAGATTGAGGCAGACGCCCGGCATGCAGAGATCCTGATGAAGGAGTTCAATTTTGATGACAAGACTAAGGGCAGTGACATTCCTGAGGAGAAGATGTCGCAGTCGGAGCTGATTGATTCAGAGCGGCAGCCGGCCTTGGAGCAGAAGCAGGTGACTATGTTCCGCAGCATGGTGATGCGGATGGCATACATGAGCGTGGATCGGCCGGACTTGTGTCATGTGGTCAGGTCCCTTGCATCTTCGATGAAGAACCCGAAGATGGTGGATTGGCTTCGCTTGAAGAAGGCGGTGCGCTACTTGATCAAGCAGCCCTATTTGAAGAGGATTTTCAAGTTGCAGAACAAGAAGGATTTGCGTGTTGAAGCCTGGTCAGACAGTGATTGGGCAGGAGATCTCAAAACCAGGAGATCGACGACGGGTTCAGTCGTGAAGGTCGGCACCCACACGGTCTTGGTGAAGGGTGCCAGCCAGAAAGTTGTGGCGCTATCATCATCAGAGTCGGAGTTCTATGCAATGTGCCGGACTTCGACATTGGCTGAGTTTGTGAGGGGCATTTTGCTCTTCTGGGAAATGCCACAGACTGTGGTGCGTCTTCGAGTTGACAGTTCATCAGCAAAGGCTATGTCAGAACGTCGTGGAGTTGGGGCGAGCAGGCATATCCAAGCTCGCTATCTCTGGCTACAAGACAAAGTATTTGCACGTGAACTTGAAGTGATGAAGGTGAATGGAAAGTTCAATGACAGCGACCTGGTCACGAAGGTGCAGACGAAGAACGTGATTGAGTCGCACCTGGCTAGGTTGGGATTCCATCGAAGTGGCAGGAGCGGCCATAAGGCACTGACGTGAACCTGGCCAGACTCCGCTACCGGTGGAGGCCTTTTTGCAATTTAGCTGTCAAGAGGACAGCTGCATCGCACAGGGGGTGCAATTCCCATAGACATTTCACATGGTAGCCATCTGGGGCACAAAAGACCGATTCCAGGGGAACATAGAGGGTGTTTGCAATATATGTATTTATGTATATATGTATATATGTATATATGTATATATGTATATATGTATATATATATATATGTATATATGTATATATGTATATATGTGTATATGTATATATGTATATATGTATATATATGTATATGTATATATGTATGTAT